>JAMPIV010002219.1:0-392413 GCA_024509875.1 Oreohelix idahoensis
TATTCAAATTGGTGTTCCTGTGTCTTTGATCTCTAACCGTATCAAATTTATTTAATGTTTGTGGTTGCCTACCAACTTTATGCTACCTGTTTTCTTTTTATTACCCTCTGATACCTCCTGCCCTGAGCCCGCTTGATAACCTCTTCTGCCAATACCTTTGTAGCAACTCAACCGCCTCTTCGCACAATCTGTTCCATCGAGGTATACTTTTCAGTATGGTGCCACATGGACATCTCTTAAGTTGTTCTAATAAGGACCATTTCACTTTATGATTTTTGGGTAGTTTTCCCCAGGAGAAGTCCATTTTTTTTCTCCAAGTTTGTCTCCGCTTATTCGTGCAGAGAAGAACTGGTGAAATAGGTTCTATTTTTTCACCTGACAGTAGTTTGTTTAGCCAATTCCTAAATTTTTTTCCTAAAACTATTCTGCATTTCCTTTTTTTCATATCTTAAACAAAAGGAGCCTGTTTTTAGCATGTCATAAATTTTCCTGATCAACCATTGCCTGGCTCAATTTTTGGGCAAAAAACCTCATAAGCTGCCCCACGAAAAAGTCCCCCTTAGAGATAACTTTTAAGCTACACCTTTCTCTCTCTCTAAACCCATACATGTATGTGGTAGCTTATAGTTAATATCCTATTTAGATAGGCCTTAGCTCTCAATATCATCGTCTTTCTCAACAAAAATGGATCTTACTAAATGAAAATTCATAGCTGAGGTTGAGGCTCCTTGGCTAGCAGTGGCATCAGAGGCAAAGGGACTGGCACCATTTTCAGGAGCATGGCCTTTGGAAAACTCATCAACTCCCATTAGTAAGTAACTCATGTTCCACCTTTGTTAATCTTTTATTCTGCTTCCCTTTTGAGCTGCTTCCCTCTCTGCAGTCAATCTTCTTTCTTCTGCCTTTCCCTTTCTGCAAGCCTTGTAATCGGTCTATTCAATCGGATTCCAGACTCTTTGTTGGTGCCTCACAAGCCATCCAATCTGCAACCTCTTCTTAGTCTTCAGGGCCTGCGAACTGCCTTCAAATTGTATCTTCTTTAATTTCTTTTCAGACTCTATACTCATACTCTTATCTCTTCGGCCAAAACCTATTCAGATTCCTAATTTTTCATGTCGTATGCCTCTTGTTGCTAAATCTTTCCTTTCCCTTGCCGTTTTGCGATTATATTATTTGTCACATTCACAGCAGTGACATAAAGCAATCATATATTGTGCACCCGTCCCAGTTACCCATAAACTCTTTCGCTGTCTGTACAGCAGCAGCAGATCGAATATATTGGGCTGTGTTCCGGGCCATTTTCTAGCAGGTATAAATGTATGTAATGTCTAACTAAACAAATACAATCTATATTTACCTATACCAAAAGACACCACAGGCACTGAGAGCTCAACGTTATTTATTTTCACAAGGATACCTTTTAATTCTTATTATTCCCAATAGTTAATTACCCCCAATATTTTTAATAGGGAAAGATTCAAAATCCCGGGAGCGAGACCCCAATATATGTGGTAAAGTGGGATGTTATAAATATTTATAGGGGACTTAGTGTACTGACTGAGATCAGCTGTGATGGTATCTGTATCTAATAGGTGTAGTGTTTTACAGATAACCTTACTTGCTACCACATTATACCTCAGTCAGAATTATTCTGGAATATTGTGATGACTACGTTAAATGTCTAGGGTTTGTATATGATGAAGTGTAAGTCACAACAACAACAGACAGATAAACAATTTAATTTATTCCACCACACTTGACAACACTGTGACACTCACACACATTTTAACACTCTATAAGACTATCTTAAATGAAGGTCACTGGTAAAGTTTCAAATATAAATATGTATTAATTACTTTCACTAATATATATGTCCTGATTCAACTACAAAGTGAACCAGGAATCACAATCAATTGTAATTACAATTTATATGTACAGAATTTATCAATATGAACCTTGTAGTGACATATTTTATTAATATTATCCTATGTGTGTCAGTTGTGTAGTAGTAATATGGGTTAATACTGGTTTTGTTTTTTTTCAAGCTATGTTGTTATTTGTCATCATGACTTCAAGTGTTTGTTTATCTTGGAAATAGTATGGGGAAAAGTTCACAGTTCCTATCAATTTAAACACTGTATTTTCCCTCTGTTTTATTATAATGTCAGATTTTGAGGGGGGGGGGGGGGGCATAATGTTGAGCTCCTCTGGCCCCAGACGCTTATCTTTCGTGGTGGGGGCGGGAAAAGACTCCTCTGCTCGGTAGCCTCCCTGTGTTCTGGAGACACCTCACTGGTCACTATCTGGACCCAGGAGTATGCTGTCAGCCTCTAGGTTCAGCAAAGCTCAGACCAGGTGCTGCTCAATAACTTTAGGACCACGTTCCCTGAAACAAGAAGGTTGTACCTCCTATTTCAGAACTAATTTATAATAAATTTCCAGACTGAACACAATACATAACAAACACTGAGTTCAGAGCGGTAGGCCAACTGCTATCTTCATCTGAAACAATTTTCACCAGTATACTCCTCCCTAATGGTTACTACGCCTCTGCAATTCCAGCATTATTTCTTTCTAGTCAATAAGATAGGTGTCAGTGTACTGTTTGGCAATTCCATGTAGTTTTACTTTCCTCCGACACCTTCTGTTCAGGTTGGAGCACTATATAGGCTTTACCTCATGTTCGCTACTGAACCACACATATATACAGACATAAATTATCAATTTACATTCAATTTTCATTAAAAAAGATATCAATATATTTCAAGCTTACCACAATTCATGGAATAATACACAGTTACGTTGACTGGCAATGAATATAGCACAATTTCGATCTGCCGATGTCCCAGGCTTTTATTTAGAAAAATATGCACTGGCGCTCAACGCACTGGTTCTTTAGTAAGTGTATTTGAAAATGTGGTGCTGACCTGACGCCTCTGATTGACTATATTGGCGGGTCTAACTAATCATGCCATGTTTACACAAGCGTTTGAAAAAAAAGTACTCCTATTCACGTTTCCCTAACAACAAAGAATCAATATTTATAGCCCGACTAATCGTGTTTAGCCTTACATTTACTTTCCGCCAATCAAATAGGAGGTAACATGTCAGCCTATTTCCCGTACAATGGTGGTGTGAAAATCTGCCACTGAGCGATTCTGATTTTGGTGTTGTCTGACAACCCTCACTATTTATTTTGGCTATAATTTGTTAATTCCTAGACTATTTGCGTAACGTTTAACATATTCTTTGTCAGCAAGTCCTAAGGAACCCAAATATATAAATTTAATGGGGCTAAGGGGCTGCGTTCAAAATATGCATTTTCCAGTGATAGTCGTGTAGGTTTTTTTTATCCTTTTTATTCCAAACTTTAGAACCGCCACCTGTCCTGCTGTACTGTCAGACTAATGTCAGGATTTTAGACATAAAACAGTAGAATGTCATGTTTCCTAATAAGCGTTTTGTAAGTTTTTAAAAACTAACTCTCGTATGGGTAGTGTTGTTTATCATTGTCGATTTGAAAAAAGCTGGTGCTTGTGGCCTTACACGCGTGTTAGGGGTAATTGTGTATCGCGAGACTGTGGTAGTATTGCCTGCGTTCCGGCTTTCAGCCCCTCCCTTTCTTTCTATCCTTAGTCCATCTGTCTTTCGTTTATGGTAACTTAGTGTATAAAATGACATGAATGGAATATTAAATATAGGTCAGCTTGTGTATCTCAAGGTTTTTCTTAGAAAGGCAGTACACGTTTTATCGTAGAAAGCGGGTATTGAAGCAGTAGGCTTTTACTATCAACGTGAAACGTTACAATTTGCAGACGAAGGAGAAAACAAGGGGGATTTCGAGTACAGTCATTGTGACAGCACTGTTCTTTGCCATTCTTCTTTCCTTTTATTGAATTTATTTGTTAGGCTTTACATTTACGTTTTAATTTATATATGTGGATTAGAATTTCTCACGACAATGGTGGCCGCCATCTTAGCACACTTATTCACCATCGAAGTGTCGTAACTACTCTACGTACCCTTCCTTCAGAATAAACCTTCACCGCTCCTTCCCCCTTGTACTATTGTCGTAACTCGACAGCCTACCTATATATTGAGGCTTATGTCTACACAACCCGGACTCGGGATATCTAACAGACGATACATAGGCTCCTTTAACTAGTGGTCGCCTTCAATATGGCTGCCCTGCTTCTGTTGCGACGTCTCTCACGCTTCTGCCTGATGCTGAGAAAAACGTGCCTAACCTCTTTATGTTTTGACTCTTCCTATGCGCATCATTTCCGTACATCCCTTTTTTCTACTTCGTCTATGCCAACTCATGTTAGACTTCTCATTCTTCTTTCCCTTAAAGTTAGTTGCTTATCCTTTACAGGACGTGGCAATCAACCCCAGCTTTTATTGGCTGTTTGTGATTTTTCTAGGCAATTTTTTTCATTCAGTAGTTTGCCATTGCTTTCTGAACGGTACGGCGCTTATACCATTGTTAAAAATCCACACAAAGCGATCTGCTACCAAACCGCCTGCAGCAGGTTTCGAACCTGGTATATCTGGATTATGAAACTGCGTTCATATCCATTAGGCCACAATATATATATATATATATATATAAAGAGAGAGAGAGAGAGAGAGAGAGAGACAGAGAGACAGAGAGAGAGAGAGAGAGAGAGAGAGAGAGAAAGAGAGAGAGAAAGATAAAGAGACAGAGTGAAAGAAGGGGTGAAAGTTGTACACTATAAGAGATGTCGAACGATATTCATACATATGTGACAGCGCCATCATGTCATCGCCATTTTGTCTGTCGTTCTCTACCTTTTTACTACAACATAGCGATTTGGCAGTCATTTTAGTGTTACTCAGTCAGGATCTTAAAATAGAACATTAGTCATATCGCTTATACAGCCAATCAAGATAGCAGCTGCCCCGATTGAAATTTCTGTTATTCCAGGTTAGAACGTGGGGCATGGGTAGCATTATATACTTAATTCAATGTTATTTATATTTCGCGTGCGGTTGGTTCCAGATCTAAATTTATTCAGACATGGCGTGGCTGGAGCAGATGGTCTATGTTCAGGAAATATAACACGTGGCCGGCACTAGAACTGACATATTCGGTTATTAAGTATTTCCATATTGTTTGGGGTTAAGGAAACCTTCAATGATCTTATGTAAATCCGACACGTCGGTTTGAATAATATTTAATTGAGGCGCAATTTAAATTGTTATATTTATTAACTACGGTGCTGATGCCGAAAAAGTTTATTTTAGTGTGGTGAGTGCTGCAATTTATTAATATGTTACAGCTTACTAGAATAAAGTCATGTGCTTCTTCAGTAATCTTAGACTGATAATGTGGTGTAAGTATTAGTAAGATCGGCTATAGCTAATTGGTGTTAGCTTTCTTAGTTTCATAGTCCTTTATACAGTGTAAAATCTCTGTTGGTTATCTGTACTGCTTTAAATAGCTTTGCTAAGCCATTATTTCTATAATATTTAGTATTATAATGTAAGATTACTATAGAATGTACAACCACGCAGCTTAGCTGGGTTGTTAGCGTGGCTGTATGCTGTCCTCGAAAGATGGCAGCCACGTGTTATAGGCCTAGTGATGTATTTAGTTCTAGTCATTAATATGCCTTGTAGATATGTTACCCCTACTTTTGGTACGTGCAGCACATTTGAGACATAAACGTTCCTGTTTGCTCCTTGCGGAGCAGGGCGACACCAGTGCGGCTGAATCCAACAGAAGCCTGCACTAAGCATTTATATGCTATGGCAGTGGTTTGTTTCTGTAACAATGTGTTTTATATGATGAGTTTCCAATCTCATCAGTCGGCATATACGACATGCTTCAGAGTGCAGGGACGGATATTGAGATGGATCAGTTGCGAGGTGGTGGTTTATGCTCATTAATGAGAGTATTCGTTGTACATATCGTTTAATATTATTTTATGCATATTTCATTATTATTTAGTTATTGTTATGTGTCGGGTAATTTATGAGAGCCCGTGGGTCCACTTTGGAACAAATTATGTCTCTTCTCGCTTCTTATGGAGCATATGGCCACCAGTGTGGCTGGCCTCCGCATGGAGACCGCACAAAGCATTCAGATGCTTTTGCAGTAGTGGTGTCGGTAGCAATCTGTGTTACATGGTGAGATTGTCAGCCTCATGCACAACACAATACTAGTCTGATTAGACGACATGCATGGGCTGAGTGTGTGTGCATGATAGTTGAATGTTTCAGGTAGCGTGGAAGAAGGACAGTTTGACAGGTGAGAGCATGGTGTTTCTCATTATTTAAATATTATGATTTTAACTAGTCGGTGCTTTGTTTGTGTTTTTTTTTGCTTTGTTTTATTTGTTTAACGTTTATGTGCTTGTTGCCACTGAATGGGTTGTATGAATAAATACAGCCCCTGCCTTAGAATCAAGAGTTTTATTGTTCTTCGGGTATTTGCGAGTGTGCAAGAAAGTGATCACATATCACAACAGCATAATCATCATCTCGCACACCCTATCACACATATATAAAAAGATAAAGAGACACAGAGAGAGAACGAGTGAAAGTTGTACACTACAAGAGATATTAAAAGATATTCATACATATATAGAAAGATAAAAACACAGAGAGAGAGAGAGAACGAGTGAAAGTTGTACACTACAAGAGATATTGAAAGATATTCATACATATATAGAAAGATAAAGAGACAGAGAGAGAGAACGAGCGAAAGTTGTACACTACAAGAGATATTGAAAGATATTCATACATATATAGAAAGATACAGAGACACAGAGAGAGAACGAGTGAAAGTTGTACACTATAAGAGATATTGAAAGGTATTCATACATATATAGACAGATAAAGAGACAGAGAGAGAGAACGAGTGAAAGTTGTACACTATAAGAGATATTGAAAGTATTCATACATATATAGAAAGATACAGAGACAGAGTGAAAGAAGGAGTGAAAGTTGTACACTATAAAAAATGTTGAAAGATATTCATACATATAACCAGAATGAGAAAGCGAGCAAGTGAGAGCCCGAGAATGATAAGAAATGAGAAGATAAGATAAGCAGTTAATATTGGATAAATTTATTTCACAGCTGACACTAATTGAAATACACGCTCACAAAATTGAAACAGCGTCCCGTCCCGTATGTTATTTTATCACGTATTTCTTAAAACAAGTAAGGCAGAAGAAAGTAAATATTCTGTGTGTGTATAAGACGGTAGAGAGAAAGACAGAATAAGAGAGAAATTTGGAAAAAGTCGACGGTAAAAAGGAAAATATATCAAGGAAATATTAATGGCGGATAAGTCGAATCATGAAAAGCAATCAAGTCCAGCAAAAAAAAAAAACCAAAATTATAAGAATTTTCAATTCAAATGTTAAGGTAATCCTATTGTATGGCTATAAAACATGGAGAACAACAAAAACCAACAACCAAGACGCTACAGACTTTCATAAATGGTTGCTTGTATAGATTAGAAGGATTGAACTGGACCGACAAGGTCACCATTGTGGAACTGTTGACAAAAGGAAAGAATTTGAGCTGATTGCACGTAGCAGGAGGGTTTGGCACGTGTTTGTTAAAGGAGCACAAGGGTACTGATCGATTGATTGATTGATTAAATGATTGAATATTTTCTTAGGCTTACTATTATAAGCTGAAATTCCCCCCCCCCCCAAAAAAAAGTGGATATATATATATATATATATTTTACTTAAACTATCGAGTATTCTCATCCGTGAGGTACCGAGGCCCGAAAAAGGGGGGGGGGGAGCAGGGGGGCAATGATTAGCAACACTGCTCCCTACCATGAATATCGTTAGAGGTAACTTAATGGTGGTTGGATATGGGACCACGTGCCACAAATCCCGCAGAAATGTTTATCCACAAAAACTTTAACAACAAAAAACCACGAACAACATGGAGAGACCATAAGTTGATGGCACGCGACGGGAAGAATTAGCATGTACAGGACTTTGCTGCCTGAAAAGTTACAATATATTGATTGGTTGATTATTCTGACTACTTTTCACTCATTCATTTCATCACTGTTCAGCTCCCCAAGGAGCATCTTCTTCTTCTTTGATCCTTAACCACCGACCGTCAAAGCAGTCAGTGGCCATCACGCCTGGTGGCGTCTTGTAGGGCAACAACAAATTGATTCCACTTTGCTCGGTCGGCAGCCATCCTTCGTACAGTGACCCAACTCTGGTTCATTCTTTGCATCTCAGCCTCCACAGTCCTCCGCCAAGTTGTTTTTTTTCGGCCTTCAGGGGTCCATAGCATAGCTGTTCTTGTTATGGTGTCGTAGATTTTCGATTGGTCCCTTCTGAATAGAAATAGAACAGGTGATAGCTCAGTGAGAGGTAATGTAAAGAAAATAGATTTTCACGAGTGAGATCGTTGAAACTAATTAGAATCTGTCCCGGAAATCGAGAATCTTCTCTCTTTCAGCCTATCTCTACAACAGAACTAGTTTAGTCAGACAGTCTATTAGAACATATATAGAAATCTATATATACCACTCACATACACACACACATAAGTGACGACAGTTAGACACACAGACGTGAAAAAAAACTATAACAATGGAATATAGATATTTTGGAACGAGCTGACCGACACACTTGAATAAAGTTTATGTAAATTTTATTAACATAAAGAAAATTGTCCACAACAAATAAGTTCGCTTATCAAGCACATATAAATACACATAGGTTAATGACTTACTAAAAGAATAATAGACCCATAGGTGTAACCCTTTCCCCCTCTGTTTAGCCCACGATCCCGTTAAAAGAAAAGTTATAGCCCCCAAAGAGTCACAGATTTATACGCTATGGTCTAGTATTTCCCTCCATAGTTTAAGAACAGAGTTGATACATTAATCTATTCTAAGAGGAAAACAGCATTAGCAACATACTTGCATAATGAAATTTCAAAGTGGGTGCATAAATCATACCATAAAGGAATCACTCAGTCCTGCTTTCTCTCTGTTCATTCACCCGTGGCCACGGACGTACTTTCTTACTTACAAATTGATGTATTTCACCTTCAGGCGCAAGCTTTAGGACACACACAAACAGTGAATATGTATTCTTTTGATAAAGCGAATCCCAGCTCTGCAGATACAGGTTTTATCCAATGTTCGGGGGAGCGTTCACTTTACAACTATATTTAAAGATTATTGTTAATTACACTTGAATCAGTTCAGGTAAGAAATTATAAACGAGCTCACAAGGTCAGAATCTCGAGGTTTCCAGTACTTAGGAAAAAGCAGGTTGGTAACGTCTCTCAATCTAGAATTATTGGTCACACCACAATTGGTCAAACGTCGGAAATGTTACTGTTTGCAATTTTTTTCTCGCCACAGGGGCTGAATGTGCATGAGATTTAGGGAAGAAATATAATCTGGCTCTATAGGCCCAGTTACATCATTTAGTCTTAAAGTTCGTGAGATGGGTACTCTGTCTATTTCTGGATGCAAACACAATGCCAGACAGGTTTTAACTTGTAAACCCACGTATTTAAGTAAAACATGTTTCTTCTAAGTTAGTCTCATATATACTGAAAAAAACCGCTGGTAGGTTTTGGGTTTGACCCAGATACTGTATAAGGAAGAGAAAAACATAAATACTCAACCCTAATATTATACAACCCTACGCGTAAATAGAATATGTTCACTTCGGTTATTTACTTTAAATTATAAACCGCAAACTTAAAGCTTGTCTTATCGTTTAAAACTCCCGTGAAATAAATTCTAGTCTTTACAAAAATCAATCATCATGAATTAGAAATACATACATATTTCGTCAATACTCAATGATGAATCAGTGCATTAATTTAGATGGTAAAACTATTCTCTGACTGGTTACTAGCAATTTAATTAAATTTATTAATAGCTGAATGAGTTAGCTAGAAATTATAATTTATTTGCTATCCACTGTAACACAGTAAACTTTAGAGAATTATAACTGAATTATCATTTAATCACTCTGCACAGAAATCTAGTGAGGATATACTTCGAACTAACAATTATATCGCTCGACAATACTAGTCAATATTTATATTTTACCTTCACACAAACTTCTTAAGATTATCTCCACGAGAAACGAAGAACTTCTCTTTATATAATATATTCTAGAACTCAGCTAGATGTTTCTAACGAGAAACTAAGAACTTCACTTATACAACGTGTTCTAGAACTACGAGCTAGATGTCTCTCTAAAGCTGTGGCAGTACTGAATGAATAAAGTTAGATTTCTGTAGTATATATCTCTCTGAAATCAAAGGAAAATATTACGTCTAAAACCCGAAAACCAGACTCATTTGCCAGATGTAGCACCTACGTCCAGATTTACATATTTCCTTACTCATTCTATGAATCAGAGGGATTTCTCACACAGAAACCGAAACCAGACTTAACACCTACAGTAACTTCTCTCGATCTGATCAGACATCGGCAATAAAACTTCCAGTGTGCGTTTTACACCTTCTGCTTCATATGGCCATTCCCAGCGATCAATGTCTTTCATCTCAAATCTTTCACCGAGAATAATTAACTATAGGCGAAACAGATCAAAGAAAAGTGATAGACGATAGTCTTCCTTCTTATCCCTGTCGAGAACGAATTTACACGATTCGATCTCTCATCAAAGGACTTAGCTTAACAGCAATAAAATGCGTTGCTAAATAAGAAAGGAAAAGACAAAAGTTTCTTCTTCTTCTTCGTTCGCCCTGAAAAGGACGGTGGTTGCGTTGTGTCTGTTTACGCCTAAGCTGTGATATCTGCACCTTTCGGTCGACACATCCGACTTCTGCACGGCATTTTTTAGGACCGGGTTTGATTTCCCATTTCGATCCACACTCGCTCAGCCAGACTGCACTGCTGCAGACTGTTTCCAGGACCATCACGTGGAGGTGGAGTGCGGTCTTGACCAGCTCTGATTCGCTGGTCCTGACGCAGGCAGTCAAGCTATGAGTCGCTGACTGCGTTCTCTATTGCTGCGTCTTTGGGTACCTTGAATGGGAGAGTATTCGTTAACAATCGAGCGTATGCGAAAAAATAAAAGAGAGAAAGAAAGGTAAAAGACAAGTGTAGAATAAAGAAAAGATATAGAAATTTATTAATCATAAATCTCTGCGACAGATGGCATAGGGGTCTCTTCTGAGAACAAGGCCAACCCAGCTCCAGCGTCTGCCAGCTATGATGGTGTGCATGTCCTCTTGCTTGCTCCGAGTAAGCAGATCTTGGTTGGTGATGGTATTCGGCCAAAAGATTAGGTGAATTTTTCTTAGGCATGTTGTGTGAAAAGAGGACAATTTCGACATTTCCTTCTCTGTAACTCTCCAGCATTCCGCACCATAGAGAAGCACAGAAAGCACGCAGCTCTGATATAATCTTAATTTTGTGCTTGTGCTGTACTGAGAGGACTTCCAGATGTTGTTTAGACTAAAAAAGGCTGTTCTTGCTTTGTTCATTCTGTTGTAGATGTCTTTGCTTGCTCCGCCGTCTGTTGTTACTATGCATCCTAGGTATGTGAAGGTGTCTGTCTGTTCCAGTTGCTGATTCCTTACTGATATGGGCTCAGGGTTGCTCACATTGAGCGTCATGACCTCTGACTTCTTTAGATTGATGTTCAAGCCCACCTGCTGGCTATACTTATTACGTCTATCCGTGTTTTCGTGGATAGATTGCTGTGAATGTGCTAGTAGTGCAATGTCATCTGCATATTCCAGATCTTCTAATGTAGAAAATGTAGTCCATCTTATTCCTCTTGGACTGCCCTCTGTTGTCTGGCGCATCACCCAGTCTATGACTGTTAAAAATAGAGTGGTGGATAAGAGGCATCCCTGTCGTACTCCTGTCTTCACCTCAAAGGTTAGGTTGCTCTGCCCAACGCTACACGAAAAGCTGGCATAGAGCCAAGGAGCATAGGCCTTGAACAAAGTCATGCCAAGTCCTCCTGTCCTGTGCCATCCACTCAAGAATTTCTCATGTCTTCGTCACCCCTCTCATTTCTGACTTGGAAGTTTTCTCCATGTCTTTTATTGAGTGCCTTCGTCTACCTTCCTTACACGGGGGATTCCAGAATAAGGACTGCCTTGTAATACTATCAGTAAGTTTTCTCAGTGTGTTTTCTATTTCATTGCCAACGTTTTAGTATCGTTTCCTGTTCCACTGACACCTGTCTGCATTTAGTCATCATATCGATACTGGAAATCTTCTGACTTTTACGTTGACCTTGATTTCTTTTGATTTCCATACATTTCCAAATGAAAAAAAAGCTTCTCTTATAATCTAAATTAGTTGCTTTGATTCTACAAATTTTGGATGACTATAATTGTTTTGAATCTCCAGCTTTCGTTAATCTTTCTTTCTTCTTTGGTTCTTGGCCGCTGAATAACAAAGCAATCAGTGATAATTACGTCTGGTCGCGTCTTGTAGGGCAGCAACAAACTGTCTCCACTTTGGTTCTTGACCGATGACTGACAAAGCAATCAGTGACAATCACGCCTTGTGGCGTCTTGTAGGGCAGCAACAAACTGTCTCCACTTTGGTTCTTGACCGATGACTGACAAAGCAATCAGTGACAATCACGCCTGGTGGCGTCTTGTAGGGCAGCAACAAACTGTCTCCACTTTGGTTCTTGACCGATGACTGACAAAGCAATCAGTGACAATCACGCCTGGTGGCGTCTTGTAGGGCAGCAACAAACTGTCTCCACTTTGGTTCTTGGCCGATGACTGACAAAGCAATCAGTGACAATCACGCCTGGTGGCGTCTTATAGGGCAGCAACAAACTGTCTCCACTTTGGTTCTTGGCCGATGACTGACAAAGCAATCAGTGACAATCACGCCTGGTGGCGTCTTGTAGGGCAGCAACAAACTGTCTCCACTTTGGTTTTTGACCGATGACTGACAAAGCAATCAGTGACAATAACGCCTGGTGGTGTCTTGTAGGGCAGCAACAAACTGTCTCCACTTTGGTTCTTGGCCGATGACTGACAAAGCAATCAGTGACAATCACGCCTGGTGGCGTCTTGTAGGGCAGCAACAAACTGTCTCCACTTTGCTCGGTCGACAGCCATCCTTCGTGTGATGCTCCAGCTCTAGTTCATGCTCAGCACCTCTACCACCACAGTTCTTCTGCTCTGTGAAGGTTAAGGCGGATGGCGTGATGCTGACCACATCACCCCTAGTGTACGGATGGTCAAGTAAATATGGGCCTAACACCATATTCCCAATATGCCCAATATGGGCGTGTAACAAGATCCTTTACCTTATTCTTATTATTTTTATTATTGTTATTGCTGTTTGCGATTAAGTAAAAACGGTTTTGTTACAAATATTTTTAAGTTGTATTTCTCGCTGTTTAAAAATATCTGGCTGCCCTTATAGGGTTCATTCCATTGCTATTCTGTAACTTAAGCTGCTTTAATGAAAAACGTTTTATGCCGTTGTACAAACTCCACAAATCTCATTTAATGTCTGAGATAAATTATCATCAGGACGGGTTTTTAACCTAACCTCATCTTTTCACCAATTTATGCCGCATTAATTTATCTTAGGATAAACGTGACACTAAAGGAGTATTTATCTCGAACCACGAATCTTAACACTGTGTTAGCAGAAGGATAATAAACTTATCTCTTAGTGATAACTGTGACGACTTGGACAAAGCCAGGAGAAATCAGACTGGACGTAATCTGAACACGTCCCTCTGAACAAGATCCCAACAAATTGAATTTTGTTGATTCAATCAGACGGGTGGCTTAGGACGTTAACTCGAGCGTAATCAATAGAGAAAACATTCTCCCTGCAGCTTGAAGGGAGCAAACGATTCCTAATACATCTTGTTGCAGGCAAATGGAATTTGCTAAAAAATATACAGATTTATTTTATACAAAAATGAGATTATTTTTATGTCATGTTTATAAAGGCTCAATATTACATAACAAAATGTGAAGGCTGATTTATGAAATGACAGACAAAAGTTGTTTACGTCATACGGACGTGAAGAAATAAAAAATGAAAATAATTGAATTGATATTAAACAATTTGAAGAAGTAGTAATTAATGTTGTGAAGAAAAAAAGGCTTTTTAAAGGTTAAAGAATTGTTGAACAATCCCAGCTTCAATAGCTTATATTAAAGTTGTCGCAGTTAAATTTCCAATAGATTAGATATAAAATTTATTACATTTCCGTCGTGAGATAGGTTAGTTTTATCCTACTGAGGACAGGTCGTTGAAATGGTAGTTGTTATGATTAAAATTCATAACGATTGTATCGGTATAATAGGTAGCTCAACAGGGTTCCTTGTTTGTTTATTTTATACGGAGTCACTTATTAATACAGGAAGGGACGTCATACCGCTATGGTTGTTTGGCAGACGTGAAACTAAAAAAGCAGAAGTTAAGGGATCGTCTGCTGGCTTCTTCTACCATTGTGTGTCATGGCGAGCTACTGAATTTCAGTATATATCCCTGTGTTATTCCATCACTAATACATCAAGATCTTCTGTGAGGTGTATCTAGTTATCTGCATTTACAGGGAGTATAGCTTCTCAGTGTCGAGTGTGAATATATATTAAAACTATTGAGAATGAAAAGGACAGCGTTCCAAACATGAACGTACTGCCTAAAGTTATATCGACGACTGCATATTATATGCCATTGTATTTTGGCCTGAACTGTATTGAATGTGAAGCAGCGTTGCAGTCTTAATAAAAATGTATACCGTCCACTTCGTCCGTTGTGACTCAAATAATTCTGAGTGATGTTGGCTTGTTTCGGTGTCTGATACGTCTACTGCCCTAGAAGTGAACTTGGCCACATGAACCATCCTGTCACTACATATTAACTGTAACAATATAAAAGACACGTAACAGCTGAAAATTGGAGCATCAAGCCGGGATGTGGAACTGTTTATGGATATCTTCAAGTGATTTTCCAGTATTTGCAAGTGAAAATTTTTTTCAAGATGGCGGTGTTAGTCGGCTGCAGGCCGGAATTCTAGGACTAACCCAGTTCACTGCACTGTATTTGAATCGTCGTTTCCTGAGGCAGAGGCTGATGCCAGGAGGATTTTTTGCATGATAGAGCAGATAAGTAAATTTATTGATTCATGCAGTTTGAGTCTTAAAGAATCTCATTTGACAGGGTTCTTTTTTTTACATGTTAAATGTATATCTGTATCTACATGTTTGTGTGATAGGCGGGTTGGCTGATGGGATCTATGAATTCACTATACCTCATTGACGGTCGTGAGTTCGTAGGCGTTCTTTAGTTTTTGCATCTGATTTTTTTCAACTTAAGGGGCCGGCGAACATAGTTGTGTGTTACTGCCTTGAGTGAATTAACCAGATTCAATATTTGTCTAGTAATAAACGTCCTGTAATTTTGTAAATTTGTATTTGTTGTCAAGTTAATTGTATTTTATTTGGTTTATTCTTTATTATTGTTTATAAATTTGTTCATCTAATCTTGCTATCCCTCAGTTATTAGATGTATTATATGTGGTGAAATTGTGCGTGTATTGTCATAAGTGTGGTAGAGCCAAATTGTTTTCATTTTTCTACAGTTCATACATTTTTGCCTTGGTTTATTCATTAGTATTTTCTTGGGTTGGCTCTGTTATACTGTAATCTTGTTGGTATCTCTAATTTATTTTGCTCCTAAAATAACATCTATAATTTCATGCAGTTGATTGATCTTGAGTGGTGAAATAATTGTTGCTAATATTGCTCACTTATTAAATATATATATTATTTGAATTATTATTGGACAATTTGGAGTCACAATAATAGTGAATTATGGCTACCTTGGAGTATTTTAATAAGATTGGAAAAGACTATGGTTTGGAGGGTGAGGCTTTACAAACATTTGCATTCACTGAGCATGCAAAGGAAATAAAGAGGTTAGAAGACGTGGTAAGAGACCAGAAGCTCTTAGATAGAGAGGATAAGAAGAGAGAAGAAGAATTAGCAAAGAAGAAGAAGCTTTAGCTGAGAAGAAGAGAGAAGAGGATTTAGCTGAGAAGAGAAGACATGAGGAATTAGCTCTTGAGGAAAAAAGATTGGCCTATGCTCAAGCAGAAATAAAGGCACAACAAGCTCAAGCAGAAATAAAATCACAACAAGAACTTGAGGAGCAAAAAATAGCAACATAAACAGGCTAATCCAGCAAGGGAGGAGGCTGGAAAAAAAGATCAAGCCTCTACTTTTAAACTAAATTTGCCCAAATTTAATCCTAATATAGACGATATTTCATGCTTTTTAAATAGATATGAGACATGTTGCCAAGAGTTTAAGATTGATATAGCTACATGGCCTAGCAGGTTGGTGAATTTATTACTGGGTGAGGCTCTTACTTCAGTCTGCACCATGGACGATCAGACTAGAAATGATTATGATGCTGTGAAGGCTTTATTGCTAAAGAAGTATCAACTGGAGGAAAATGGTTACATATTGAAACTGAAATCATTGTGGCCTGATTTAGCTAAGGATTTTGCTGAATTTATTTCATCAATTAAGCTTTGCTTTTCTAGATGGGTTGATTTGTCAAAAATTTATAAAACTTTTAATGGGCTGGTTGACTTAATTTTAAGAGACAAAGTGCTGTCTTCAGTCAGTGGTGATTTTTTGTCCTTTTTGCAGGAGAGAAAGCCTGAAACGGTGGCTGCTGTAGAAAATCTTGGAGGACAATACCAAATTGAACATCCTGGAAGAAATCTTAGCAGGAATAAAAAACAGGATTCATTGCCAGTGGCATCAGCTAGAACTATGATGTCCAATCAACCCAGACAAAGATCGTATAGCATGGACAGAAATGTTCGATTAAATCGAGATAATAATACTGGATCGTTCAGAGGGATGGTATAATTTTAATAATAGGTCACAACAACCTCAAAGAAATTTTCATTCATGATGATGATGGATAAATACCTCAACAATCATCTTTCAGACCTAACAGGGATTGGAACAGAGGTGGATATAATTTCCAGTCAAACAGAGGCCAAAGGTCATTTTATGGAAACATGTAAATAATTACAACAACAGAAGTTCTCAACAGAACAATAACTTTCGACGGTCTAGAAATCCTGAACGTTCCAATGCAGTTGTGCATCAAAGTGACAATAACACAGTCTAAAATAACAATGTTGTTTCTCATGCAAATGCATGTAGTGTGGACTTATCCAATAATACTTATTGTTCCGAATGTAATTCTTTATTTCAGCTACAGTAAGTTCCTAGGCTCTTGTGTGAACATCCTTTGCCAGACATGTCCTCTTATGACGGGACAGGTTCACTAGTGTTTGATAGGGGTTTTGTTAACAACCAACTTGTTTTAGTGCTCAGGGAAACTAGATACACTGCTGTTGGAGTGCGAAGGTCATTGGTAGATCAATCTTATTACACAGACAAACAAGTCAAGTGCATTACATTCGGGATCACAGTTGAATATTATCCGACTGCGGAAGTATTCTTAGATACCCCTTATTTTACTGGCAGGACTCTCGTGAGCCTGTTGGACAAACCAGTTGCTGGGATAACCCTGGGGAATATTCCTGGACATCACGAATGCACTAATTATGATATTTTAAAATGGGAATAGCAACATTTGCGTATGGCAAATGCTGTCACGACTAGAGCTCAGTCTCGTGCAGAAGTAAATGAACATGTCTAAATTGAAAATGTTGCAGATGAGGTGATGAATGATGAGATGGTGACTGAAGTGGTGGTGACTGCTGAGGTGATGAATGATAAGGAGAGGACAGATGAGGATATTTTACATGTTGAACTTATTGACAAAGAATCATTCATACAGATGCAGAATGATGATCATTCATTAAAGAAATTTTTTCATGTTGCCAAGTCTGATGATGTGGTATTTAATGATAATTCTGTACTGTGGTAAACAATAAAGAATGGGATCTTGATTCGGAATTTCCAAGATTTCACGTCAGCAAAAAAAAAATTACGGTACCTACTAGTTTCCGCCCATTTGTTTTATGGCATGCTCATGATGTTAACTGTGCAGGACATTTAGGGATTGCCAGGACAAAACAGAGGGTTTTGTCTCATTTCTTTTGGCCTGGGGTGACAAGAGGTGTGAAAATCTTTTGTCGCACGTGCAAATTTGCCAAGATGTGGCAGCTAAACGCCCCAAGCAGAATGCGCCTATCCAGGCGTCAGACATATCATTGCGTCCTTTCGCAAACATGGAATCGACCTTATTGGTCCACTACCAGTCACGTCAGCTAGAGGTCATCGTTATGTACTAACATGCATTGATATGTGCACGCGCTGGCCAGAGGCTATTCCTGTAAAAACAATATCCACTACAGATGTTGCAGACGCACTATTTTTAATTTTTAATCGACTGAGTTTTCCCGAAAATTTATCGGATCGGGGAACTCACTTTATTTCTGACGTTAGGACTCAGGTTATGAGAGAGTTTGAGATAAATCGATCTCTTAGTAGTATATATCACCCCATTGCAAACGGGAAAATAGAAAAGCTCAACCGCTGTCTTAAACAAATGCTAGGCAAGGTAACTGCGAAATACCTGCAGGATTGGGATAGAGTACTCCCAGCGGTCTTGTTTGCTCATCGGGAAATGCCTAACGAACATACTGGATTTGCGCCGTTTGAATTAGTCTTCGGTGCCAAGCCAAGAGGACCTATGTCCATTCTAAAACAGTTATTGGTTGGAGCTGACATGCATGAGGATGTTCAAACATTTTACCAATACGTAGTTAACTTGAGAAAGAAAATTATCGACGCATGCCAGATAGCTGTAGAAGCATCAGACAAAGCTAAACTTAAGGCAAGATTGTTTGTTAATCAAAACAGAAAACTACGCCAATTATGGCCGGGTGATGACGCCTATGTATTATTACCCAATAAGGACAATAAATTACTTGTATCTTGGAGAGGACCAAATACTGTACTTGAAAGATTGTCAGATGTTGACTACATTATATATATTAAAGGAAAGGAAAAAACCTTTCACATCAACATGCTGCAACAATTTCACTCTCGTCCTCCACATCTTAAACCAGTCTTTGAGGCTGTCGACGAATCCATTGATCGTCTCTCTTCCATAGCTGTCATACAGGAGGAGTTATCTGAATTACTTGATACTTCTGAACCTCTTTTATCTCTACCTACTTTACCACTTTCGTCTACTGAGAATTGGAGGGATATTTCTATTGCGCCACCTCTTGCTTTATATCAGAAAGATCAGGTTTCGTTGTTACTACAATCTTTTCCTGACGTGCTCATGGATAGTTCTGGGCGCACAAATATCATTGAACATGATATTCTTCTTACTGATTTCAGACCAATCAAGCTGAAACCTTATCCTATCTATGTACACTTTCAATCACAAGTACAAGAAGAAATAAAGGATATGATAAAATTAAACATACTTTCTTCTTCTCAATCTCCATACAGTTTTCCTATGGTGTTGATTAGAAAGAAAGACACATCCATTTGGATTTGCATTAATTTCAGGCGTTTAAATGCTTTAACAATCTTTGACGCCGAACCTCTGCCTTTGTTAGATTCTCTATTGGATAGACTATCTACAGCTACTTTTTTCAGTAAATTTGATTTGTCTAAAGGTTATTGGTAAGTCACCTTGTCGGACAGAGCAAAACCGTATACTGCTTTCGCTACACCTTTGGGATTGTTCCAATTTAATTTTATGTCTTTAGGTCTCGTTAACGCCCCTGCGACTTTTGTTCATATGATACGAAAAGTTTTCTCTAATCGTAATGACACAATTACCTATATTGATGATATTTGCCTTTTCCATCAATCTTGGGAAGAACATGTTCTTGGAATTCAGTCATTTTTGACTACTCTTCGTCTCCATCATCTTAATGCTAGACCTTCGAACACTAAAATAGGATTCATTGAAATTTATTTTCTTGGTCATTAAGTAGGAAGCGGTTTTCTGAAGCATGAGGATTCCACTATCTCCAGGATCTTGAATTTAGAAATTCCTAAGACCAAAAAAAACAAGTTCGCAGTCTTTCAGGTCTTGTCGGATTCTATAGGAAATTCTTGCTTAATGTTTCAGAAATTACATCAGTTCTGTCTTCGTTATTAATAGAGAACTATCCAAATAAGATTTTTTGGTCACATTCATGTGATGTATCATTAAATTTATTTGTTGCGCACATATTCTTTTGTGTGACGCACAGATTACTGTTGACACGCATACAAATGTAAAATGTAATTATTTGTCTGATAAAAATATATTTATCTTTGAATTCACGATTCTCAGTCTAAGTAACAGAACTCAGATTAGTCGATGTGCATTCATTCTATGAGTTATCTGTTCTTGTATCTTTCCTGAATATCGAACTTGGCGTATGAATCTAGACTTATGTCATATTTTGTGTCTGGTATAGCCAGAAACAGATTATTCTTGCTGAGGTTTATGCAGGGATGTTTATGATCCGAATCTATGTTTACTCCTTGTCTGTTTGAGACGATTCGGTCTTATATCGTGTTATCTTTGTATGTCTATGTCGGACTATTTTCCTTGTACTGTACTTTGGGGTCAACCACTTTCGGCGCATGAAGATACGTTAGGGAGTGCTTCGGTGATGAAGGAGCCTGGCGGGATGTCATGGCTTTAGACCTGTCCAAAGTCTGTGATCTCTATGATTTATTATGGGAACGAAGATAGTTTCTTCTAGGATTGTTAGGTCTATGAGTTCCCCAGTGTTGATTCAGTGACGCCAGGAGAGCGTTTGTGTTTGCTAGTGTATTTCCTATGCCCAGGTAAAAGAACATTTTACTGAACTTTTTCGTCCTAGGCTTAATTGGGCAGATGTCTACATTAGGATTAGCCATATCCAGATGTCGGGATGATATGTTACCTAGCAGCACTGTAGATGATTGTATGCAGCATTTAAGACGAAAGAATATGCTGATTCTTGTAGAAACATTTGTGTTTATGAACAAAGCTTCTATTGAAGATTTGCTATACATCTGTACAGTGAGCGATGCTCAAAAGGGAACCAGAAGCCATTTTGGATTCTAACTTTTTGTCGATCATCAATCAGAGAACGGGGATGCCCCTTATTATCAGGTGATGATTAAGAGATCACAGTTATAAAGAAAACCCAATACTGGTGGGTTAACATTATCTTCAGATAGATTTGCTGTACTTTACCTAAAGGAATCTTCGCTAGAAAAGAGGTTCTGTTTAGGAGTCATACTTGAACAGTATTTATCAACTGACACGCTTGGTCAGTAAGGCCTGATGATTATAGTGATAAACAGTGGAAATCTAAATGATTGTCTACAGATGTTCCATTGTGATGTTATTCAACATGAATGCTAACTTAAGATTGTAGACCATTGATCAACAATATGCGATTTATGTCGACCTGTTTTTGCAGTAACTATACACGTACTGTCCAAGTGTGTGCGTCAAATTAAACTGTTGAAACGACCACAGTAGTCCAGCCATCCTTGACTTCCATACGTATTGGAAGTGAGTGTCCTGTAAACTGTCGAACAGTCCATCCATTCGCGTATTGACATTCATTGATGTTCAACTCACCCATTGCATCAGAATACACGCACTTAACATACACCTGGTCGGGGGGCCCCAATACGTATGGAACAAGGTGACCTGTATACCAGAACACTGTGCCCGAGTTATTTGAGTTGACCAGTTACAAAATAACTAGTATGTCAATTTGGTGTTCAAGATAAAAAGCTTTATCAATGTGGTGTACATCTGTTACAAGCTGGCTGAGAGAAAAGATTCAGACCAGAGAATCTGGTAGAGAAAAGCAATCTGGGTCAACATCAAAAGTGAACTTTTGAGAATTTAACAGCTACTGAACCATTGAAATTTCCTATGACGCCTGTTAATAGACACAAAGCAGTGATAGTGGTAAACCCTTGACTTATAAGGACAGTTCCTCACGTACCAGCGTTCAATCCTTCCAGTGACGAATATGAATCTAGGCAGCGCTTGTTGACATTTTTTGTTCGACATCACAGCAAGTTTCTAACATATGTTTAACAGTTTTTTTTTGAAAATTCTCTGCTAGTTGCAAGTGGGAAGTCCTGCGGTGTTAGTTAATATGAATGTTATCAACGTTGGAGCTTATTGAAAAAACTCAATTACATTGAAGGTTTGTAATTGTTTAGAAAATGTACCTGAAAATAGAATTTAGTATTTCATTAAAGGGCAGTTTACATTTTATCGTACAGTATTGAAACTTTGCCATTACAGCTGAACCATATGAACCCTTATTCCATTTATGCTGATGATATGTATTTTATGTTAAATGTTATAATAACCATTCCTGTGAATTCCTATATTTAAAAATTGATAAAACTGAAGGCTGAGGAGAAAAAACCAAAAAGCCGACGGAGAAAAGAATAGAATTAGAATTTGAGCAAAAGAAATTGCCAGATGCAAATAGAATAATAATAAAAATTCTTTAAGCGCCAAACACGGCGCATAAGGCAGAAACCAGTGCTCTCCAGGTTGTTCGTTGTGACGCCACTCCTCTTAGCTCTTGCACATTATTTAGGCCCAACGTTCTTCCTTCTTATTATTGTTCTTCTGAGTGTTTCTTTTGGTCTTCCTTTTTTCCCGCTTACCCTCAGGAACCCAAGTGAGCGCCTGTAGTGGTATTCTGTTGTTTTGCATTCGTAGGACATGACCGATATATGACCATCGTCTTTTCCTTATATAGTCGGAGACATATTTCTGCCTAGAGTCTTCTCTTATTTGTCGATTAGTCTTGAATTCTTTCCAACTGATGTTCATGAGTTTTCTAAGACATTTGTTCTCGAATGTATTCAGCTTGTTCTCCAATGATTTTGTTATTTTCCAACTCTCCAGCCGTATGTTAACACTGAGATAACATTTGAATTAAACAGACGAAGCTTGGTATGTATATTCAATGATCGTAATTTCCAAATGTTAGATAATCTATTGAAGGCGCTAGCTGCCAAAGCAATTCTAGTATGGATTTCTCTTGTTGTGTCACCATCCTGAGTCATTTTACTGCCTAAATAATTGAAACTTTAACTTTCTGTAGTTTTTCCCCGTTCAAGATGATATCAAAGGTCATCGTTAGAAAAGTTCATAGCTTTAGTTATTAGAGCAGCATTTATTGGAGACCAATTTTAGAGAGAGATGACCAAATTATTTATTGCTTTTGGGATTGTACTTGTGTTGGGGTAAGAATGCTACATCATCTGCATCCAGGTCCCCCAGGAATTTTCCATTTGTCCATTTTATACCCAATTGTTCATCGTGGATTATAGTTGTCTCATAACCCAAAAGCTACATAAAAGCCCTTATGGTGACTTGTAATACAGCCTTTATGTCAACCCAAGTTTATAACTGTAAACCATTCTGTATTCCTTGAATTTGTTACACACGTAAACCCAAGACACTAAAAGAAATGGAAGAATATTGTCCCAGTATTTTGTCACGGAAAACCGGAACGTAGATTTTAGCAATGCTATCTTAAAGAAAGATATGCCTGCAGACTATCAAAGCAACACCATACAACCCTAATTATTCACACAAATTTCAGGGACTACAAAACAGGTTTGATAAAAAGGGTAACCATAATAGTTATCAAAACCAAGGTAACCAATCATTTCAGGGTTCTTCTGCGAAGTACTGGAGACGAGCCGACAGCCCTCGATTCAGAGGTGGTCATAATTATAGGAATTTCCGCAGAGGAGGTCATTATAGAAGCTATCCAAGTCATCCATCATGGAGACAACAAGATCATAATTATAGAGATACTCATTATAATGAATATGATAATGGTAACCATGAGAACTATGACTCAAACCCAAATAGGGGTTACAATAGAGGAAACAATAATGATTACAGAGGCAATAATAATCGAGGTAGATCACAATACAAAAAACATAAATCACATTATCAGGCAAACTCTGCACAGCAAGAGTCACATGAAGCCTATAAACAGACTAAAGATAATAATGACGCTAATAATATGGCATGTTCCGCTTTGATTTTGGGAGAGCATCTCAGTGCCCCCAATGCAAAACATTATTTGAACCAACTACGGTGTCCACTTTAAGTTGTGGCCATCCTCTTCCCGCTCTTCCTGCGTCAGTCGCGCATGATGGAAGAGGTTCTCTTGTCTTACATAAAGGTTTAGTAAATGACAATCCAGTCTCAGTTCTTTTTGATTCTGGATGCACCACAATTGGTGTTAGGCAGTCGCTTGTAGATCCTTCTCGTGCCACTGGAAAAGTAGTCAAATGTGTAACATTTGGCGGCACCTTAGAGAAATACTCTACTGCTATCATTAGGATTGCTACTCCTTTCTTTACAGGAGATGTACACGCATGTCTTCTGCCGAATCCGATCGCTGATCTTATCATCGGTCGTATTCATGGAGTCAAAGAATGCACTCCGCAACAAATTTCCGTTTGGGAAAAACAAAATATGCAAACTGCTAATGCTGTAGTCACTAGAGCTCAAGCTCTTAATATGCCTCAAACTTCATCTACTGAAGATAATGAAGTGCATAACCAAGATGATCCCTTGGTAATTTCTCGTGACTCGTTTATAAAACAGCAAGAAGATGATCCAACTCTAAAGAAATTCTTCACTCTTGCAACAAAAAGTGATCCGAATAAAGATACAAAGCGTAAATCTTGGATTACAATGAAGAATGGCGTACTTGTACGTATGGTGCAAGACTCCACTAAGTCAAGTCATTCTCAGATTCTTGTTCCCAAGAATTTGAGAGTTAAAATTTTGCAGCACGCTCACGACTCTCAGTGTGCTGGACATATGGGTTTTTCCCGTACAAATTCAAGAGTTCTTCCGGCTTTCTTTTGGCCTTTTGTTAACAAGGACAAACGGATTTATTGTCGATCTTGTATAGTATGTCAAGAAGTCAAATCCAAAGGTCCACGCCATGCTGCACCTATTCAGGCTGCAGACATTCCTATTCGACCATTTCAGAAAATGGCGATAGACATCATTGGTCCATTTAAGATCAAATCTGCTAGAGGACATCAGTTTATCTTAACGTGTGTGGACATGTGCACACGTTGGCCAGAGGCTATTCCTCTGAAGAGCATTACTACTGCTGACATTGCAGATGCTCTTTGGCTTATATTTTCTCGTCTGGGATTCCCCGGAGAAATATTATCAGACCATGGCACCCAACTAATATCGGATACCATGTCTCAAGTGATGTCGACTCTGCAGATAGAGAGATCTTTGAGTAGTATCTATCATCCTATGTCCAATGGGATGGTCGAACGGCTAAATAGAACACTCAAAAACTTACTAGGGAAGATAACTGAGGATCATCCTCAAGATTGGGACAGGGTTTTACCCGCGGCCCTCTTCGCTTACAGAGAGGTCCCCAATGAACATACAGGATTTTTTCCCTTTGAACTTGTCTTTGGCGCGCGACCGCGCGGCCCTATGTCTTTGCTTCATGATCTCATAACCGCTGATAATATTACCGATGACACAAAATCTTCTTACGAATATGTCATCGCGCTGAGACAAAAGATTATCGAAGCATGCAAATTGGCAACTTCTTCTTCTGAATTTGCTAAGCAGAAGGCAAGACAATTTGCCAATAAGAAAAGAACCTTACGACAACTTTGTCCTGGTGACAAAGCATTTGTTTTGCTACCTTGTAGGGAAAACAGACTTCTTATTTCTTGGAAAGGTCCATACGATATAATCTCGAAAATTTCCGATGTTGACTACATTGTCGATATTGATGGAAAGCATAAAACCTTCCACATCAATATGCTTACGGAATTCCATGAACGTCCGGATTATTTACAGCCTATTTTCCAGGCAACGGACGATTCACCAGTCCAACATGGTCATTACTCATCACTGTCCGTAATACAGGATGAGGAAACAAGTTTTTCGGATGTTAATCTTCCGCTTCCGATGATTCCACTTCATTCGAGTGAATCATGGAAAAATGTTACTGTCTCTCCTGATTTATCTCTAGGAGAACAGCAACAAGTTTCGGCTATGTTACAAACATTTCAGGATGTCCTTACTGACATCCCTGGACAAACTCATGTCATTGAACATGACATTATTCTAACTGACCATAATCCTATTAGGGTCAGACCTTATCCTATCCCTATACATTTTCAAGCACAGGTTGAGAAGGAGTTGGATGAGATGATAGATTTAAAAATAATTGAACCATCCACTTCTGCATATTCTTCGCAGATGGTTATTGTTCGAAAAAAAGACAATAACATACGTCTTTGCGTTGACTATCGCAAATTGAATCAAGTTACGAAGTTTGATGCTGAACCTATGCCTTTACTAGAAGAGCTACTTACTAGGCTTTCTAAATCTCATTTTTTCACTAAACTAGATTTGTCTAAAGGATATTGGCAAGTTCCTTTATCTGAACGCGCCAAACCAATTACGGCTTTTTTCTACACCTAGAGGCCTTTTTCAATGGAATTTCATGCCTTTCGGCCTTATGAACGCACCAGCTACATTCGTACGCATGATGCGTCGAATCCTATCTTATCGGTCAGATGTCATCGCGTACCTAGACGACATCTGTCTTTTCAGCGATACTTGGGAAGATCACTATTCGGGGTTAGTTGAATTACTATCTACTCTACGCGAGTATAACCTGACAGCGAAACCCTCTAAAACCTGCATTGGTTTTAGCGAAATTTCTTTCCTAGGCCATCGAGTGGGTCATGGTTTCCTAAAGACGGAGGACCATAATATCACTAAGATACTTAACATCTCTATCCCTAAGACTAAAAAGCAAGTGCGAAGTCTCTTAGGTCTTATTCAATTTTATGGAAGATTCATTCCGAATCTATCCTCTATCATGGCACCTCTTTCTACACTACTAAAGAAAGGGTCGCCTAATATGGTCCACTGGTCACAGGAATGCCAATCCTCTTTGGATAAGATTAAAAATTTGTTTTCAACACCACCTATTTTAGTGTTACCTACTACAGATAAGACATTTGTTCTTCGTAGTGACGCTTCATCCACTGGGATTGGAGCGGCACTAATGCAAGAGTACTCTGGAACTCTGCATCCTGTAATGTATATCTCCAGAAAACTTAATGCTGCAGAAAGGAATTATTCGGTTTTAGACCGTGAACTATTGGCTATGGTTTTGGTCAATACTCAAACTACAAAGATTCCTTCTAGGCGCACATTTTATAGTAGAAACCGATCAGAAAGCTCTTACGGCTATACAGAGTAAGAATTTGAAGAGCTCGAGGTCTACTCGATATGCAATTGCTCTTCAACCTTTTCATTTTTCGGTACGAGCTATTCGTGGATCAGATAATGTGAAGGCAGACATTTTGTCTAGATGCCCACATCTTCTTTCTTCTTTGATCCATAACCGCCAACCGTCAAAGCAGTCAGCGGCCATCACGCCTGGTGGCGTCTTGTAGGGCAGCAACAAATTGATTCCACTTTTGCTCGGTCGGCGGCCATCCTTCGTACAGTGCCCCAACTGTGGTTCATTCTTTGCATCTCAGCTTCCACAGTTCTCCGCCAAGTTGTTTTTGGTCGGCCTCTCTTTCGCTTTCCCTCGGGGGTCCATAGCATAGCTGTTCTTGCGATGGTATCAGGGTCCCTTCTGAGGACATGGCCAACCCAACTCCAGCGTCTGCCAGCTATGATGGTGTGCATGTCCTCCTGGTTACTCCGAATAAGTAGTTCTTGGTTGCTGATGGTGTTTGGCCAAAAGATTCGGAGAATTTTCCTTAGGCAGATTGTGTGGAAGGAGGACAGTTTCGACATTTCCTTCTCTGTTACTCTCCAACATTCCGCACCATAGAGAAGCACAGAAAGTACGCAGCTCTCATACAGTCTTAATTTGGTGTTTGTGCTGTACTGGGAAGACTTCCAAATGTTGTTGAGAATAGCAAAGGCTGTTCTCGCTTTATTCATTCTGTTGTTAATGTCCTTGCTTGTTCCGCCGTCAGGTGTTACTAAGATGCCCACATGATTCCACCTAACTGTTGGGTCTTGGACTTCTTAACACTTCCAACTCTACAACAGTTTTTCTTTTCTATATCAAGATAAATACACATTGTAATTTGTAATATGGTGATTGTATCACTACTATCACTACGTTCATTGATATATATATTCACCGATACTCGTTGATGATTTTTCTTTTTTGTCAATCGTGTACTTATAGTGCTTAAATATGAAATTGTTATATGCATTGTGTCATTGCAAGTATAGTAGTATGCGTTGGTGACACCTCCCTGGAAATATTTACACTTAGAGAAATACTTTCTCTGAGAGGTCGAGATGTATTCTCACCAGTCGATCTATATTTCGACTTTGCCTTAATTTGGCTTATAAATTCCAGATATTTCTCATCTGCGCAGTATTTGTGCGTTGTGAGCCTATTGTATGTTGCTCTCAGATGAAAAAAAAATGATTTTCATTTTTTTCCAGGGGGGTGTGGTAGTCTGTTGCGCACATATTCTTTTGTGTGACGCACAGATTACTGTTGACACGCATACAAATGTAAAATGTATTTATTTGTCTGATAAAAAATATATTTATCTTTGAATTCACGATTCTCAGTCTAAGGGACAGAACTCAGATTAGTCGATGTGTATTCATTCTATGAGTTATCTGTTCTTGTATCTTTCCTGAATATCGAACTTGGCGTATGAATCTAGACTTATGTCATATTTTGTGTCTGGTATAGCCAGAAACAGATTATTCTTGCTGAGGTTTATGCAGGGATGTTTATGATCCGAATCTATGTTTACTCCTTGTCTGTTTGAGACGATTCGGTCTTATATCGTGTTATCTTTGTATGTCTATGTCGGACTATTTTCCTTGTACTGTACTTTGCGGCCAACCACTTTCGGCGCTTGCAGATACGACAGGGAGTGCTTCGGAGATGACTAAGCCTGGCGGGATGTCATGACTTTAGACAGGTCCAAAGTCTGTGATCTCTGTGATTTATTATGGAAACGAAGATAGTTTCTTCTAGGATTGTTAGGTCTATGAGTTCACCAGTGTTGATTCAGTGACGCCAGGAGAGCGTTTGTGTTTGCTAGTGTATTTCCTATGCCCAGGTAAAAGAACATTTTACTGAACTTTTTCGTCCTAGGCTTAATTGGGCAGATGTCTACATTAGGATTATCCATATCCAGATGTCGGGATGATATGTTACCTAGCAGCACTGTAGATGATTGTATGCAGCATTTAAGACGAAAGAATATACTGATTCTTGTAGAAACATTTGTGTTTATGAACAAAGCTTCTATTGAAGATTTGCTATACATCTGTATAGTGAGCGATGCTCAAAAGAGAAACAGAAGCCATTTTGGATTCTAACTTTTTGTCGATCATCAATCAGAGAACGAGGATGCCCCTTATTATCAGGTGATGATTAAGAGATCACAGTTATAAAGAAAACCCAATACTGGTGGGTTAACATTATCTTCAGATAGATTTGCTGTACTTTACCTAAAGGAATCGTCGCTAGAAAAGAGGTTCTGTTTAGGAGTCATACTTGAACAGTATTTTTCAACTGACACGCTTGGTCAGTAAGGCCTGATGATTATATTGATAAACAGTGGAAATCTAAGTGCTTGTCTACAGATGTTCCATTGTGATGTTATTCAACATGAATGCTATTTTAAGATGGTAGACCATTGATCAACAATATGCTATTTATGTCGATCTATGTTGCTGTAACTATACACGTACTGTCTAAGTGTGTGCGTCCTATTAAACAGTATGAAACGACCACAGTAGTCCAGCCATCCTTGACTTCTACCTGTGATTGGAGTGAGTGTCCTGTAAACCTGTCGAACTGTCATCCATTCGCGTTTGTCATTATTGATGTTCACACTCACCCATTGCATCAGAATATACGCACTTAACAGTACACCTTGTCAGGGCCCCAACAGTCGGTAACCTGACCCATTTACAGAACATTGTGACTGGACGAGCTATATCACCAAAAAAAAAACAGTCCATGTCAATTTGGTGCAAGAAAAAAGCTTTATCATTATTAAAGGCATATTTTTTCAAAATCACCAATTTTAAAATTTCCTGATATTCGATTTCGTTTTATCCTTAGAGTCGACACCTCTGGTTCGGGAATCGGCGGTACACTTATGCAGTAATTCGATGATTGTTTACGTCCAATTCTGTATTTCAGTCGTAAATTGACACCCACGGAAAAAAATACCCTATCGTAGAGCGAGAGTTGCTCGCTGTGGTATATTGTTTTTCTAAATTACAGCGCCACCTCATTGGTGCAAAATTTGTCTTGGAGACTGAGCAGAGGGCCTTGTCCTATCTGAAAACGGCGAAGTTTCGTAATGAGAAGGCTGTCAGAGCATCCCTTGCGCTCCAACCCTACGAATATGACATTCGTGCCATCAAGGGCAGTCAAAACGTGGTCGCGGATGTTATCACGTTGTGTAAAAGACTCACTGTCAGCTAACAACACGGCAAATGCAGGTATCCTATTAACTGACTTTTTCACGTGTTGACCAGTGGAACATTGTACTATAAATGAACGTATTTTGCTGACAATGCTGATGCTGACAGGAATTTCCTGATTTATTACTGCTGTGCAAAGATAGAATATACAAAGACTCTGTGGTGAATGCCAAGGCTGAGAACTATCGTAATTTTTTTCATCGGAAATTGAGGGATATCGCTCAATGACTCTTTTGACCGTACTTACAGGTATCGATCGGTTCACTCGACACCTGATGACGATGAATGCTGATATCGCCAATTTAAAGTTGTGCCTCATTTTACTCAGCGCATTACATGGATGTCTTGGACCTCTTAACAGTTGTCATACTCAGTTTATGTGCAAAAACACACACATTCATTGATGATCTAAGAATGATGTGACATTTGGCTATTTTGAATGCAAATTCTTGATTTATTCTATTATTGGAACTGCGTCTAAAGATTAAGGGACTTAACTCAAGGATGCTTCGCATCGTCAAAGGTACATTACTAGAAAAATCCTATCGTGCCCTTTATATTCGCTATCCATTTGGACATTGAACATTCGTACTTAAAGTGAATTAATTCTGTCCACCAAAAAACACAGCGAGGCCCAGAATCTATACCTAAACACCAAGAAGACCAAAGTATTGACAACAGACAAAGTAAAGACCAAACCAGAAATTGAAATTGATAACGAAGAACTGGAAAGTGTTAATGAATTCGAATACTTAGGATCAATCATCAACAGCTCTGGCGACCGTGCAGTAGAAATTAAAAGAAGACTTGCAATTGCTTCACATAAACTAATACAGATGAAAAACGTATGGCAAGGCACAAGCAAAGAAACAAAGTTACAACTGATCAGAGCATGTATATTCCCAGTAGCAACATACGGCTGTGAGACTTGGACACTCAACAAAACAGTTGCAAAAAGATTACATCATTAGAAATGAAATGCTACAGAAGGATGTTGAGAATACCCTTGACAGAAAAAAGACCAACAGAGAAGTACTGCACTCACTAAACGTACAGGAACATTGGCTCCTAAATACCATCGCAATAAGGAAGCTGAAATTTTTCGGTCATATAAAAAGACATAATAGTTTGAAAAAAATAGTGATGGAAGGCATGGTCCATGGATAAGGGGAAGGGGTCTACCTAGACGACGGTGGACCCAGGACATCACAGAGAGTCTGAACTTGTCTTTGGCTGATGCAGGTCGACTTGCCCAGAATCGTGATGCGTTCAGAGCAGCTGTAACGGAGACAACGTTCTGGATAGAATACGTCACATGATGATGACTTAAAGTGAACTTATAATGCACCTTATGCGATAATGTAGCAGAGAATCATGGACATGAACTTTATGCTTGATTATAAATATTTTTGCTGTACTTTAGTTGTTTATTATTCCACTAGTGTGTATAATACTATTACACTATGACTTTTAATACAGTACTTTAGTTAGCAGCTAATTAATTTTAATTCGAGGGATAAGATTCGGTCTTTGACACATGGCATTAATACACTCACACTAATTATTGAGTGAACATTTTGAAAGTTCTCAATACTATTGTGAATTCGTACCATACATCAGCGTATTCTTACCTGATTGGTCACACAACTTCATTAGGTGCAAGATAACATTTTTTTTATTGACACCCCAATACACTTTTTTCTAATAAGTACTTCAGATGTACACATGACTTTTATCTTTTAGCGTACGATGTTGCTTTTATTCACTTTACTAATATGATTGTCTGCCTAATTTCGTCTAGTTACGCAGTTGCATATTTGTATATTCTTTAATGCTTTGCATTATTGCTGTTGATCAATAAGTTAATTAATTGACAACTGATACTGGACTTGACTGATAGGCGTTATTGTACGGTGTGAGGTACGTGAGTGCATGTATTGCTACCATCATTTTTCAATATGTTGGGTACTATTAGTTATGGCGACCTCACATTGCTGTTAAAATGTAATTTGTCCAAAGTAGACATTGGCTTTGGTATTAACCATGGACCACACTTTTAGTGTTAAATTGCCTACCCTATGGCAGAAACCTGGGTGCTATACTAGTTCTTACTTACAGTGAAATTTGATGTTACCATATTTCCCTCTGGTGATGTTATACTCACACCACGGGAATAATGAAAACTTTGTTTCCATTATTTTTGCGGGGAAAGGGGGGGGGGAGTAATGTTATGATTAAAATTCATAACGATTGTAGCTCAACAGGGCTTATAAGGAGTCACTTATTAATACAGGAAGTGACGTCATGCCGATATGGTTGTTTGGCAGACGTGAAACTAAAAAACAGAAGTTAAGGGATCGTCTGCTGGCTTCTTCTACCATTGTGTGTCATGGCGAGTGGACGCATGTATTTGAGCTACTGAATTTCAGTACATATCCCTTTGTTATTCCATCACTAATATATCAAGATCTTATGTGAGGTGTATCTAGTTATCTGCATTTACAGGGAGTATAGCTTCTCAGTGTCGAGTGTGAATGTATATTAAAACTATTGAGAATGAAAAGGACAGCGTTCCAGACATGAACGGACTGCCTAAAGTTATATCGACGACTGCATCTTATATGCCATTGTATTTTGGCCTGAACTGTATTGAATGTGCAGCAGTGTTGCAGTCTTAATTAAAATGTATACCGTCCACTTCGTCCGTTGTGACTCAAATAATTCTGAGTGATGTTGGCTTGTTTCGGTGTCTGATACGTCTGCTACCCTAGAAGTGAACTTGGCCACAGGAACCATCCTGTCACTACATATTAACTGTAACAATATAAAAGACACGTAACAGCGGTCCTGTTCAGTAAGAGAGGAACCTATTGATACAAGGTTTTGTTGAGGCTGACAACCTCATCGTGTAAAACTAATTGCCATAGAAACCACCGCGGCAGGAGCATGTGAATGTTTGGTCAGGCTTCCTGGGGACATGCTGCAGTGCTTGCTGTAAGCTTCGTAAGGGGAGAAGAATTTGACGCAGGCTTCCTGAAAACAGCTACAGTGTTGTCTCCATACTTCTCAGGAACGCAAGATTTGGTTCAGGCTTCCTGGGAACAGCTACAGTGTTGTCTCCATACTTCTCAGGAACGCAAGATTTGGTTCAGGCTTCCTGGGAACAGCTACAGTGTTGTCTCCATACTTCTCAGGAACGCAAGATTTGGTTCAGGCTTCCTGGGAACAGCTACAATGTTGTCTCCAAGCTTCGCAAGAAGAAGCGACAAGGAGAAAGAAGATTGCCCCCCCCCCCCCTCCCAAAAAGAGAAGCCTGGAACATGCAGACAAAGACGTTCTCTAGAGAAAGTTGCATGAGCTTCAACACTATCGCTGTAGGAATACATTTACCTCTATAAAAATATAGTTCTAATTAGTTTAAAGCATAATAATACAAAAGATATCGGGAGCTTTGATTGTATTTGGAAATATGTGGAGATAAAGCAGCAACACAAAAATATGAATTTTCAACTAAAATGTCAAGGTAGTTATGTCCCATGACTCCGGATCACGGAAAGACATACTCTCATACATGCGTGATGGCATATAGACGAAGAAATTAGCTGGTAAGTCAAGGTCACTAGTGTGGAACTTGTGACAAGAAAGAGAAAAGTATTTTAGCGAAAATATTTTTTTTTAATAGCAATTCTGTTCAGCACGTTTGCTTTATTCAAGAAGACTGACTTTCTGGACTTCAGTGTTTTGTATAACTCGTTGTATCTCAATAGGACCTACACAACGTTTGACACATTATATCTTAATATGGCCTTCATAACATTGGACACAATATAGGATCTATACAACATGTGACGCATTTTATCTCGATAGGACATGCATGTAAGCATGTATGCATGGTAGCACAATGCTACAATATACATATGTGGAAGTGAGCCTCTGTCTGTGAGGCTTATTACATCCTCATTGACTCTTGAAATCATCTACACCCTTCCAGGGATTCCCCTTCTGTGGTGAAACTTGTTGAGAACCTAGCATTGCACACTAAGTTTGGAGAAGTCACTTGAGCCCCAGGTGTAATTCTTTGGCTTTGACTTGGTTGACTGCATGCAGAAGGATCTCATTATGGACCCAGTGACAGACATGGGAGCTGAGAAGTGGCTCTGTGCAGGACTGTGACAATACGGTTGTGCGATCTCAAGTCCACTCCGGCAGGATTGCATTACATTCCCGTGCGAGTGATGTTTTCTTAATTTTCTCTTCCCTGTCATTATTATGTAGCATATTTTATGCATCATTATTTACTCTCAATGCTGGATCTAGTAGGGTGAAGTCTCTAACACTTCACTCCCCTACGGAAGTATCGGCTGGGGACTGTCTTTATCTTGTTTACCATCCCAGACGTGTTCACGTTCCGCCAGGTAATTAGACCGGCCAGCCGATTATACGTTATCACATAAGCCGGCTGACCCCTTTGAACGTGACCGTCCAACATTTGACTCCAGATGGCGAGCGATTATCTATATGTTTGCACAAGACGGGAGATAATGGGGTAATCGCTTCCGATGTACATTCTGTATCGAGATTACAGATAAATCTGTCTGGAAACTCAAGATTTGCAGACGATAGCATCGGGGCAGTGTTAAGTCATGTTTTATTAATGGGAGTTAGGTGTTAAAGATTTATATGTATGGGTCGGATTTTTGTACACACGTTAGTTAGCACGCTTTAGTGATGAGATGATTTTTTGAGTTGGGGGCTTATTGCTCGATAATTTTTGAACACAGCTCAACTGTGTGGTTGCTAGTTGTTTTCTTTAAAAAAATATGATAAAGCAAGTTGTCGAATATTCTTAGTGTTAGTTTGGGGAGAGACGGTTGAGCTGAGCGATAGTCTCACGCGGTTAGTCCGCGCATGAGTAATTTTTACTGAGCTGTTCTGAGATGCAGTAATCTCGTGACAGTACGTTCCTGGCAGGGCTTCGGGATGGTGACTATCCATCTCGCTAGTGTGTTCCAGTGGGTTCTTTCTGTAAAGGAGAATATTTGATAAAGTGCAGAGTATATATATATATTATCGAAGTGAAGATAGAGAGATTTACGGGAATGTTTTTCTCCCGGTGTATTTGTCATACAAAGCCTTGGATTGCACGGGCTTATTGTTATACTGCATTTTGTTGTTCAAAGCTTGGATTATGATGGATTATTGATGTACTGCATTTATTACACAAGCATTGGATTATGATGGCTTATTGTTGTACTGCATTTGTGTTCAAAGCCTTGGATTTACTATGCTGGCTTGTTTATGAATAGTACTGATTATTCAAAACCTTGGAGTAGGTCAGCCCAAGCTATGTTATTATGAACCGTGATGCATGCAGTCCCGGTTAACGGATATTTGGATTTATTCAGCCGATGCTGTATGTTTATGCTGTGAACTATTTATACCGATTACGCGAACTACAAGAGAGAAAACCGGACTGATTCTAAAGGCGACAAACTGGAACGGACTACGGACTACGACTTATGGAACTTGGAACACAAGAAGTATAAATGGGAAGGAAGAGGAGCTGGTGGAAGAGATGAGGAAAGCAAAACTAGAAATCCTGGCTATAACGGAAACGAAGAAAAAAGGACAAGGAGTCATGGATCTCGATGGCAACACGTTGCTCTACAGTGGTGTACCCATATCTGAAAGAGCTAAAGGGGGGCGTGGGTTGCATTGTGGCCCAAAATCAAAAAGATAGTATCAAGGGATGGAACTTTGTCTCGGAGCGCATTATGGTTGTAAAACTAAAAGAAGGAGAAACCATAGTCAACCTGGTCATAGTGTATGGGCCAAATGAGGATGAGAGAGCAGAGGTCAAGGAGGAATTCTTCGAGCTGCTTCAAAGGACAGTGGATGACTGCCTAGATGAAGTTATTATGCTCGGAGATTTTAATGCCAGAGTTGGAAATGACCATGCTAGATGGGGTGGAGTTATCGGAAGATATGGAGAAGATACTCTCAATGACAATGGAAAGCGACTCCTTAGATTCTGCAGTGAGCAGAATCTGATCATTACAAACACAAAGTTCCCCATAAGCGCATACATGCATACACTAGATGTGAACCAACCAAGAATGAGAAGTCAGTGATCGACTACGCCATTGTTCGGAGAAGCTCATTCAGATATGTCCGAGATGCAAGAGTCTGGAGGGGGCCAGAGATTGGAAGTGATCACTACCTGCTAACAATCAAACGAACAACTGAAAGAGTTGCTCAGCCTAGGAACTGCCCAACATCACGCAAGAAACCAAGTAAACGAGCAGGAGAATGAGCATTAGGACCTACAAGCTGAGAGAGCCAGAAATTAAGACCAGATATCAGGGGCTTATTGCTACAGCAGTGAGCAACACAGAAGAGCGACCTGATGACTTGGAAACCCTCTGGAATAAATTCAAGGATATCATAAAGACAGCTGCTGCAGAAGCATGCGGTGAAGTCCGACTTGGGAACCAGAGAAAGAGGACACCTTGGTGGACAGAGGAAGTCAAAGAGAAAATAAGAGAGAAGAAAATGGCATGGAAACAATACTTAGGAGCTAAAAACACAACAGGACAAATGGCAAAATATAGAGAATATGTGACACTCAGAACAGAAGCAAAGAACAAAGTGCTAGCAGCAAAACAGAAGTCCTGGGAAGAATTTGGAGAAAAGCTAGAAAAAGATGCACAAGAAAACCAGAAATTGTTCTATAAGACCCTAAAGAACATGAGAAAAGAAAAACAATGCCCTCTCAAATTTATAAAGGACAAGCAAGGCAAATTGCTTACTGCCCCGAAGGAAGTAATGGAAAGATGGAAAGAATATTTCTCAGAACTCCTGGATGGTGAGCATGATGAAGCATCAGAAATGATAACCACTGACACAGAAGAGGAAACCAATGATGGTGAAGATGACATAAAGATGGAAGAACTGAGGGCAGCACTAGAGAAAATCAAGATGGGCAAAGCAGCAGGGCATGATGGTATAACACCAGAAATGGTTAAGTACATGGGAGCATCAGGCGACCTATTACTCTTAAAGGTCCTACAGGCAGCATGGTGCAACAAGACCATACCAAAGGATTGGGAGATTGCCATCATAACACCAATTTTCAAAAAGGGTGACAATCGACAATGTGGAAACCATAGGGCATATCCCTTCTCAGTGTCCCTGGTAAAATCTACTCTAGAATCCTAGAGCAGAGACTCCGACGCCTAGCTGAGCCACAATTGGATGAGGTCCAGTGCGGATTCCGAGCAAACCGAAGTACTCAAGACCTAATCTTCACACTCAGACAGCTGAGTGAAAAGGCCCTTGAGTATAAGAGTGAGATCCATCTTTGTTTCATAGATCTGGGAAAGGCGTTTGACAGGGTCCCCTGGAGCAAACTTTGGGACTGTTTGGCAAGGAAGAATATTCCAGCACCTCTGATTCATGCTATACAGAGCTTCTACAAGTCTTGCAGAAATTATGTGAGGACAGCAAACCATAAGTCAGAAGAGTTCAGGACCATCACTGGTGTAAGGCAAGGTGATATCCTATCACCTTACCTCTTCATACTCCTTATGGACGATGTCATCAAGGCATGTAAGGAGAGAACAAGAAAGTATTCAGTGGGGTACTGGAAGATGAGACAGGTCTATATTTCGGAGCTGGCATTTGCTGATGATGTTGCCCTGATTGCTAAATCAGAGGCACATCTCCAATCCAACCTGCAAGTCTGGAAGGAAGAGCTGGAGAAGAGAGGGATGGTCATAAGCAGCTCTAAAACAAAATCCATGGTGATATCACGAGAAGAAAGAAAACATCAGATTAAGTTGGGAGAACAGGTCCTGGAGCAGGTCGACCACTTTAAATATCTCGGAGCTATTATAGACCGAAAGGGAGGCATCAAAGAAGAGTTGGCCACTCGGAAAGCAGCGGCTGGGAGACTTTTTCAGGCCATAAATCGTGGATTCCTCAGCAAGAAAGAGGTTGGTAAGAAAACGAAGATGGCTGTATACCGCTCCACCTATGTCCCAGTCTTGACATATGGATGCGAGTCGTGGGCAATGACTACAACCCACAAAAGCCAGATCCAAACCTCAGAAATGAGGTATCTGAGGAAAGTGGTTGAAGTAACAAGAAGAGACATGGTCCGCAACCAGACGATCCGTCAAGGCCTAAAATCCCATCCGCTGCAGACCCAAATAGAACAGTCCCAACTAAGATGGTTTGGCCATGTCTGCAGAATGGGAGAAGATCGGCTACCACGACAAGCATGGGAAACAAAGAGCCAGGGATCCAGACCTCCAGGACGACCCAGAGTCCGCTGGGAGGACAACATTAGACAATCTTTGAAGGACCGAGGACTAGAATGGAACCAGGCCAGGAAGAAGACAGCTGATAGAATGGTCTGGCGCTCTCTCTTCCAAACCTCTACACCTCACGGTAGAAGGGGAACGACTAAGTAAGTAAGTACTATTTATACCATGATGTCTACGTCACTGTGTCGGTAATAAACCGTGTATAACGTTACCATGATGGTATAACACCAGAAATGGTTAAGTACATGGGAGCATCAGGCGACCTATTACTCTTAAGGGTTCTACAGGCAGCGTGGTACAACAAGACCATACCAAAGGATTGGGAGATTGCCATTATAACACCAATTTTCAAAAAGGGTGACAATCGACAGTGTGGAAACCATAGAGGCATATCCCTTCTCAATGTCCCTGGTAAAATCTACTCTAGAATCCTAGAGCAGAGACTCCGACGCCTAGCTGAGCCACAACTGGATGAGGCCCAGTGCGGATTCCGAGCGAACCGAAGTACTCAAGACCTAATCTTCACACTCAGACAGTTGAGTGAAAAGGCCCTTGAGTATAAGAGTGAGATCCATCTTTATTTCATAGATCTGGAAAAGGCGTTTGACAGGGTCCCCTGGAGCAAACTTTGGGATTGTTTGGCAAGGAAGAACATTCCAGCACCTCTGATTCATGCTATACAGAGCTTCTACAAGTCTTGCAGAAATTATGTGAGGACAGCAAACCATACGTCAGAAGAGTTCAGGACCACCACTGGTGTAAGACAAGGTGATATCCTGTCACCTTACCTTTTCATACTCCTCATAGACGATGTCATTAAGGCATGTAAGGAGAGAACAAGAAAGTACTCAGTGGGGTACTGGAAGATGAGACAGGTCTGTATTTCGGAGCTGGCATTTGCTGATGATGTTGCCCTGATTGCTAAATCAGAGGCACATCTCCAATCCACCTTCAAGTCTGGAAGGAAGAGCTGGAGAAGAGAGGGATGGTCATAAGCAGCTCTAAAACAAAATCCATGGTGATATCACGAGAAGAAAGAAGACATCAGATTAAGCTGTGAGAACAGGTCCTGGAGCAGGTAGACCACTTTAAATACCTCGGAGCTATTATTGACCGAAAGGGGGGCATCAAAGAAGAGTTGGCCACTCGAAAAGCAGCAGCTGGGAGACTTTTTCAAGCCATAAATCGAGGATTCCTCAGCAAGAGAGAGGTTGGTAAGAAAACGAAGATGGCTGTATACCGCTCCACCTATGTCCCAGTCTTGACATATGGATGCGAGTCATGGGCAATGACTACAACCCACAAAAGCCAGATCCAAACCTCAGAAATGAGGTATCTGAGGAAGGTGGTTGAAGTAACAAGAAGAGACATGGTACGCAACCAGACGATACGTCAAGGCCTTAAATCCCACCCGCTGCAGACCCAAGTAGAACAATCCCAACTAAGATGGTTTGGCCGTGTCTGCAGAATGGGAGAAGATCGGCTACCACGACAAGCATGGGAAACAAAGAGCCAGGGATCCAGACCTCCAGGACGACCCAGAGTCCGCTGGGAGGACAACATTAGACAATCTTTGAAGGACCGAGGACTAGAATGGAACCAGGCCAGAAGGAAGACAGCCGATAGGATGGTCTGGCGCTCTCTCTTCCAAACCTCTACACCTCATGGTAGAAGAGGAACGACTAAGTAAGTAAGTATAACGTTACCAGTCGTTTCAACATTTCCTGACTCTTATGTTTACTGTGGTGTGTGGTTCCAGTCTGTGTTGGTATGCCAGAACCCTTTGCATTCGCATATGTTGACAGTCACTCACTCACACCCCGGTCGGCCATCCGTAAGCCCGACCTAAGCTGATCGTCATTATCAGCGTATATATATATATATATATATATATATATATATATATATATATATATATATATATATATATATATATATATATATATATAGATATATATATTTACCTCTAAATAGAGCTATTACTTATAAGAGGAATTTCGTTGGATTACACCAACTGGGGGCTTGAACGAACTAAACCATTGCTTAAATCCTTCACAAAAGGCGACGGACCAGATATAATGCGGTAACAATTGTTCAGCCCAATGCAACATTGTTCGTGACTTCTGGAAATATCTTGTGAATGCTCCCTTAAGGTAGAAGTGTCATTAATCTTCTATCTACATCTCTGCCAAGAGTAATCTTGCACGCAGATAGATATCTTCGAAGCCAATATTAGATACTCTTGAGTTTTGGTCACTGTTGGACCACTACTGCAAAGCAGGGAGGCAATCCGTGACAAGGACGTGACAATTCCTTGGAAGAGCCCAGAACCAGAGTACAGTATTTTAGTTCTATATAGTTGGAGAGCCTCCTTGGATGGCGGGAAATACGCACAGTATGCCACGTGCTTCTTACTCCTAGCTTTGAACCAGAAGCGGCGATCTTTTAAATGCAAGCCAAGCTGGAGAAAAACTAACAACGCATTAAAAAAAAACAGAAAAGTTAGAAAACTTACTAACTACTCATAAGACAAGAAAAGACAGCGAGGTTAAAAAAACAAAAAAACGCACCAACTCAAAAAGAACAAATACTAATACAAATTAAAACCAAGTGCTAAGGACAATAGTTATCTATAAACAATACAAAACTGAAAATAAAATGACAAATACTAATATAAATTAAAACCAGCAAAAGACAATAGTTATTTAAATTTAATACAAAATTAGTAAATAAAATGACACTAAATTCCCCAGTTATAACCAATTTTCAGGTTGAACAGGGTAGACCAAGATGGAACGAGAAGAGGCAATAACGGGCTGCTGTTAAGTGCCCGCTCTCCACCCATCACCTTTTCAAAACAACAACAACGAAACTTCTTGAGCTCATGACTTAAACTCAGCACGTTTCGGAATGGCAGAAAAGCCACAGGAAAAGCCTAGATCTACAGTGTGGACCACACTAAGGAGTCCTTCAACTTGGTATTGCCTGCTAAAGAGCGAGAAGCTCAGCAGCCCTAGATAACAACATTAACAACAACAAAATATCGATAGAACACAATATCGGTCACATGACATATTGATAGGATACACACAATATCGGTGACAAGACATATTGATTGGACACACAATATCGGTCACATGATATATTGATAGGACACACAATATCGGTCACATGACATATTGATAGGACACACAATATCGGTCACATGACATATTGATTGGACACACAATATCGGTGACATGACATATTGATAGGACACACAATATCGGTCACATGACATATTGATAGGACACACAATATCGGTCACATGACATTGATAGGACACACAATATCGGTCACATGACATATTGATAGGACACACAATATCGGACACATGACATATTGATAGGATACACAATATCGGTCACATGACATATTGATTGGACCTACACAATATCGGTGACATGACATATTGATAGGAATTACACAAAATATGACACGCGGTATATCGATAGGACTTACACAATATCTGACACGCGGTATATCGATCGGACTTACACAATATCTGACACGCGGTATATCGATAGGACTTACACAGTATCTGACACGTGGTATATCGATAGACACAATATCTGACACGCGGTATATCGATAGGACTTACACAGTATCTGACACGTGGTATATCGATAGACACAATATCTGACACGTGGTATATCGATAGGACTTACACAATATCTAACACGTGGTATGTCGATAGGACTTACACAATATCTGACACGTGGTATATCGATAGGACTTACACAATATCTGACACGTGGTATATCGATAGGACTTTCATAACATCTTTTATGTGGCCAGCGTGCTACAGAAACAGTTAGCATTCATACCCTTCGACACTTGCTGAGGGAAACAGAGCGCTCATGGGATTGTCTGGAGATAGATTCTGATCAACAAAAACAATAATACGTGGTTTATTAACTTGGTTGATTGATTTGCTTGTCAACAATTATGGTTCTCTAAATGTACTTTACCATTTAAAATCCTTATCTGAATTCTCTGAGGTGACCTCAGCAGAGACCTTCCATAAATTTATGACAAACCTTACTACCCTATGACATCCGTCTTTACGCATCTTTTTAATCCTTTACCGTTCGGCTTTTCCTGGGCTGTCTAACGAACGTCTTTAACAAAGGATCTTCCACCGTCTTAGATGGCCGAGTTGAATTATTGAAACTATTGGCTTAAAGTTTCTACAGGGTGAGGTAGCCTGTCATATGCCCAACCTTCCTTAGTCGCCACCAAGTGGTGGGGTGCAGTGTTACTATTCTTCTCTCTCCTTTCTACTCCCGCTAACATACGTCCTTCTAGCAGTAGGAGTAAATTTTCTCTGCTTTAGACACAAAGCAAGTCCTAAAAATTCATTTAGAACGGAATAGAAACAGATTTAATAATAGAACTAAAGAAGGTTTGGAAAGTGCTTAAACGGATGGCACGATCCAGAAAGCTTGACGTAAATTTGTTGAAGGTCTAATCTCCACAGAGTGATGGAGGGCCCGGATAATTTATAGCTTTGTTTTAACACTTCGACATTCTTAAACCGTATTCTAAGAACATTCTCACTCATTTGTACAATTTAAGAACAACACGTTGATTTGCACCAAAGCACCACGCTAAAGAGATTGCCTTAATTTCATCGACAATCAGTGTCGGCTCTTGGGTGGAACGACTGCACCGGGCGCCGTTTTGGGTAGGGGTACCGAAATGTAAAATAATAATAAAAATTATTAAAATATTAAAGGAACAATGGAAACTGGATTGTTTCAGAGTTTAAACTACGAACTAGTTTTATACGTATTTACATTTATTTCATATCTTAGATATACGTTTTTCCATTATTCAACACCTATTTTATTCCTTATTACCTACCTGGGCTAGGGGCATATCCAGAGAGTATCAAATGTTCTCGAAGACGGCCAGCTATAGTACTGCATTCCTCATCACCGCACCAGATTATAATGATTGAGCTGACCGTGCCATATGAATCCAAATTGGATGAGCAACAGTAGTTCAAAGTGGTCAAGTATAATGATCTGGCCACGGACTTGAGACACGATGGGTTCACTGCAAGGGTCATGGCTGTCGAGGTGGGTACAAGAGGTCTCGCGGCTGCCTCAGTGTATGATCTACTGACACTGTTGGGTTTGAAAGGACAGTCAAGAACAAGGGCACTTAAGAGGCCCAGCGAAACTGCGGAAAAGGCATCGGGCTGACTGTGGAACAACCGCAGCGGGCTATGGAACTCGGGACAGCAATTCGTTTTCATCATAGGGGTTACTTTCACAATTGTCTCCAGCTAGCAGAAAATAGGAGTGACTTTGAAAGCTGCAACCAACGTGGAATGGGTTCAATTCTTTGCACTAGACAATAGGAGGCTGACACTTGTTAGTCATGACTCAAGTGCCCCAACCCCACCCCCTTAGAGTGTAAAGGAGATTAAGGGGCCGAAACACTTGATCGACGGGGGTGACCGCATTGGATGATCAGATTGCCTCCTGTTGTATCGCTCTGAATAGAGTTTCCTATCTTATCTTACTTTCATTAAAAATTTAAAAAACAGAGCAATGAGTGGTCATCTGTAATTGAACATAAATTAATAACCCCTAAAAAATGTACCTGCCATTAGGTTTTAAAAACAAGTGCTATGTTTTTGTAAAATGCTATAGTGAAAAACTAACGAAATAATGGTGTGTGATCCAACAGCAGGAAATTGGGTCTCGTAAGAGTACAGTCGGAAGGGAAGGGGGGGGGGAGAAGAAGAGAAAGAAAGAAAGAAAAAAGAGAGATGGAGGCGCCAACACGAGACCTCGCACCACCCTGAAAAATCTATAGTGCCGGCTCTGTCGACAATGCCACGCCTGGTATCTAATTTTCAGTCGATTAACTGCTCATATAGTTAGTTACACATGTGTACCACCAAGGCATACACTCGTATTAAAATATATGCAGTTCATGGCATTCAATTTAACCCAGTTCAAAAAAAAAAGTAATTTAGTGATTTCATAAGAAAGCATTAGAACTGCATCTCGTGACCACTGAAGTCGCAGTTTCTGTTTGCTTCACGACAGGACTTTGACTTTGTAACATCTTTCAGATTAACCCCCACCCCCAAATGTTGTATTGGATGCAAAGAGTTGGAATTCTTGGGGCACACTGTATATCAGGGTAATATGACCCCTGATCCTAAGAATTTGGAAAAACTGCAGAGAGCACCTAGGCCGCAAACAAAAAAGGACGTGCGATCATTTGTGTCGTTATGCGGATTTTATCAGAAATACATCAAAAATTTTAACGCTATTTGTGCTCCTCTGACTGATCTGACTCGCAAGGGACTTCCAGATAAAATTATTTGGACTGCACAATGTGAACTAGCGTTCCAAGAGTTAAAGGAAAAACTCACTAGCAAGCCTATTCTCAAACTGCCTGACTTGACACAGGACTTTGTCTTAAGAACCGATGCAAGTAATGTGGGACTCGGAGGGGCTTTGTTGCAAAGATCATCTTCACCTGATGGGGAACTGAAACCAGTCGCTTATGCAAGCCGCAAATTGAATAAGGCGGAACAAGGATACTCCACAAGCGAAAAAGAATGTTTAGCATTAATCTGGGCAATAAAGAAGTTTCAAATCTATCTGTATGGTAGGACTTTTGTGGTGGAGACGGACCATCAGCCTCTCGTGTTCTTGTCTCAGGCTAAGCATGAAAACGCAAGATTGCTGAGGTGGTCTTTGTTGCTTCAACCTTATCAGTTTAGTATCCAATATATCCCAGGCAAATTGAATGTCGGTGCAGATTTCCTCAGTCGGCACCCCTGTGATCAAAATTAGAGTAGCGGCAGACGTGAGGAGTAATTTTACCTATGTGTATCGCTGGTTTTGGAACTTGCCATAGGCATGTTTTCAAGTGGGGAGATGTGTAGTGAAATTGACAGAGATACAACGGTAAAATATCTCCAAAGATAACATTTAAGGATAAAAACATAATGCGTAGGCTGCGAATAGTACATGATCGCCTAGACCGCGGGTCATCATCCTCCATAATAATTGACTTGCTAGACAGGAGGGGAACGGCGGATCAAAAAGGAAAAAAATATGACTGGAAAGATTGCGTGAGACTGGAAAGGCTAAGGAGACGCAATTGGGGGGGAAACGGAGAAAAGTCACGTTTCCCAAGTTGACATAAAAAGTAAGCAACTCGACAGAAGGGACCATAGATATGTTTCGCCACAGTCATTTATTGGACGCTTTTGCGCGATACCAAGGCCTTGATTTGAATTCAGCGGCTAAACGCAGATGTTAGGAATACTACAAAAATTAAAAAGTACTTTTTTCTTAATATTAATGTTAGGAATATAAAAATTAGCTGGCCGGATGGCCTATTCTGAGCAGTGAACTAATATGTTCTTAATTTTACAGACGGATAGATAATATTGAAGATAATGACAAAAGACAGTGTTGTTCACATCATCGACAGACTGTATTGAATCTAAAAGTGTCGCTAATTGCACACAAAAACACGACCTCGAAACGCAGGTGTTCAAATCTACGTAGTATGGAAGAGAAGGGATATTGTGGTGGCTGTGTCTAAAAATAACTTTTAACGACAAAAATTTGGAGGGGAGAGAAAGGTTGGTTCAAAAATCAAGTACATTTTGTAGAAACACAAGTAGAGACGGACAGACTAACAGATAACCATCCATACTTGACTGAAGCATGACTGAAATGACTTTATGGTAGGAAATTTGAATTTAAAATAAACCTAGGCAGTGATTGGCCACAGACAATCATATCATTAGCGCTCAGACGCGAAAGTGGGGCCATTCTTCAATAGTTGTTCAGTGATAGACACAGATTTTAAAGTGTGGTGATTTCCATATGAAAGAAAGTGTAATAAATTTAGGGACGCCATACTATAGCCAGCAGCTCAGCTGAGTTTTGCTAGCAATTCTGTGTTATTTATTCATAATCTGAGCTGCGAGTTTCTGTTGTCAACAAAGCAGTGTCTATTCAGTTGGTGACTTTACTCGAGTGTATCTGTGCAGTACTTGTGACAGAGACCACCATTATTGCCCGCCAGTACGGAGAGGTGGGACCACCTGATTTCAGCACCAGAGCTACAACTACCAGATGAGTGAGCCTCTGGTCTGCTGGACATTCACCAACGCTGTGTAGTTACTACTACCCCATAAAAATTCCCACCATTTTCTGGACACTGTGTAGTCAATATAGACAGGTGTGATGAGGCCACCCCAACAGCACAAACATTAACTATCCTCCCAAGTAGATGACTACTAGAACATTTTAATAAAACTAACTAGTATAGTACATATATATGTACACTATTGCATTTATGATATAATATTCCATGCATTTCTTTCATAATCTCTAAATCCTTTTAAGTTCTGGTCAACCTAAAAAAATTGATCCAGAACAAAATAAATGTAATATAATTTTATCAAAAATTTTACACACGTGAGTTAGTTCAGTGTATTTTAACATTTATTAATATTATTAGTCTTGTTAAATATCTGTGGGTATATCTACAACCTATTACACCACACTACATATCATAACCCTAGACACTTTACGTAGCCACATTCATTAAAAAAAAATTAAGTGTGAGGTCGTAGTGGTAGCAAGAAAGGCCTTCTGACAATTCTCAACTACATTTTATCTCAGGAGCCTTCACAGCTGGCCTCATACAATTACATTTAGTAATATCACCATCATACAATACCATCAAACACCACTACATGCACCACAGTCGGGGTACGTCGTTCGTGCATCGACGAATCCTGCCTTACAGGCAAAACTGTGAAGTGTATCACGTTTGGGAGCAAAGTTCAGTCTTACCCCCAGGCTTGTATTAATGTGGACACCCCGTTCCTATCATGAACAGTGAACGCGTTTGTCCTCGAGAATCCAGTTGCCGATTTGATCATCGGTAATGTACGGGGAGTGCATAAAGCCACGGGAGGGGTATCACCACCTGAGAAGAAAGTACATCTGAGACGGGGTTCGACGCAGGCGTCCATGAATACTCGCAGTCCGGGGCCTTGGGACATGAATAGGAACAGTAGAGGCATATCTGAGGACTTGATAGCTAGTGACCGCAAGGTATGGGTCCGCAATATCCCCCTGAGTGCTAGTTGGCGCACACTCAGACGAGCGTTTAATGAGGTCGCGCCGGTTAGGTTCGTTGAGGTATTGTTGTTGCGAGACAATACCAAGGTTGCAAGAGTTACTTTCGCGAATAGGTGGGATGCGCGTGATGCAGTCAGGTGGAAGCACATGTCGTTGCTTCATAACCACCTACTGATAGTCCAGCAATAGCATGGGAGTGGTATCGGGTTTCGCGTTCTATAAGGGTGTTTCGGTTAACGCGAACCGAACTGTAGAGTCTGACCCACGCCACCAGTTCTGTTCTGATAAAATATAAGTCGTTTTATGCAGCTTTATAATGTAGTGAGGGTGACTGAGGAGGTGGGTTTCAAATGAAATCTCAAACACTTCACTCCCCTACGGCAGTATCCGCTATGGAAATACCTTTTCCTTTTACACATATTACCATCTCCACACATTTCACACTCTGTCACTACACATATTACCATCTCCACACATTTCACACTCTGTCACTACACATATTACCATCTCCACACATTTCACACTCTGTCACTACACATATTACCATCTCCACACATTTCACACTCTGTCACTACACATATTACCATCTCCACACATTTCACACTCTGTCACTACACATATTACCATCTCCACACATTTCACACTCTGTCACTACACATATTACCATCTCCACACATTTCACACTCTGTCACTACACATATTACCATCTCCACATATTTCAAACTCTGTCACTACACATATTACCATCTCCACACATTTCACACTCTGTCACTACACATATTACCATCTCCACATATTTCACACTCTGTCACTACACATATTACCATCTCCACACATTTCACACTCTGTCACTACACATATTACCATCTCCACACATTTCACACTCTGTCACTACACATATTACCATCTCCACACATTTCACACTCTGTCACTACACATATTACCATCTCCACACATTTCACACTCTGTCACTACACATATTACCATCTCCACACGTTTCACACTCTGTCACTACACATATTACCATCTCCACACATTTCACACTCTGTCACTACATATATTACCATCTCCACACATTTCACACTCTGTGTTACGGTGTTATTTTAAATGACGGCGTCTGCTGGGGTTTAGCCGTGCGCAACGTTTAGGGGTCAATAATATTAATAGGATATGTCGATATTTTACGGTATACTGAACGCGAAATATATGCTAAGATTATGACGCATTCGCGTTGGGAAGGTCACGCTGGGTGACTTGGTTACATTGCCCTTGTTACGCTATCCGTCAAGCAGAGAAGTCGTGTCTTGTATTTCTTCCAAGGAAAGGCCTAGTATATAGCCTATATATGAATCAATGTAGAACTCAGGGTCAGTTCGGATTAATCTAAAGTAGGAGATTATTAAGTAAATTAAATAATGGAAGGAGAATCGTATTATGATTCAATTTGTAGCTGTCAAGAACTCATGCGCTCATTTCTGGCTGTTGACTATAGCAGCGCATGTATATAGCCATGATGTTCATCTGACATATTGTTTTGACACGGACGGACATGAATACTATGCACGTAATTTCTAATGAACTATATATGAATGTATACAAATGTGAACTGTCTTCGTGCGTCAACTTGTAATAAATATTGGACTCGAATCGAAGGCTTACCCACATTCCTTTGATTACGTTTGATTGCTTCAACTTGCATTGTTGATGGTCCTTTGACCTGATGAACTCTTTCTTGTAGGAAGTTTATAGTAATAATGGATCAGTTCGTACGGAACCGAGGTTTGCTTGGACACAAGTTGTGTAATGATAAATAAGCAAGCATACCAACTAAACTTATAATAATCGAACGAAGGACCCTCCAACACCAGTAAACCACCCACGCAACAGTGGTGGCCAATGTGATGTGGAACTGGAATTTAATTGTAAAAAAATACTCAAAGATTATCGAGTTGAAAGAAATAATTTTCCTTCGAGCGAAATGAACACTTTTTGTATCTACACCGATGACGTCACACCCCCTTGACAACAGGATGAATCAGCTGTAGCGATGGCAGCCGCCTTTCAACGTCTTTGAAGAAAATTATTTATAAACGCTTAATCGAACATTGGAAAATAGATTCAATCAACATGAGCATGAAATATAGGTCCTACTGTCCGTTGGCGAAGCAAGCATTGTATGAATCTATCGAGGCAAAAAGATAAGTAACTTATTTGAAGGTTACAATAAGTTAATCCTATTTGTCCGACAACGCCATGTTCTTTTTTTTTTTTAGCCATGTTAAATATTGTTTCTGTCTTTTTACATGTAGTGGGTATGGATGGGCGGCGGATTGAAATCAATTCTATGGCTCCTTGGATGCCACGAACTGATTTTAATTGTTCTTAGGGTCGTGAATTAATCGCATTTCGCGAAGAACGCGTCGAAGACATTACCGGTGGTTGTTTCGTTCGGACCTGCATTAATTCACCTTGTATGTTAGGTGTCTAGTTCTGTGAAATAACCGTTGTATTTTACCATATTCAGTTTGATTTTTATTCAGTTACAGTCATATGTTCGTAATCTATCCTGTTTATTCTAATCTGGCTATCTTTAATTTTATTTAAATGTATTGTATTAACGTCAAATGAGTCCTGTGACGTCATTATTCGTAGTGCCAAATATGTTCTTTTACTTCATTTAACCTTCACCCTTCTATATTTCCGGTTAGTAGACTTGGTTTTATAATATCACCTATTTTTGTGAAAATGTCACTTTTGTATTGTGCTACTGTACTGTGAAGCCTTGGTTAATCATTTGTATTGTCTTCATTAATGTTATGTAATAATAATATTTCTATGAATTGATTTTAATAATATATTTAATTAATTTAATTAATTTTTGGGAACTTTGATGATGAATCAAGAACATTGCAACAATTTGCAGTGGTGGTTCTAGAAACTAGCAAAGCACTTTATACACGATGAGTAAGGCATAAAATCAAAACTTTCTAAGTGCAAGTAAAATTTTATATTAAAATAATTTATTGAATTATTTTTTGGTATTCACACCATGGATAGGTGTTGAATTAAAAAACTATATATATAACATAGTAATTGGTACATTTTCATAGTACTATATTGTTGACTTCTCACATTTCTTTAATTAAATAAAATAGTTTATGGAGGAATAATGCCCATAATTATTTAACAATTATATTAGGTGCAGGATATAAACACAGCATCTGATATAAATAAATATCATAACTATTTATGATATAGATTATTGATTACATATAATTTTATTATAAAATATTGAATAGTTGTTGAACTTACAACTATTATTAAGAGGATATTACAGTTAGGTATACTGAGTATTCATACTTGAGCTGTTACAAATAAGTACATAGATTCTATTGTTGATTATTATAGATCACTGATTACTTACAACTAATAGTACTAGAATATATGGATATTTTTAATCATTTTCTCCAAGAGGGAGATAGATTACGTTTGGGTGGATGTAGTTGTGAGGAATATGCCATAGAACATTTTTTAATTCAAATGAGCGAGGATCTTAAGGAGTTTGCTTGGCATAGGTGTGGATATAGCCCTTCACGAGAGAAAGCAGTGAGACTTTATAAATTATTATCGACTATTTTTTATGAGGAAAGTAAAATGACTACTCAGGACGGTAGTAGCATGGAGTTGGATGATTTAAAGAAAACCATAACGAAGCATAAGGGTAGGGAGATTACCCTTACTAATGAGCTGAGACAGCAAAAAGGGGAATATGAGAAGAAGTTGACAGCAATGGATTTTGATAATGCTGTATTGAAAAATAGAGTAACCGTGTTAATGGAGGATAATAAGAAATTGGATGAAGTTTCTCTTAGGCAGAAGAAAGAATTGGAGATTATTGCCAGTCAAGAAAGGACTATAAATGACTTGCGAAAAGAGGCGAGTTTATTAAAATGTCAGACCAATACTGATAATTCGAGATTGAGGATACTGGAAGTGGAGCTTGCAAATTCTAGGACCTCGTTAGAATCCACGATGGAAAACAATAAAACATTGGAGTCTGAGGTTGAGAAACTTAAATTGAAAATTTTGCAAGACAATGCCGCAGCCTTAAGGCGGGAAACTCACACACAGGGTGATATGACAGAAGTGAAAAGATATCAGGTAGAATTAACTGATAATAAAATGAAACTAGATAAACTCAATGAGGAAAATAGTGAACTAAGGTCTGAAGTTAGTTCATTAAGAAAATTATTTGACCAATCAAAGAGTGTTGCTGATGAAAAATTAATTGCCTTTGATAAATTTCTGATTGATTCTCATAGAGATAATGAAACATGTAGAAATTAATTGATGAAGTGAAAGCAAGATGTGAAAGACTAAGGTCAGATTATGACTCTTTGCTTTCGAAGTATGTTACGTTGAAATTAGAGAGTGGAAAAAGGGAAAATAGGAGTGTATCACTTGATGACAATAATATTTTGGATGTTTGTCATTCATATAATGATAAAATTTATGACTTTTGTCTTAGACAGGAACAAAAGTGTGATGACGATGTAACTTCAGTGAAACTGATACTGAATGACCAGATAGGTAACGGGAAATCTGTCACGCATGACTTGGCATTATTGCGTGAAGAGATTAATGAATCTGATAGTAGTGTTACTGAATCCACCTCGAGTGATAATTGTTTCATTGATAACAGGGTGACTGCATTAGAAGAGTTACTCCTGAATGAGAAACAGAGATATGCTGAACTGGATAGGAAAACACAACAACAAATCTATGAACTGTCAACAGCATTGATCACACTCGATTCTTTAATGGATAAGGAGAAGAATATAAACACTAACTTGGATAAAATGAATAAAAGACAGAGGCGCAGATTACATTACTGAATTCGGAATCTGTTAGATTGAGAAAAAGAGTTGATGGGTTACTGGATGTCGTATTGAGTAAGAAAATAGTGTTCAATAGAAGGGATGATAAACCTATTACACGACATGCCGTCAATATTATGGGTGATACTAAGGTATCAACACACCCAGCGAAGATTAGGAAATCATTTCGAGGCAAGTACACCTTCCCTCGACAACAGAATACTGCCAATTCTGGGAATAAATCTTGGCGAAGGATCATATTGAAACTGATCCTAAGAAACCTTTTGAAGTTGAGAAAAAGGGAAAGGATTTTCCTAATGAAAAAATAATAACGTTAGGGTTAATATGAACCTACATAATAAAAATAAGGTATTACTTCTGCCTAACAAGCATTCATGTACGACATGCATGAAACCTACTACCTTGGGTACTGATAGGTATCATCCTAACTTCAGTCAGGATGATACACCATCCAATAAAAATACAACTTTTATGGTTAAGGAGAGATTTAATTCTAGTGATATGACTAGAGATACATATCATCATTGTTCACAGTTTCGTGACAATGACATTACTTACATTGGTAAAGGTGCATATTCTCGCACCGTGTTAGTGCGCAATCTGCCACATGACGTTACATGGCAGGCACTTAGTAATTTCTTTAATTACACGGCAGACGTTAGGTTTGTACGTCTGTTGCCACCTACCAACAACAGGTATGGTGAAGCTGTGGTTACATTTCGTAACAACAAAGATGCTCGAAAGGTTATCGAGCTTGATAATGGTGTTTATTTTCATCACCGTTATCTGAACTTACAATTAGTACCTGATTCTGCGCCACGCAGATAAAGGTGTACGCTCACCCTTTTGTCTTATTTGTTTTTTTTACCATGCCTACAAGAGACAGTAAGTTGTTTAAATGTGTCAACTATGCTCAGCCCCATACAGCATAGATTTATTTGTCATCCATCACGGCTGTCTTGTCATCTTTATTAAAGAAGAACATGCCATTAAGAATAAATTGGACAGACGAATGTGACAGAACTTTTCGCAGTATATTAAGAATTTTTTCATGCCCACCAGTATTAAAATTACCAGATGCTTCTAAAAAGTTTGTTCTACGTACAGATGCGAGTAATTACGGACTCGGGGCCTGTCTACTCCAATATCATGATGATATCCTTCATCCTGTACTATACATCTCACGCAAGCTGAAACCTCCGGAGACTAAATTTTCGACTGTAGACAGAGAATTGCTCGCCGTGATCTGGGCAATTAACAAACTCGAAAAATTTTTGCTGGGATCACCATTTCTGATCCAGACTGATCAGAAATCTGTGGCAGCATTACGTCGTTCAAACCATAAAAGTCCAAAACTTGCACGATTTGCTATTGCGTTGCAACCATATGATTTCGAGATACAGTCGATACCAGGAACTGAGAACGTTATGGCCGACACGTTGTCCAGACATCCTACGGATTCTGAATGAATATTACAATTTCAAGAAAATTTTCTGACTAATCAAGCATTACATTTGCAATGAACGGTATTAATGCCACGTCAGAATATACAACACTTCAGTTGGACTTCCTACTTAAATGAGGACATTTCGAAATAAACTATTGTGATCAAAATATCAAGTTTTACGGATCGGTTGAAAATTTGGACTTCACTTGGACTCTGCGTATCACTCATTTCGATTGCAAAATAGTAAAAAGTAACAATCTCTGATATAGACTGGACAAATACGGTGATGACTTATTCAAATTACGTTCAAAATTTCAATAAAGGAACTAACTACGATTGGATAATCATATCATAATTCGATAATATGAACTTAGTGTCTTAATGAACTTTCATACAAGTCATTAGGATGTAACAACGATTGGATCTTCATGTCCGATATTGTTAAATTTGCTAGCTATTAAATTAATATATAATAAAATAAAGTTGAAGTGTGATGAAATAAAAAAATAAAATATACTAAGAAAAGATGAAACAAAAAAATATCACACCAATTAATATTTTAATTATTAAGGTGATAGATATTAGATTATGATATTTCATATGAATAGTTAAAATGTATGAATTTTTTTTGTTGTTCTTTTCTTTCTGATTGCTTTAATTTAATTAGGTATCTATCCTTATACTTCATTTTCACACTCATTACTATTTTAATGTATACTTTAATATTTCGTTTTAATTGTCCGTACTTCTCAATTTTTATTTCTTTTTCTCTCTTATACTATTTCTCATTAGATATTAATTAGTTAGTACCATACGTACATATTATAATTAATTATTTTAATTTTAATTAGTTAGAATAATTTTAATAACACCTCACATTAGTTAGTCAATACATACATCAAATTAATTAGTTAATTAATTAGTGACAGTGACATTTCTTTATTTAATATAAGTTATATGTATGATATGACGTTGATTTTATTATAAGATATTACTGACATGACCGCGACACTGTTCTAGATAGAACATCGTAGGCCATACGCCGGGTTTTGTTAAATTTTTGATAATTTGATTAATATTGTTCAAAAAAAATCTATCTAATAGATTTTTTTTCCCCCGTCTGACAGGAAATCTGTTACGGTGTTATTTTAAATGACGGCGTCTGCTGGGGTTTAGCCATGCGCAACGTTTAGGGGTCAATAATATTAATAGGATATGTCGATATTTTACGGTATACTGAACGCGAAATATATGCTAAGATTATGACGCATTCGCGTTGGGAAGGTCACGCTGGGTGACTTGGTTACATTGCCCTTGTTACGCTATCCGTCAAGCAGAGAAGTCGTGTCTTGTATTTCTTCCAAGGAAAGGCCTAGTATATAGCCTATATATGAATCAATGTAGAACTCAGGGTCAGTTCGGATTAATCTAAAGTAGGAGATTATTAAGTAAATTAAATAATGGAAGGAGAATCGTATTATGATTCAATTTGTAGCTGTCAAGAACTCATGCGCTCATTTCTGGCTGTTGACTATAGCAGCGCATGTATATAGCCATGATGTTCATCTGACATATTGTTTTGACACGGACGGACATGAATACTATGCACGTAATTTCTAATGAACTATATATGAATGTATACAAATGTGAACTGTCTTCGTGCGTCAACTTGTAATAAATATTGGACTCGAATCGAAGGCTTACCCACATTCCTTTGATTACGTTTGATTGCTTCAACTTGCATTGTTGATGGTCCTTTGACCTGATGAAATCTTTCTTGTAGGAAGTTTATAGTAATAATGGATCAGTTCGTACGGAACCGAGGTTGCTTGGACACAAGTTGTGTAATGATAAATAAGCAAGAATACCAACTAAACTTATAATAATCGAACGAAGGACCCTCCAACACCAGTAAACCACCCACGCAACACTCTGTCACTACACATATTACCATCTCCACACATTTCACACTCTGTCACTACACATATTACCATCTCCACACATTTCACACTCTGTCACTACACATATTACCATCTCTACACATTTCACACTCTGTCACTACACATATTACCATCTCCACACATTTCACACTCTGTCACTACACATATTACCATCTCCACACATTTCACACTCTGTCACTACATATATTACCATCTCCACACATTTCACACTCTGTCACTACATATATTACCATCTCCACACATTTCACACTCTGTCACTACATATATTACCATCTCCACACATACACACTCTGTCACTACATATATTACCATCTCCACACATTTCACACTCTGTCACTACATATATTACCATCTCCACACATTTCACACTCTGTCACTACATATATTACCATCTCCACACATTTCACACTCTGTCACTACATATATTACCATCTCCACACATTTCACACTCTGTCACTATACACTTCTCCATTCTCCACATACGGTCATACAGATGCTGCCCCGGTCAAATTTAAAACTTAGGAATCCTACCCCCCCCCCCCCCAAAAAAAAAATTATAGAATTTGTGATTCCTGAATGCACAGATTGGGGTCTTCGCTTGTGCTACGGAGCTCGTGCACTGTGCTGAGATCCTCCTTGTGTGATTTAAGGTGGGAGATCGGAGCACTGATCGAGCTGTCCGGGTGCAATGAAGGTCCTTAAAACCAAATCAAACCAAACAAAATATTTAACATCCTGTCCCTACATATTCACACACCTCTCCATGTCCAACCTCTCCATGTTAATCCTCTCCATGACCAACCTCTCCATGTCCATTCTCTCCATGTCCAACCTCTCCATGTCCAACCTTTCCATGTCCAACCTCTCTATGTCCATCCTCTCCATGTCCAACCTCTCCATGTCCATAACTTTGCCCCAATATATTTTTCCATTTCCACGTACCCGCACTCTGTCTCCAGAGGTCTCCCCATTCTTCCTATTTCCACACTCTGCCCCCACACATTTTCTAATTCTACAGACTCATAGTTTGTTTCTACATTGTCTTTTTTGTTTAAAAACTCTCTCTCTCTCTCTCTCTCTCTCTCTCTCATACCATCAGTATGAAAGGTGAGAGAAAGGAAGGGCAGAATGTCAGACGGACCTGCGTGCCCAATTCTCAACCCTTTGAAAATAAAGTTCGTTCGTTCGTTCGTTCTTTCTCTCTCTCCATTCCAAACTCTATCCTGATACGTTTTCCCATCTGCTCTATTCTATAAGTGTATGCTGACAGAGTGTGAAATGTGTAGAGAGAGTAATATATGTAGGGACAGAGTGTCAAATGTGTGGAGAGGGTAATGTATGTAGGCACAGAGTGTGAAATGTGTGGAGAGGGTAATACATTTAGGACAGAGTGTTAAATATGTGGAGAGTGTAATATATATAGGGACAGAGTGTGAAATATGTGGAGAGGGTAATATATGTAAGGACAGAGTGGGAAATATGTGGAGAGGGTAATACATGTAGGGACAGGGTGTGAAATGTGTGGAGAAGGTAATATATGTAAGGACAGAGTGTGAAATGTGTGAAGAGGGTAATGTATATAGGCACAGAGTGTGAAATGTGTGGAGAGGGTAACATATGAAGGGACAGAGTGTGAAATGTGTGAAGAGTATAATATATGTAGGGACAGAGTGTCAAATGTGTGGAGAGGGTAATACATGTAGGGACAGAGTGTGACATGTGTGGAGAAGGTAATATATGTAGGCACAGAGTGTGAAATGTGTGGAGATCGTAATGCATGTAGGCACAGAGTGTGAAATGTGTGGAGAAGGTAATATGTAGGTACAGAGTTTGAAACGTGTGCAGAAGGTAATATATGTAAGGACAGAGTGTGAGATGTGTGGATGTGGTAATATGTGTAGGTACAGAGTGGGAAATGTGTGCAGATAGTAATATGTGTAAGCACAGAGTGTGAAATTTGTGGAGAGGGTAATGTATGTAGGGACAAAGAATGAATTATGTGGAAATACATATAAGGACAGAGCGTGATGAATGCAGACATTTTAATATATGTCAGGACAGAGTGTGAAATGTGTGAAGAGGATAATATATAGTGTGAAATGTGTGGAGAGGGTAATATATGTAGGGACAGAGTGTGAAATGTGTGAAGAGGATAATATATAGTGTGAAATGTGTGGAGAGGGTAATATATGAAGTGGTAGAGTGTGAAATATGTGGAGAGGGTAATGAATGTAGGGACAGCGTGTGAAATGTGTGGAGAGGGTAATATATGTAGGGACAGAGTGTTTGATGGTCTATATTGTTTCTACAAAGAGTATTCTGTATATTTTTATACCATCTGTCTCATGGTCAACATTGTTTCTATAACTGTTCAAAAAAAGAAACGCATAGCTATCCGAGGGCGCGTTTTTATGAGTTTGTAAGTAAAATTTGGTGCTAGGGTATATAAAAACCAGCCTCAAATGTTCTTTACAGTGTCAAATGCACGTGTTGACCTGAATTGCGTTCGTTTTTGTAATCGTTACAACGCAGTGGTCAATAGTGTTTATGACGCAATTTTTGACCACAGCTCATGTTGCGCGCACGTGAAAGCAACAAAATTTGGGGTGAACACTATTCACTGACTACGCAACTGAAACCCTATAAAAGGATAACGCTACACACAAAAAATTCAGTTCATTTTCAAGCAGACATTTATGGCGTCTCTATCGATAAATTTAAGGAACATTGCTATTGGCCGACTGCATGCAGGCGAAAGTCAAAGTCAGGTTGCCAGGCATCTAAACGTGCATCAGAGTACCATCAGTCGACTTTGGCACCGGTTCCAAGCCACTGGCTCAGTTGAAGACCGGCATCGCAGTGGACGACCCAGAGTGACAACAGCAGCGGAGGATCGCTTTATTCGGCTTCGTCACCTCAGAGACAGGTTTACAACAGCTTCCTCAACTGCCCAGTCATTGCCTGCAGGACGTCATGTGTCTGATCAAACTGTCCGGAATAGACTGCATGACGCTGGACTTTGGGCACAACGACCTCACCGAGGACCTGTCCTTACGCGCCGCCATCGCCAAAATCGACTTCTTTGGGCCAACCAGCATCGTCCCTGGGCAGCTGACAATCAATGGAGACGTGTCTGGTTTAGTGACGAATCTTTCTTTTTGTTGCAGCGTCATGATAGACGGCGTAGGGTCTACCGTAGGCGAAATGAACGTTTTGCCCAAAATTGCGTTGATGAAGCTCCGCCGCACGGTGGTGGAGGTGCAATGGTGTGGGGAATGATCAGTTACAACGGAAGGAGTCAATTGGTGCACATTGAAGGAGGCTTGAATGCGCAACGATACGTCAATGAAATTCTTCGACCCCATGTCCTTCCACTTTTGGCTGCCCAAAGGTCTGTGTTTCAACAGGACAACGCCAGACCCCATTGTGCACGGTTGACCACGCAGTTCCTGACTGCCAACAACATTCTCACCCTTCCCTGGCCATCCCTGTCTCCAGACATGAGTCCGATTGAGCACCTGTGGGATGAGCTGCATAGACGTGTTTGTCGCCGAGACGTTGCTCCAGCCAATCGTCGTGATCTGTTCCAGGCACTCCAGGAAGAGTGGGCAGCCATCCCACAGGCCCACATCAGACGTCTGATCGCATCCATGCCCAGGAGATGCCAGTCGCTGATCGATGCAAGAGGAGGCCCCACACCATACTAACGAGAAAGCCCGTACGCCAAAAAACTTTCGTGACCCAGATGCAAAATAACTGTCAATTGATTGGTTGAACCCTAAGGTATTCTTGTGTGCAATTTGAACAATTAACTCATTAAATTAGAAAAGTTATTGAATGTCAAAATTATGGCTATGTGTGTGCCTTCCTACATAATTCCCAGTTCCCCTTACTCTCCACACTGCCTCCTCCAATTCCCTTTACCTCCACACACTGCTACATACAATTTCCATTACTCCAAAAACTGCCCCACACTATTCCCCATTCCCTTTATTCCACGCACTGCCTGACGATATTCCCAAACCCCTCACTCCACACACTGTCCTACTCAATTCCATTTACTCCACACTCTGAACCACACAATTCTACTTACTCAACATTCTGCCCATAAATGACTCCCTATTTCCTTATTCTTCTCAATGATCTACATAATTTATAGTTCCCCTTACTCCACATACTGCTCCACGCAGTTCCCCTTACTCCACATACTGCTCCACGCAGTTCCCCTTACTCCACAAACTGCTCCACGCAGTTCCCCTTACTCTACAAACTGCTCCACGCAGTTCCCCTTACTCTACACATGCCCTACACAAATCATTTACTGCACACACTGTCCTTCACAAGTCTATTACTCCACACACTGCTCCACACAATTCCATTTACTCTACACATTGCTCCACACAGTGCTCCACACAGTTCCCCTTTCTCCACACAGTGCTCCACACAGTTCTCCTTTCTCCACACACTGCCCTTCACGGATCCCTTACTCCACACATTGCCCTACACAGATCCCTTACTCCACACACTGCCCTACACAGAGCCCTTACTCCACACACTGCCCTACACAGATTCCTTACTCCACACACTGCCCTACACAGATCCCTTACTCCACACACTGCCCTACACAAATCCCTTACTCCACACATAGCCTCATGCAATTCCCCTTACTCCATACACTGCTCCACGCAGTTTCTCATCTGTCATTACTCCAATCACTTGCTCCTCACAATTTCCCATTTGTCGCAGAGAGATTTATGATTAATAAATTTCTATATCTTTTCTTTATTCTACACGTGTCTTCTACTTTAATATCGCTCTTTTATCCTTTATTTCGCATTCGTTTGATTGTGAAAAATATAACTCTCCCATTCATACCTTTGCCTTTTCTTTCTTATGTAGCAACGCATTTTTATTGCTGTTAAGCTAGTTCTTGAGTAGACCGAATAGTGTGAAATTCGTTCTCGACAGGGATAAGATGGCAGACAATCGTCTAGCATTTTTCTCTGACACGGCTCGTCTGACTAAGTTTTCTCGGTGATAGGTGTGATATGAAACACATGGATCGCTGGGAACGGCCATAAGGTAGCAGTAGGCGTAAAAACGCGCACTGACAGTTTTATTTGCCGACGTCTGAGTTAATGTAAGTGTTAAGACGAGACTATTCGGGTTTTCGAGAATTAGTGAATCATTTCTTTTCATAAGATATAAACCCCAGTAGTTTAGACTTAATTCATTCAGTACTCCACAGTCAAGACTAGAACCATCTAGCGTTCGATTCCTAAGATCTATGTTGATAGAAGCATCATTTAGTTGATCGATTGCCATCTAGCTTTCGATTCCTAAGATCTCTGTTAATAGAAGCATCATTTAGTTGGTCGAATTGGATATAGTTCTTAGTAGTTCTGTGTTGAGGTATATTATATATCTAGTAGTGGTTGAGTGATTTAAGTGGTGATCGCTTATTTTATTTCACTAGTTAGATTTCTGTGCAGAGGGATTAAATTATAAGTCTGTTATATTCTCTAGTCATGGTGTTGCAGTGGAAAGCAGAATAAATTATTATTTCTAGCTTAAACTCATGCAGCTGTAAATAAAATTTAATTAAATTGCTAGTAACTAGTCCGAGTATATTGTAACTAACTTATAACTGCACTCAGTCATCATTGAGTATTGACGAAATACGTAGGTATTTCTAATTCATGATGATTGATTTTTTTAAACGATCATAATTATTTCACGGGAGTCTTAACGTTAAGACAAGCTCTACGCTTGCCGTTGTAATGTAAGTTATAACCGAAGCAAATATTGTGGTTAAGTATCTTGTACTTTTCTCTTCCTTACACAGTTTTGAGTCAGCCCAACTTTTACCAGCGGTTTTAGTACAACTGAGAGAAGAAACATTTTTATCTTTAACCACGTGGGTCTACAAGTTAACACCTGTCTGGCCGGGTGTTTGCCTCCAGAAATAGACAAAGTACAAATCTCAATAACGGTTTTAAAGACTAAATGCCTATACTGGGCCTATTGAGCCAGATTATATTTCTTCACAAACTCTCATGTACATGCAGCCCTGTGGCGAGAAAAATTACACACCATTAACATTCCGACATTTTGACTAAATTGTGGTGTGACCAATAATTATCTATTGAAAGAAGTTACCAACCGGTCATTTTCCTAAATAAGGGAAACCACGTGATTCTGACACTGTGAGCCCGCTTAAATCTAATTCTTACCTGAACTGAGTAAATTGACACTAACTTTAATCTGAAAAGAAAACTATCGCATGAAGAGGACGCTCCCCGGACCCATTGGATGAAACCAAAATCTGCAGAGCTGGGATCCGCTTCGTCAAAAGAAAGACGGATTAAACGGTGTGTGTGTACTAACGTGCGTTAGACGGCGAACACCAGCACGATTTTAGGTAAGAAAAGTGAGACAGGGGCCCCTGCTGAAAGAACAGAGTGAAAGCAGACTGAGTGATTCTTTTATGATATGATTTGTGCACCCACATTTTTGTAATTTCATTTATGCAAATTGTTGCTAAATTCGGGTTTTCCTCTCTTAGGATAGATTAGAGTATACATTCAGTTCTCAACTTTAGAGGGAAATCTGAGACTATAGTGTATATATCCGTGACTCTTTGGGGCTATCACTTTTCTTCTAACAGGATCGTGGGCTAAACATCGAGGGAAAAGATTACACCTATGGGTCTATTATACTTGTAGTAATTCATTACCTTATATGTATTTTCTTTGCTTGATATTAACATTTATGTGTTGTGGTAATTTTTCTTATGTTAATAAATTTACATAAATTTTATTCAAGCGTGTCTGTCAGCTCGTTCCAACATATCTATACTCCATTGTTATAGTTTTTCCACGTCTGTGCGTCTAACTTTCGTCACTTATGTGTGTGTACGTGAGTGGTATATATGTATATTAATATATATTATAATAGACTGTCTGACTCCTCTAGATCTGTTGTAGAAGATAGACTGAGAGAGAGAAGATTCTCGATTTCAGGGACAGACTCTATTAATTCCTTCCATCTTACTCGTGGAAATCTATTTCTATTATTATCTCTCACTGTGGCTATCACTTGTTCTAATCTATTCAGAAGGGACCAACCCAAGTCTTAATTTCCCTATCAAAAATCTACGACACCATTCTCTCTTACACCACACTCTACACTACACAATGCCTCGTTCTCCATTACACCACATACTGCCCTTCATAATTTTAGAGACTCCCTTACTTCACACACTGCAAGATTTCCCATTCTCCCTTACTCCACACAGTGTCCTGCAGGATTTCCCATTCCCCATGACTCCACAAATTGTCCTGCAGGATTTCCCATTCCTCATGACTCCACACATGTCCTGCAAGACTTCCCATTCATCATGACTCCACACATTGTCCTGCAAGATTTCCCATTTCCCATGACTCCATACATTGTCCTGCAAGATTTCTCATTCTCCCTTACTCTGCACATTGTCTTGCAAGATTTCCCATTCCCCATGACTAAACACATTGTCGTGCAAGATTTCTCATTCTCCCTTATTCCACACACTGTCCTGCAATATTTCCCGTTCTCCCTTACTCCACACATTGTCCTGCAAGATTTCCCATTCACCCTTACTCCACACACTGTCCTGCAAGATTTCCCATTGCCCATGACTCCACACATTGTCCTGCAAGATTTCCCATTCTCCTTGACTCCACATATTGTCCTCCAAGATTTCCCATTCCTGTTACTCCACACTTTGTCCTCCAAGATTTCCCATTCCCCTTGACTCCTCACATTGTCCTGCAAGATTTTCCATTCCCCTTGACTCCACACATTGTCCTCCAAGATTTCCCATTCCCCTTGACTCCTCACATTGTCCTCCAAGATTCCCCATTCCCGTTACTCCACACATTGTCCTCCACGATTTCCCATTCCAGTTACTCCACACGTATGTCCTCCAAGATTTCACATTCCCTATGACTCCACACATTGTCCTGTAAGATTTCCTATTCCCCGTTACTCCACACATTGCCTTACGCAACTTCCCATTCTCATAACACCACACACTTCCCTACACAATTTTCCTTCACCCTCCACTCCACACTGTGCATCCATATTTCCCCATCTCCCCTAATATCTCCTTACACAATTATTCATCTTTAAATACTACAAACTGTCACTATTTCCTCCCCCATAATTCGCATACGTGCCTACATATTCTGTCTTTCCCTACAGTGCACACTGCTGCTCAATGTCTCAAGTCCAGGATGACACATTCAACGACGAGACAATAAACAGTCAACGTTACAACTTACAAGACTGTCCTTTTGAGGTTAACACAATTTTTCTCTCTCACACTCTCTTTCTTTCTATTACTCTCTCTCTCTTTCTCTCTTTCTCTCTCTCTTTTTCTCTCTCTCTCGCTGCTGACAAAGTTTCAAACGACGTTCCTTGAGCTATCACCTCCTACTCTCCCCCACCCCCAACCCGCTAACTACCACACATCGATATTTACGGGCGGCATTATGTGTACAAATTGTGTGGGAGAAGAGTGCATCTTCCTTATAAGGTTTCAGTCTTTTAAATCTCTGAACGGCTTTCTCAGCGCACCGGATGTAATGGGCACTTGTCGTTTGTGATAGATTCTGTTGACACCGCCACGTGACCTATCACATGATAGGAGTGAGCAAGTTAGGAGGGCTAATGTTGTGCCGATGAGTCATTGCTCGCAGTATGCCACAGGTTTTTAAATTATTCTATGAAATCTGGTCATGACTCCATTTTGTTGATCTGTGTGTCTTTTCTCTTTCCTCGTGGAAGCATATCTGCCAATATTTTTCTGTCTCTCATTCTCTCTCTCTCTCTCTCTCTCTCTCTCTCTCTCTCTCTCTCTCTCTCTCTCTCTCTCTCTGTCGCTTTTGCGTGGGAGAGTCATGGGTAATGGGAATTACGTTTTGGCCTAGATTAAATATCAAATGTCAAGTCAGTCCTATTGTATGGCTCTGAAACATAGAGAACAACAAAAAAGTGCAACTAAGAAACTACAGACTTTCATAAAGGGGTGCTTGCGTAGAATAGAAGGATTACACTGGTATGACAAGATTTACTAATGTGGAACTGATGACAAGAACCAGACAAGTGGCAGTTGAACAAGAGATGAGAAGACGGCGCTGGCGATGGATAGGTCACAAACTAAGAAAACCTGCTGATAGCGTTACAAGGTAGTCCTACTTCTGGAATTCCCAGAGTGAGAGAGGCAGGGGCAGATCGAAGAAGAGAAGGGGAATACAATTGGAAACAGTCGGGAGAGAAATAAGGACAGACCTTGTGATGATGGCACAGGACATGAAGACTAGACATACGTTTATAGAAGGCATGTGCTTCTTGTGTACTGAAAGGTGGTGATGATGATGATGATGGTGGTGGTGATTATGATGATGATGGTGGTGATGATGATGGTTATGATGATGATGATGATGATGATGATGATGATGATGGTGGTGATGATGATGATGATGATGGTGATGATGGTGATGATGATGATGATGGTGATGATGATGATGATGACGATGATTTAAATCAGCACGGAAATCCAAGTTCATTTATCTTCTAACCAAAGTTTGATTCCCGCGCAGTCTTGTCAATTTATTTTTAAATATGCATGAGAAAGAAGAACAGTGGCAACAGATATCGAGAGAAAGATGGAGGCATTACAAATGAGATACCCTGGGAAGATTCTCTGAATATTTTACGTGGATCGTGTCACGCAGGAACTGATAAGGCACTCAGTTATAAACCCTGTTAGACAGTAGGAAGATGTACTCACAACCATACAGAGACGTAAGCTTTCATATGAGAAAAAGTTCTTCTTCTTCTTCTTCTTCCGTCAGAAAAAGTCAAAGATCGACAACATAAAATAACGGACAGATCTTAACTTCCCAGGGCTAAACAGTCAGTAGGAACGAGGGACTACATATTATACAGCGATTAGCAGTTGTGGTTCAATAATGAATCCAATAATTACAGAAATGATAACATAATGAGTGTGTCTGTGGTGTATGTGTGTGTGTATACGTAGATATATATACTAGCCGCCATTAAAAACGCATCGCATTAGTTTATGAACCACAACTCGTTGTGCTAAATTTAAAATACATGAAACCACTGATTTTACCTTTCTGATCCATTTACTAACCCAAATTTGCTGTATTATTAAACATGAGACAATTCAGAACCGGCTCCTAAGCAGTTGTCAACCCTAGGTGTAAAAACAAAAGTCGTACTCACTGTCATCTTGAGCTAGTGTTGTTACACGAGGTTGACCAAGCCTAGGACGGTCATTGGTGGTATATGTCGCCCGAAATCGCTGGTTCAGCCTCACTATAGTGGACTGGTCACAATTGAAATGTCTGACAACTTCTCTGGTCGCCATTCCACTGCCGAGCGGTATGCTCAACCTGAAAGTTGGTATAACAGCTTGCCATCGCTCTTGTGACGACAGTCGAGGCATGACAAAAACATTAACAGACTTTCTTTCGATGAAAACAGATAATGGCTTTTTACTCGCTGAAACTTGACTAATGCGTGTGCCAAATTTCAATGTGATTCGACTTTTAATAAAGCCAGAATTTATCAAAAACATTGTTTTGCACACGCAAAATTTGAAGTAAACATCACATCGACAGTAAAGTGGGAATACATAAACTTCATCACTTGCACACTTTCGGGGTTTGAAAATCGCTCACTTGCATAAACATTTCAACAGTGAAAACATGTCACGATTTCGATGCGTTTTTAATTGCGGCTAGTATATATATCTTCATGTAGTATCGTTGGCCTGGTTGTAGAGTATCTTCATGTAATAACATTGACCTGAAATTATAATATCTTGATTTAATTTTATTGACCTGAAGTTAGAATATCTTTATTTAATTTTATTGACCTGAAATTAGAAAATCTGCATGAAATATTATTGACCTGAAATTAGAATAATCTTCATTTAATATTGTTGACCTGAAATTAGAATATCTTTATTTAAAATTGTTGACCTGAAACTAGAACATCTTCTTTTAGTTTTATTGACCTGAAATTAGAATAATCTTCATTTAATATTATTGATCAGAAATTAGAATATCTTCATTTAATATTAGTGACCTGAAATTAGAATACTTCTATTTAATATTATTGACCTGAAATTAGAATACCTTTATTTAATATTACTGACCTGAAATTAGAATATCTTCATTTAATATTACTGACCTCACATTAGAATATATTTATTTAATATTACTGACCTGAAATTATAATAAAATTTATTTAATATTATTGATCTGAAATTAGTATATCTTTATTTAATATTATAGATTGTGACAAAACGTCTGAACATGCTCTTTTGTGTGATCTCTCACACCTTCAGCCCTCCGGCAGTATCCTTTCTTTTTCTTCATTTTTCTCACTCATCGCTTTTATTTGGCATAAATCATGTCTTTTCATTCGTTATTTTCACTATTTTGCTCTATGCTGGACATAGCATGGTGAAGTCTCTAACACGCCACTCCCCTATGGCAGTATTTGCTACGGGAGTAATGCGTATCTTATTGTTTACCACTCCTCAGACGTATTATCGTAACAATACCCAGTCGTCAGACCGGTCACCCGCGTATCTCTTTGAATCCGTCTGACCACCTGTGGAAACGTGTCAGTCAAACATTTGACCCCATTGGAAAGCTGTTGATCATGTTGACACAAGCTTGTATTGTGCGTACGATGAAAGAAGACAACACTATCTGACCAGACATCTGTCTGGCGGAGGCATGCAGATGTCGTAGATTTTAGATAGGAGAATTAAGACTTGGGTTGGTCCCTTCTGAATAGGTTTGAATAGGTGATAGACACAGTGAGAGTTAGTAAAAGAAAAAAAAAAAGAATTTCCACAAGTGAGATGATAGACTGTGATATAGAGGCTGTCTCTGAAAAATCGAGGAAATCTTCTCTCTTTCACCTATCTTCTACGACGGCTTTTAAGGCGTCAGACAGTCTAAACACAGATATATATATTACATATATTTCTATCTACTCACGGGCACGCACATACACGTGACGACAGTTAAACACACAGACGTGGGAAATCTATAACAATGAATATATATATATTAGAACGAGCTGACCAACGCACTGATTTAGTTCAAGAGAGATTTTAATTATCATAAAAAATCTTCTCACAACACCCAAAAGAAATACATCAAGGAAAACATATACAAATAGTCATAAAATTCAAGAAAATGCTACAAGGATGATAGCCCCGTTATGATCTTAACTCTAGGTTTAGCCCACAGCCCCGTTAGGATGACAGATGATGGCCCAAAGGGTTATAGATGCATATGGTTAGGGTCTAATATTGTCTCCTTTTGAAGGTATGACCTGACTTTGCCAGCAGTATCTATTCTAAAGGAACAATTTAATTTAGCAGCAAATCTTGTCAAAGGAAAATTACAAAGTGAGTGCGTCAAACAAAGAACATCCTTCCGTCACTTTCACTCGGTTCATTCATCAGGGTACCCTGGTGTTACGTGCAGTCTTTGATATCTTACAATATTATACATAGGTAATTTTTTTGTGCTTAAGGGAAAGTCATTATTGAGTTACTTCCCTTGAAAGTTGTGCCATCTCTTCGATCAAACTCCGCGGATAAATCCATTTTACTGCGATTTATTCGTTGTTTGGGTAATAATAGATTGTTCTTGCTTCAGAATATCTATGGCCTGAATTTATGTGTATTGTTTGTCTGAGTAGGACGAGTCTGTCTTATATCTGTATATCTTTACATATCTAAGTCGAACTATATGTTCTGTTGTCTCTAGAGAGGTCAAAGGCTATTCGGCGGATGTGTCGCTAGAGTGTGGTGTGATTTGGCTTCGTCCTGATAGGGACTGTGTGTTTTCCTATGTCGGCCTGTCGCCGGGAAAAAGTGATCTCAGTATTTGTGGGGAAAGTGATAGTCGTCTAGACCTATCGTGTATGCTTTACCCCAGTGTTTATTCATATTGCCAAGGAATGGCAGTTTCATATTTCCTCTACCAAGGTAATCAAAGATACTCTTATGAACTCTCGATCGAAGCCACCATTTTCGATAGTTACGATTTGAATGTCTAAGAGAATATATTTGACTCGATGAAAACGACTTCGATTCCTAGCAGCACTATATTCTGTAGAATGCAGTCAATTGTTCATGATCAAATCTACAGAGCAATGCAATGTTTTATGAATGACTAACTTTAGGACAGATTCATTATCTGCATCCAAACGTGAGTGACAGTTCACGAGTGAAGCCATCTTGGAACCAAAACATGTAGCGACTTTCAAGAAGAGAAAGGGGATGCCCGTATTATCGCTTGTTTAGTCCAGAGATCACTGCTACACATGAGAACCCGTTATTAGCGGTTTAATATTATTATATGAAAAAAAATATGTGCTGAACATTATGTGGGAGAATCGTCGCTAAACGAGATTAGGTTTAGAAGCCATCTGAAATATTGTTTATAAGCTGACGTGCTCAGTCAGTGAAGTCAGATGATTTATATGTATGGGCGATGCTGAGGGCTTGGCTACTGACAGTCCATTATAATATTAATCTACATGAGTGCCCATGTAACATAACATTGCAAGACCATTTATCCACTGTACTATGATGTATTATGCCAACCTGTGATTTGTCACTATCTGTGCTGTCGAGTGTGTACGTCCAATTAAACTTTAGAAAAGGTACACAGTCGTTGGTGTCGATGACTTCCAGTCATACATGAGTGTGAGAAAAGAACATTTGTCAACAACACGAACCCTTATCATCATTCGCACATTGTACACTCAATCCATGTCTACACACCACTGCGTAGGTCAAGTTGACATTCCATACACTACAGTGGAGCAAACAACACCATAGAGATCTTATCAACTGATGATGATGATGATGTCTGCTTCCATCCACTTATATCTATCTTTTGGTGGATATCATTAACGGGAATAAAAATCCAACATTATCAACCTTATCACCTGGCACACGTGCTTACCTATCTGTACCGCTGTTCGCCGTCTGGCGCAGACTTTGTGACACTCACACACTTTCTGTTTCTGTCGTTGAATGAAACCGACCCCAGCTCTACAGATTTGTTTAGTGGTTTCGTCCAAATCATCCGGGGAGCGTCGACTTCCTGCGACAGTTCTTTCAGACTAAAATTAGTGTCACTTAACTCACGAGGTAAGAATTAGGTTTAAGCGGGCACAAAAATGTCAGAAACACCAGGTTTCCCTTAGTTTGGAAAAGATGACCAGTGGACAACTGCTCTCAACAGACAGTCTTGGTTCACTATCCGCTCTTTCAATAATGTCGGAAATGTAAATGTTATTTCTTGTAATATTCTCGCCGCCAGGCAGCATGTATATTTCAATTTGAGAAGAAGTATGAACTAGCTCAGAAGCCCAGTATAAACATTAGTCTTTAGCAACCGTTAGTGGGATTGGTATTACTGTTTATCTCTGATGGCACATGCACTGTCAGACCAGTGTTACTTGAAAAAAAAAACCCACGTGGTTAAAGATAAGAAATGTCTATGCTTCTCACAAGTATGTCTCTTTACTAAACGCCGGCAAGTTGGGTCACCCCAGTATTCACTGCATAAAATGGAAAAAGCACATATAAATAATTATACATACTATGTATAAGGATATAACTTATAGTTTAAACGGCAAGCCACATTTTGATATATAACACTTATGTTATCTTTATAAATAAATTGTTTATTGCAAAATCTGTAAAGGTAGTCATGAAATTAGCTCGTATACTAAGAGTTAAAATGAAATAGGCGATTAAACACTTTATCACTTCACAAAATACTAGAGATCTATTATATATAATATTTACCTCACGCAGAACTACAGACTAAACCATGAACTAGAATACTGTAATCTAATGGTAATCTAGAACTCGGCAAATGCCCAAGAAACTCAGACTTCGCCAAAACACAGATATTAAATCTAGCATAGCGATCTGTCTACTGCAAATTTAAGAGTGAGAATGAAATTAAAGTTTCAAACTTGGGTTAATATTTTAAACCTGACAAAGGAGGAACTCCTTTATTTCTCCAAATCGAAATAGTCCCCCTTCCCGTCTCTGACCCTACGTTTAACACCTGGGCATGTCGTAACTGCCACCTACTGACCGAGAGCGCGAGTGACAGTTTCAAATTTCAGACAACCCGTCCGCAGTGCGGAGCGCAATTTCACACTTCGCCGGACTATCCCGACGAAAACTCACGCAGTTGCTGCAAAAGGTAGACAATCCGTCTGCCTGCCATGTCCGACGGAGCGAATTCTCACACCCCAGGCCCAGAAATCTGGTCGGGCAGCGCTCTGACCGGGGACACTGCAGACGTTCTGTCTGGCGAGAACCGTATATTCACGGCTATCGTTCGACCAGCAGAAACTGACATCTACGTAATCCCGTCACTAGTGCGATTCTCAGTTTTGAGAAAAGAAACAGGTAAACGTTAAGGATGGAGAAGAAAATATGTTTTTTTCTCGCAAACTAATGGATGCAAAAAAAATACAGGAAAATAAGTAAAAAGGATAACAAAAAATAGAGGATACGCATGAGAAGGAAAAGAAGAGGATGTATTCAATTTATGATCAATAACCTCTGTGACAGCAGATAAAGGGGATAATTAGATAATCTGTCGGAGCAGACATCTGAGCGGAAGTTATTACGCCAGAAACACAGGGTCACACTATTGTGATAGACAGAGGTGCGCCGGAAGTCTTATTTAACGACTTGACATCACTGTTGTAAGAAGCCAAGCGTGTATATTAAATTTAACATTTTCAAATACGCGTGGGATGAGTAATGATAAACTTCCCCACCCAAACAGTGCTAGATAGATTTGATTGGTTCGCCAGAAGCTACAATGAATTGATTGGAACATTCAGCAGGAAACACAGCTGGGATTTGAAACTCAGGATTGTGAGATACTGATATGATTAAAATTCATAACAATTGTGTCGGTATAATATACTACTGGACAAAAGTTAAGGGCCACCATTCAGTTTAGACAAGGTTTATATAATTGATTGGCTAACTGTAAAGACAAGTGAAAATGTCATTAAAACTGAGCTCAGAGAAATGTGTATACATTTCTGTGTGCACTAGGTTAATTTTTTTTAAATGTCCAAAAACTGGGTCACTTTAACCCGCACGTGAAAATTGCTATTGTTGCTGCAAAAAACCGTGGTTTTTGCCACACGCCCCACTAGTTCTGTCGCGAGAGGTTTCTTAATTATACCCCATTTTCAGAAAAGAGCAATGGTGTATAGAGTTCATAGGTATAAAGTCAGGCTGTAAAGAATTTCTGGCCGAGATAGTAAGATTCAGTACCAGAATTCTATGGTGCCCCTCTCAGAATTATACCTATGGGCTGTTATAGTATCTAGGGGATTTAATTAAATTCAAAGTAATTCAAGGCTGACATAAAGTAATAAAACCAGTGCACTACAATTTCTTAATTTTATTTATGTACAGTCATCTGTTTAGTTTTGTTTGTGTAAACACAAACCCTAAAAATAAAAACACACTGATGATGTGCATGTATCTACACCCAATAAAAGTCAATCACTACAAATAAAGTCTTTTCCTAGTTGTTAAGGCTCCCTTGTTATGAAAAGTCTTAGTGCAACTAATCCTCTGGAACCAATGTTAATGATGGTACTTGAATTTATCTTCATTATTAGGGGAGTAGCCTAGATATTGACAATTGTCATAATGACTTCACTGTTACTGATATCACTTGACTTCACAATATTTCTAGGTTATGTAGCTTTTGAAAATGTCACACTGACTAAAGTCTATGTTGCTTCCAGACTAATTTAATCATCACTGTTTTCATCACTACTACTATAACCGGGTGTGGCACGCCAATGCTCTGCGAGTCAGTCTTGTCTAATTTGACTTCTTCGCTTCCGCCTTTTCCTTGAAGCCAGAATATAAGATGGAGAAGCCCAACACTGAGGGTCCCCACTCTTCCAACTGATGTAGGTACAGGGTGCTTGTTCAAATCTTACACCGCTAGGTACAACACCAATGTTCTTCTCTGCTACAAGATGAGTGACAGGATACCTCTGACCCACAATCTCAGATTCAACAGGCTTTAATAAACCCATGCAGTCTGCTTCACTGGCAAATGGCGAAGGAGCTGGGGTAGAATCTGATTCTGTCCTCTGACGAATTTGGTTCTGACGGTTCAAAAGAAATATTCCAGATTTGTTTCCCTTTTTATTACAGGTAGCGGACAAACGGAAGACAAGCGATTCGATTGGCTGGCTGGGTCAGTTTATGTTTACCAAAATTTCAGTAAAACAACCACTTTCTGCCCGATCTGTCGATCTGACAAAACTCCGATAATTTATTCTTCCGGTGTTTCCCAACCGATTCCTTCCATCCAGGTCTTGTTTAAACCGGCCAATTGGGCGCTACCATTTAAACAAGCTAACCTTTTTCTGCCTCCCTTGTAGTGTTTGCAAACACAGTTGAACCCGGGGAAACCAGCCTTCGCTCCAAGTTATTACTGCATGTAATCCTCATAACTCCTGTGTCCATGCTTCTACAACTTAAATCCATGTATCAAATGAAATTTTAAGATTCCTGATATCTCACAGTGCTCACTGTTCCGAGGGACATACCTTATCTTTTGACCTGAGGTCACAAATACACATTACCGTTTGCACAGATTCCATCTAGCAATCCTGCAAGCCTACGGTTCCCGAGACCGGTTTACAGCTCGTGCAGCGATTGGTCGAAAACATTTGTTGACATATTTCGATATAGGTAGGCGGCGGCCCTTAACTTTTGTCCAGTAGTAAAGGTAGCTCAACAGGGCTCCTTGTTTGTTTATTTAAGAAAAATTAAGATTTCAACATAAACAGGCTAATCCAGCAGGTGAGGAAGCTGGAAAAAAGGACCATGCCTCTACTTTTAAACTAAATTTGCCCAAATGTAATCCTAATATAGACGATATTTCATGCTTTTTAAACAGATATGAGACATGTTGCCAAGAGTTTAAGATTGATAGAGCTACATGGCCTAGCAGGTTGATGAGTTTATTGGTGGGTGATGCTCTTACTTCAGTCTGCACCATGGATGATCATACTAGAAATGATTATGATGCTGTGAAGGCTTTATCGCTTAAAAAGTACCAACTGGAGGAAAATGATTACAGATTGAAACTGAAATCATTGTTGCCTGATTCAGCTAAGGATTTTGCTGAATTCGTTTCATCAGTTAAGCTTTGCTTGTCTAGATGGGTTGATTTGTCAAAAATTGATAAAACTTTTGATGGACTGGCTGACTTAATTTTAAGAGACAAAGTGCTGTCTTCAGTCGGTGGTGACTTTTTGTCCTTTTTGCAGGAGAGAAAGCCTGAAACGTTGGCCGCTGTAGAAAATCTTGGACGACAATATCAAATTGCACATCCTGGAAGAAATCTTAGCAGGAATAACATAAAGGATTTATTGCCAGTGGCATCAGCTAGAACTATGATGCCCAATCTAATCAGACAAAGATCATATAGCATGGATATAAATTTTCGATTAAATCGAGATAATAATACTGGATCTTTCAGATGGAGGTACAATTTTAATAATAGGTCACAACCTCAAAAAAATTTGCATTCATATGATGATGGATATATACCTCAACAATCATCTTTCAGACCTAACAGGGATTGGAACAGAGGTGGGTATAATTTCCAGTCAAACAGAGGCCAAAGGTCATTTTATGGAAACAATGTAAATAATTACAACAATAGAAGTTCTCAACAGAACAATAACTTTCGACGTTCAAGAAATCCTTAACGTTCCAATGCAGTTGTGCATCAAAGTGACAATAATACAGTCCAAAATAACAATGTTGTTTCTCATGCAAATGCATGTAGTGTGGACTTATCCAATAGTACTAATTGTTCTGAATGTAATTCTTTGTTTCAGCTACAGAGAGTTCCTAGGCTCCGGTGGGGACACCCTTTGCCAGTGATGTCTTCTTATAATGGGACAGGATCAGTGGTATTCGATAAGGGTTTTGTGAACAACCAACTTGTTTCAGTGCTCAGGGACACTTGTCGTAATTTTTTATAAGATAGGTCTGAGATATTTATGGTCCCGTCTGAGCAGAGGTGATAGTGGTAGCTATGTGAGAATAAGGTGTAAGAAATAGGTTTCTGTTTCATGAGGGGAGGGGGGATGTGAGATTGTAAGAGAGAAAGAACAGTCTTGGCTTGAGTAATTGCTCTAATCCAGCCTATCTTACGACAATATTTAAATTAGACGCACTCTCTCTTGTACAAAGTACAAGTTACACCACACTCACGTACACACAATTTTGTGACAGAAATACGTATAGACGTGAACACAAAATTATGGATAACATATATATATATATATATATATATATATATACGGGCAGGGGGTTGACCAACACTATAGCTTAAGGCTTATTACGTATATTTTCACTAGAAATGTCACAACATCAAGAAAAGCATTTACATCAACGAATTTTAGTTTACAGATAAAAAATGAAATAAAATCTTATAGGGCCTCCCTCTTATACAGGAAAACAAGGAAAATCCCAACAGAGGTAGTTAACCCAAAAGAGATCAAACATTTTCAGTGGGAGTGGGAATAGTTAGGACGGGTAAAGAATAAGTCCTTAATTTAACCTATCCCGTGGACACTCAGATTAGTGAGAAATACCTAAAGAAGATTGGTATGTTAGTAGTAACCTAAGAAATAAGTATCTTTTTATCCGTTCGCTCACAACAAACAAATAGTGGCCACTTTCAGATTTGCTTACCAAATGTTGACGCAGCATACATTCAAAGGAATAAATCACTAACAGGTATTTAATACTGTTCAGTCATATTTCGTTGTCAATTGCAGCCCCAGACTATCCGATTTTGCTGACTGCTATTTGTCGGGAGCGCTGTAATTGATGCGTTAGTATTTTTCCTGGATATTACTCCTTTCACTGCAGGTATTGGCTTTGGATAAGTGTTTCTATTGTGGTGGCACCGTCGAGGGAGTTAATAGAGAGATATACTTTTAGTGTGGTCTAGCCTCAGGTGGCTGTGACACTCTCTGACTTGATGAAATGTTCAAACAAGAAACGAATGCTATTTCTCGGCTGTTCTCTGAGGAAAATAGCCGAGTATGACCAGTGAGTTCTCTCGAGGATAATCCCGTGATAATAAAATTTGCTGTCAGATATTTTTGTAATTGGTGATGTATATTCTGCCACAGCAGGCCAGCTATATATATATATATATATATATATATATATATATATATATATATATATATATATATATATATATATATATATATATATATATATATATATATATATATATATATATATATATATATATATATATATATATATATATATATATATAATAGTCTGGAAAAAACAGTGGGGGAAGGCATGGTCCCTGGAAAAAGGGGAAGGGGTCGACCTAGACGACGGTGGACCCAGGACATCACAGAGAGTCTGAACTTGTCTTTGGCTGATGCAGGTCGACTTGCCCAGAATCGTGATGCGTTCAGAGCAGCTGTAATGGAGACAACGTTCTGGAAAGAATATGTCACATGATGAATATATATATATATATATATATATATATATATATATATATATATATATATATATATATATATATATATATATATATATATATATATATATATATATATATATATATATATATATATATATATATAATAGTAAATCCAAACAAAAATAAGGCTCTAAAATGCGAGCTAGACCATTCAAGAAATCCTGTAGCAACTGATAACAGAGTTTGATGAGCATGACTATATATTTAGAAATGCCGTATTTTACCTCCTATATGCGGAAATTCGCACCTAGAGCAGGTTCTGCGGTCAATTCCTGAATGAAAGCTTTTTTTCACACTGTTGCCGACATGATGGTCGCTTCAGCGGAGATTTCTTTCCCGTGTACAGGGTTCTCCGCTCGTTCTGTTATTTTGTGTTAATCAGCAACAAAGGTTTTTTCAGATCTCGGCGAAATGTCGGACGTGAAGTAATATGACAGCCGGCAGGCGCCCCTGGCCCGCCCTCTTTTGAAGGAATGACAGTTATGAATCTAAATATCTGCTTTAGATAGCGCGTGAAAAGAAGACAGGTAGGCGTGGCTAACTGAAAGTGATGCGGATAGCGAGAGAGGCATGGCTTACACGTACTTAACTTGCATGTTAATTAGGAAGCGAGGGAAACCCACGTGGAATCAAGTTGTTTGACAAGAGAGAAAGGGGTGACTGGGGGATTAAAGCGACTGATCGAGATGCTCGATTTTCATACTCGTCACAACACTGGATCCGCCACTGTGGGGGTTCGAAGATCATTAGTGGACCCTGCTGATTACACAGGCGAAGAAGTCCAGTGCATTACATTCGGGAGCACAGTTTAATATTATCCAACTGCAGAAGTATTTTTTAGATACCCCTTATTTTACAGGCAGGACTCTAGTATGTCTGTTGTCAAAACCAGTCGCTGGGATAATTTTAGGGAATATCCCTGGGCTTCATGAATGCACTAAAGATGATATTTTGAGGTGGGAACAACAACAACATGTATATACTGCCAGGGTTGATACTACCAGAGCACAGGCTCTTAGTCTTGTAAATGCACGGTCACATGATCGGACTCAGAGTGACACAGTTTTGAGTGATGATGATGGTGATGATACAACATTTCTTCCTCTCATCATTGAGGAGTCACTTGCTGATTTCCAAACTATTGAGGAATCTTCAGATGTCTATTTTGACTCGAGTGCATCATTGGTTAATGCTGATATGGGACCAACCACATCCATCATGGATGATGTGATACCTGGCATTGTTGATGCCGAGGTTAATCGGATGTCAAGTTTAGTTTGGTCGTATACTCTTCAGTCAAAACTGTATATTTGGCTGTTTATTTTCCTTTTTTTCATTGTCTTTTTACTATATGATTCTTCCTTTTCATGTAGGAACTTCATGGATATTAAATATTACTTCAGCTTTTTTCTTTCAGATGCTGACATACCATGATTTCATGTGATATGTGCTAGTCACTACATTGGGTTGTGTGGCGGTTTTAACAATATTATTTCTTTCTTCGGGTGCTACAGGTCGTGGTACATCATTTACAGAACATAATAACTTCATACTTGTTCCTATACAGGGACGTGAATGTTATCTTCCCACTACTCATGTGCCGGAGGTCTTATTTCCCATTGGTACTTGTGATGAGACTAATAATTTTGTACATTTTAATGATCATTGTTATGTAGAATGCAAACATCTTGAGACTATACTTTGACTATTTTAATACTATTTTCTATGCTGAACCTCTGTCTTTGTTAGATACTCTATTGGATAGACTATCTACAGCTACTTTTTCAGTAAATTTGATTTGTCTAAAGTTTATTGGCAAGTCCCCTTGTCGGACAGAGCAAAAACTTATACTGCTTTTCTTGGTCATAAAGTAGCAAGCGGTTTTCTTAAGCCTGAGGATTCCACTATCTCCAGGATCTTGAATCTAGAAATTCCTAAAACAAACAAACAGTTTCGCAGTCTTTTAGGTCTTGTAGGATTCTGTAGGAAATTCTTACCTAATGTTTCAGGAATTACTTCAGTTCTGTCTTCGTTATTAAGAAAGAACTCTCCAAATAAGATTGTTTGGTCACATTCCTGTGATGTATCATTAAATTTATTAAAGGCATATTTTTCAAAATCACCAATTTTAGGATTGCCTGATACTCGATTTCCTTTTATCCTTAGAGTCGGCGCCTCTGAGTCGGGAATCGGCGGTACACTTATGCAGGAATTCGATGATTGTCTACATCCAATTCTGTATGTCAGTCGTAAATTGACACCCACAGAAAAAAACCCTATCGTAGAGCGAGAGTTGCTCGCTGTGGTATATTGTTTTTCTAAACTACAGCGCTACCTCATTGGTGCAAAGTTTGTCTTGGAGACAGATCAGAGGGCCTTCTCCTATCTGAAAACGGCAAAATTTCGTAATGAGAAAGCTGCCAGAACATCACTTGCGCTCCAACCCTACGAATATGACATTCGTGCCATCAAGGGCAGTCAAAACGTGGTCGCGGATGTGTTATCACGTTGTGTAAAAGACTCACTGTCACCTAACAACACGGCAAATGCAGGTACCGTGTGAGGTTACAGCAAACCTATTAACTGACTTCTTCACGTGTGGACCAATGGAACATTGCACTGTATATGAACGTATTTTGCTGACAATGCTGATGCTGACAGGAATTTCCTGATTTATTGCTGCTGTGCAAAGATAAAATATACAAAGACTCTGTGGTGAATGCCAAGGCTGAGAACTATCGTAATTTTTTCATCGGAAATTGAAGGAAATCGCTCAATGACTCTTTTGACAGTACTTACAGGAACCTGATGATGATGATGAATGCTGATATCGCCAATTTCAAGTTGTACCTTATTTTACTCAGCGCATTACATGGATGCCTTGGACCTTCTTAACAGTTGTCATACTCGGTTTATGTGCAAAATCACACATTCATTGATGTGACATTTGAATATTTTGAATGCAAAATCTTGATTTATTCTATTATTGGAACTGCGTCAAAAGATTAAGGGACTTAACTCAAGGATGCTTCGCGTGGTCAAAGGGACATAACTAGAATAATCCTATCATGCCTTTTGTTTTCTCTATCCAGTTGGACATTGAACATTGTTACTTAACGTGAACTTATAAAGGAACATACGATAATATAGCAGAGAATCATGGACATGAACTTTATGCTTGATTAATAAATATTTTCGCTGGACTTTAGTTGTTTATTTTTCCACTAGTGTGTATAATACTATTGCACTATGACTTTTAACAATGTTTCAGTTGGCTGTTAATTAATTTTAATTCTCGGGATAAGATTCGGTCATTGACACAAGGCATTAATACACTCACACTAATTATTGAGTGAACATTTTGAGAGTTCTCAATACTAATGTCAATTCGTACCATACATCAGCGTATTCTTACCTGATTGGACACACAACTTCATTAGGTGCAAGTGTCGTGAAATGACGTCTGTCTCACATCACGAATTCTAAATAATTCTGACCATACCGCGCGCCATACATTATAGAAAGATATGATACACTAACCAATGAAAACGCTATCTTGGTCCGGTGTTTACTACCGCTGGGAAAATAAAGATGGCAAGGCCCAATATGTGTAACATGATTAACTTCGGAATTTTACTACAGCATTTAGGAAGAAGTACCACTTGAAAGACGGTACCAACACAATATTAGGGATGTTACTCTACCCGTAAGTAATAATACTTTTACTAATACTAATATAGGACAGGAGAAATCTTGGGTTGAATGCATTCGAAGCTTCAGGTTGTCCTAAATTTAGCAGTTTAAACTGTGCATAACATAAAATGCAATTTAGGAACTAAAAGATTATTACATAGATATATAAAGCCTAATTCCAGGTATAATTTAAGCTTTGGGGGAATAAAATCGCATCAGGAATAACGGAGATAATTTAAAAAGTAGTTTTCCTACATTGAACGATAGGCCTAAATGTACCCAAATATTATGATCGGGATCACATTCTTCGGGTTTCCCATCTCGTACGTCCGAGGTAACACTATAAATAGACTTGCCTAACCAACGCGGGTCAGTCACTATTATTTGAATACAGAGAAAGCGGCAAAAAGGAGCATATGTTAATGCAAGTGTTTGCCTGCTGTTCCTGTTAGCAGACCTTAATCAACCATTAAGAGCTTGTCTATGTGTGTACCTGAGGGTAAGAACGAATAAATAAACAAATAAATAAACAAATAAATAAATATATATAGTAGTTTTATTCGCAACCAAATTATTGTATGGAGGCGAATCATGGGAAACGAATGATAATTAGGAAATTAGAGGAAAATTATGATCACATTGAACTAAAATAATACAGTGAAATTTGATGTTACCATATTTCACTCTGGTGATGTTATACTCACACCACGGGAATAATGAAAACTTTGTTTCCATTATTTTTGCGGGGGGGGGAGTAATGTTATGATTAAAATTCATAACGATTGTGTTAGTATGACAGGTAGCTCAACGTGGCTTCTTGTTTGTTTATTTTATACGGAGCCACTTATTAATACAGGAAGTGACATCATGCCGATATGGTTGTTTGGCAGACGAGAAACTAAAAAAACAGAAGTTAAGGGTTCGTCTGCTGGAGTCGTCTACCAGTGTGTGTCATGGCGAGTGGACGCATGTGTTTGAGCTACTGAATTTCAGTATATCCCTGTGTTATTCCATCACTAATACATCAAGATCTTCTGTGAGGTGTATCTAGTTATCTGCATTTACAGGGAGTATAGCTTCTCAGTGTCGAGTGTGAATATATATTAAAACTATTGAGAATGAAAAGGACAGCGTTCCAGACATGAACGGACTGCCTAAAGTTATATCGACGACTGCATATTATATGCCATTGTATATTGGCCTGAACTGTATTGAATGTGCAGCAGTGTTGCAGTCTTAATAAAAATATATGTGTGTGAATATATATTAAAAATGTTGAAAATGAAGACGACATCGTCCTTAGACAATGACGGACTGTCTAAGTGATATAAGAAACATAGACAGATGTGTTTCTAACAATTTTACACTGCAGGAGTATGATCATTAATGGAGCTGTATCGTTTCGTCATGAATAAAGTCTCTGTCTCAAACGTAACCTTGAGTGGCGGAGTTATTTGAGAAGTTGGAACGTTCCTTGCTGTTAGCTAGTAACCCTAGATGCTAGATTGGCCGTGTCTACTAAAGACATAATACTCTGAACAGTTTGAAGGGCAAAAGGAGGAAGTTCGCAACAGATATACTGTAGAAATCAGACACAGAACAGCACAGATTGCATCGCAGCGTCAACTAAACACCTCATACAAACCAAAGGAAAGAGGATAGGACTTACAATTCCACAACTAGAAGAACCAGATCGAGTATTCGGCAACTTTGGAATTTACAAGTAAACCCGCAATTTTAATACACGACTGGAAACTTCGGAATTTTATCAAAAGGAGTCAGAGAGGAATTTTAACAAAAGGTTTCCCAAGCAGGATTCATAGAACACCAGCCGTCAGAGGAATTAACTCATATATCCCAGACCCAGTCATAAGAGGAATTATACCAACAGTTTTCCCAGGCAGGATTAATAGAACACCAGCCGTCGGAGGAATTAACTCATATTTCCCAGACCAAGTCATAAGAGGAATTATTCAAACAATTTTCCCAGGCCAGGAATTTGCAGAACCCCAGCCGTCAGAGGAATTAACTTATATTTCCAGACCTAAGTGATTCAAACAGCATCTAACTAACGGGCTGTGGGTCCATTCTAATCTGTGCCAGGAGAAGTGTGTATTCCCAAAATTTTGGGTTCGTGGTTACAAGACATCAGACTTAAGTACTGAAGTTCCTACGCCACTAGTGTGAGACGAGTATCACCACCAACCGCCTACCGTGGACGAATTATGTGGAGAAGTGTACTCATCACCAAAAAGAAGTGACGGAAACCACAGCTGCAGGACTCATCTGGAGCTAAGTTGTGTGTAACAGGCTACAGCAAAAATACGAACATTATTAACGTCCTACCAAAACCTCAATGAGGAAAAATTTAATATAACTTTCACCCCATTTAATCTTTATTTTCCCATGTTAAAGACTAATTGACTATTAAATTTGTTGAATGTTATTTTAAACTAAACAATAATAGTTGATTCAGTTTATAGGTACGTAAGCAAACGTATGAGCCAGTTTTTCTTGATAAATACCTGTATATAAATATAGAGCCATTACTTATAAGAGGGCATTCGTTGGATTACTCCAAATGGGGGGCTTGACGGGCCAGAACATTTGCATAAACCCTTCACAAAAGGGGACGGGCCAGATAATAAGTTAACATATTTGCTCAGCCCTTAAGCAGCGTTTGTTCTTGGCTTCTGGGAATACCTTGTGAAGGCTCCCATAAGGTAGAAACGCCATTCATCTTCTATCTACATCTTTGCCAAGAGTAATCTTGCGCGAAGATAGATACCTTGGACGACCTACTTTTAGATACGCTTGCGTTGTGACCATTAGTGGACTACTACTGCAAAGCAAGGGGAGGCAATCCCGTGACATAGATCTGAATCTTGAATATCTTTGTTTAATACTATTGATCTGAAATTAGAATATATTTCTTTAATATTACTGACCTGACATTAGAATATCTTTATTTAATTTTATTGACCTGAAATTAGAATACCGTTATTTAAATATTATTGACCTGAAATTAGATCATCTGTTTTTAATGTTATTGGCCTGAAATTAGAATATCTGTTTTTAATATTATTGACCTGAAATTAGAATATCTTCATTTAAAAGATTATTGACCTGAATTTAGAATTTCTTTATTTACTATTATTGTGACGATACGATTGTGCGATCTCAAGTCCACTCCAGCAGGATTGCATTACATTCCCGTGCGAGTGATTTGTTTTTGCCTTTGTTACCAACAGATTACTGGTGGCAATGAATACATATATATATATATATATATATATATATATATATATATATATATATATATATATATATATATATGTATATATATATATATATATATATATATATATATATATATCTTCCTATATATATATATATCTTCCTATATATATATATATATATATATATATATATATATATATATATATATATATATATATATATATATAGGAAGATATCTATTTGTTTGTATACTTGTTATGTTTGGAAATATTTGGTAATAATATTTTGAGTCTGAGATTAGAACCCTAGTCAAAGGGCGAATACTCAGTATTTGCTTCGTATGAATGTAATATATAGTTGTCCCACTTGAATATAGAGTTCAGAGGTTATCTTTAACGCATGCCCAGACCGGGTGTGCTTTGAAAAGGGTCTTCCGTTATGTTTTTTTCTGCGATGGCTGGTCTGTACCCGGGAAGTCCGAAGATGGGATCTTTCCGTGGTTTATTTGGGGAAAGGAAATAGTTTCTCTATATGACTGTTATGTCGGTAATCCTCCCCAGTGTTTGTTCTTAACGCCAAAAGATGGTGTGAGCTATTCGCCAGTGAATTTCCATAACAAGGTAACGAAGCCAGTTTATGTACCCTTCTGCAATGCCTAGATGGGCAGACGTTTCGTCGTGCCTAGGTTATTATTGACTACAGAGGAAGATGATATGCTACCTAGCAGACCTATGTTATTTGATGTGACCAGCATTATTAATTGCAGAATATTCAGAGCCCAATAAGGACATTTATGTATGAACAGCATCTTTAATTATGCTTCATATTTTCACCTTGGGTGAGCGAGGCTCACTGGAAAAGTAAAGCCATTTTGGATCTCATTGCCAGTTTAATAAAATCATCTATCGAGAACAGGGACAACCTTATTTTCTGATGATGATAGAGATCTGTTATCTATAAGGAAAATAAAACCCCACTACCGGTGGTTTAAGATCGTTATCATGAACATTTGCTGGATTTAAGGCTTGTAAGACTTAGGCAGAAGAGGGTCTGATAAGGAGCCATTATTAAGTAATATTTATTGGCTGACGCAATTAGTCAGCTAAGGAATGAGACTATAGACAGATCAGAATACTATGTGCTTGCCTACGATCATTCCATAACATCCAGATGCTATGTATTTCTTCACGTATACAACAATGTGTGTGTCAACTTGTTCCAGTGACTGTCAACCGTAATGTCAGAGTATGTGTCACAATAAATATATGAAAACGTCAATAGCAGTTCAGGACATCATTGACTTGCATACGAGTGTATGAGTGTATTCTAACCAACATGTCAACTTCAGAACATTCCACACATTCGCGCAATTGACATTTACACTTCCACTCATTGTCGACATCACCTGTCCAGGGCCTCACTACTTTATGGACCAGGTGACCTGTATGTACAACCCTGTGTCGGTTAGCGAGTTGACAATCATAACACTTTACACCTGCACCTGCGATATCGATTATACTCTTATCACCTTATTCTGGCGATGCGCGTTTCTTTCAACCTATTTGGTTATATAAGAGCGCATTTACCATCCAAAAAAGTCAACCCTGTTGACTGCTAACCCGATCAGTGTTGGCAGATACTAGGTCCTGGAAAAGACTAACATTATCTATCAGCTAGCATAAAGCCCTAAAAAGGACTCGCCTGCTACGCCAACGCCCGAGCTTCTTAATATTCTCTTCCCTGACGTTATTATGAGGTATATTTTATGCATCATTATTTTACTCTCTATGCTGAATCTCCCAACGGGCTGATCACCCGTTTGCCAGTCACTTTGATTACGGAAACAACGGCGGACGGATTGATTTGTCGTTGCCCTAAAGACGCCATTAGGCGTGATGGGAACAACGGCAGAGAAAATCTATTCACTGTTGCCCTTAAGACGCCACTAGGCGTAATGGCCACTGACTGCTTTGCCGGTCGTTGGCTAAGGACGGAAGAAGAAGATGCTGAATCTAGTAGGGTGTGGTGAAATTACCGTGATACAACTTTAAAATATCTCCAATTATAAAGATAATGGGTAAAATAACACGTAGGGATAAAAATATTGGCAAGATATGCCGCGGTTTCTTCACTTACGCCAGCACTTTCTACCGCCATTCAAACTAACTAGTTGGGACATGCAGACGTAACGGTACCCTTTTAGACGGGAGGGAAACGGAGATAAAAGAAAAAAATTATGACGGTCTGAACACGTGTTTGAATCTAAAAGGCAAAAAGACGCAATTTGTAGTTTAAAGGAAAAATTACGCCACTAGTTGACACAATGTAAGGAAATGGACAAAAACGACCTTAGCTCTTGTTAGAAACAGTCGTATCTTGGACGTTTTACCGTAATTGGTCGTTTTAATTTGAATATAGCGGCAAATGCCATACCCGAAGGTTCAAAAACAAATTTCAAAACTAACCTTGAGAAAAGTAGGTTTTTCTTTAATAATAAAGTTATGAAAATAAAACCTAGCTAGTTTGATAGCCCATCTTGAGCAGAGAAATAATATACTTTTAATTATACAGACGGACAGATAACACGGAAGATATTGACGAAAGACCGTATTGTTCCAATCAGACTAACGAACAGTTTTTTGTACATACTTTCACTAAAGTTACCTTTTGCCGTCCTTGAGACTAAAAATGCAAAAATCAAACTGCAATGTACTAGAGGGGAAAGTCGGAGGATAGAAGCTAAAAATAACTTAGGGGGGCAGGTTTGTGCAGTTTTTGCATGTAGTTAGTCCAAAAAACAAGTGTATTTTTGTGAAAAACCAAGTAGAGACAGACGGACCAACAGAAAATAATACACACTTGACTGAGATTTGACTGAAATTTGACTTTTGGTTTGAATATTTGAAAAAAGTTAGAGGGGAAGTCCGCTGATTGGACAAAAGCATTCATATTATTGAGAAAGAGACGCACATTTGTGCCATTTGATAAAAGACTGTCCATTAACACAGTTCTTGTCTGCTAGAGGCGAATTCCAGGAAATAATAAATAAAATTCAGTGGGACGCCATAATCTAGCCAGCAGCTCAGCTGAGTTTTGCTAGTACTAAATAACTGTGTTCTCAATTCTGAATTGTGGTAAGGAAAAAAGCATTTATCTTGTTTATTTTAATATTTTGAGTGATTGATACTGCCATATCATGAAAAATGATTACGACAAGTAAGTGCTTGCTCTAGGTCCCCAGCAGCAGTCCAGGGCCTAGAGACAAACAAATAATATATGAAAACCTATCTAAGACTATGGAAGGCGGATCTATTATTGACATCAGTGGGAACATATCACCCACCTTATTGAATGGAAGAGGAAACTATTGAACATATTTTGGATGCAATGCAGTCTTGGGAAACTGGTACTATTTGATAACAACTGGGTGAGATGTGCTAAGTTGGTCAGAGAGATCTGACCCAATCTGTGTAATGTTGTTTTGTGGTGTTGTGTGTAAGAGTGGCGCAGTAAATAGAGTACTGACACATGGCACAACTTTTGTTTCAGAGTTTCTGATCTGGCACTACGATTGTGCCAGATGCTTTTGTAGAAGTACAAAAGCGGGTGTCTGTGCAGCCTAACATTTTACTCCAGCTACTGAAAGGAGTGGGCCACAAGAATTCTGTACTACATCGTCACAGGCCAGATAAGTGCAAACCCGGCCTGCTGGAGATTCATAAACTATTTCCACCATCAATAAGGAAATAAGTCTTGTTAAATAAACATTAACAACAGTCCATATGTCAAGGACAATGAACTTTGTAGCCATAGATTGGGCATGATGACGCCACCCCAACTAAACATCCAGTGCTAGTTTTCCCAAGACATTGTAGATATTAGTAAGATTAAAAGGTAAAGGTAAAGGAACCCGTTACACGCCCATTGAGGCATATTGGGAATATGGTGTTAGGCCCATATTATCTTGACCGTCGGCACACGAGGGGTGATGTGGTCGGCATCACGCCGACTATTGTAACTATTGTATTAACTATTGTAATAATATACCTATGTACAAAAATTACACTTGATTATGCAATATATATATATTCATTTCATTGAAAATTACATATCATTTCATAAGTTCTGACCAACAGAAACAATTGGTTCAGGACTAATAAATTTAAAAATATTTTCAAACTTAAACTATAACAGCCAGAGTTAGTTCAGTGTATTATAGAGTTATAGTATTATTATACTTATTATTTACATGTGTGTGTCTGTGTATTTTATTACCTACACATTACATTTCAGTACCCTAGACATTTAACGTAGCTAACATTCATAATAGGAGAATAGGTCTGTTTGAGGTCGTAAGTGGTAGCAGAAAGGCCTTCTGTAATTCACATAAACTTTTATCTCAGGAGCCTTCACAGCTGACCTCATCCAGTACACTAGGTAACATAACAATCATACAATAACATCAAAAACCACTACAAATATTAGGGTCTTGTCCGGGGATTAAGTTTATCAAAGATATTAGGGTCTCCTGGTCCGGGAATTAAACTATTGGGGGCATAAGGGAATAAATTTAAAAGTGTCCCTTAAATAAAAAGTGGAAAATAAAAGTTGATGAATCTTCACAGCCAGTGGTAATTAATTAATTAATTAATATATTACCTTAGTAATCATATACTTGGAATTACCTTAGTCATTGTTAATTTGTGTGTTAAAGTATGGCAGATCTAGAAAAATTTAGATCGGCTGCTGTGCTGACGGCGAGGGAGATGAACATGGAGGGTCAAGTTTTAATTCAGTATGTAACTTCAGAATGTGACAAGTATATTGAAAGGGAAGATAGGAGGTTAGCTGAAGAGAAGAGGTTACAAATTGAGGCTGATAAAGAACTTAAGAGGCTGCAGATTGAGGCTGACAAAGAGGCTAAGGCATTGGAGGCAGATAGGGAGATTAAAAGGCTCCAATTAGAAGATAAGAGATTGACTGCCGAAAGGGAGGCAGAAGATAAGAGACTGACTGCCGAAAGGGAAGCAGAAGATAGGAGATTACAAAGGGAGCACGAATTACGACTAAGGGAGCTGGAATTACAAGGCCATGCTCCTGAAAATGGTGCGAGCCCCTTTCCCTCGGATGCCACGCCTAGTCAGGGAGCCTCAACCTCAGCTATGGGGTTTCATTTAGACCATTTTGTTGAGAAAGACGATGACATCGAAGAGTACCTCAGTAGATTCGAACTATTAGCTGCTACGTATGGGTTAGAAAGAGAGAGGTGGAGTCTTAAGTTATCCCAAGGGCTTAGAGGTATTTCTTATGAAGTTTTCGCTAAGATGCATAGAGACGACCAAGACAATTATGACATGCTAAAGCAGGCTTTGTTATTGAGATATGAAAAGAATGGTAAATTTTATCGTAAGAAGTTTAGAAATGCCAAACTGTTGTCTGGGGAGACATACCACCAATTCTCTGCCAGACTGGAAACCTATTTGGAGAAATGGACTGCTCTGGGGAAGACCCAAGATCTTAAAGAGATGACCATGATAGAGCAATTAAGAGAGTCCATGGCTCCAGACCTGAGAAAATTTCTCATGGAACAAGGTGCAGAGAGGTTGGGGGAGGTTTTAAATGTCGCTGAGAGGTATCAGACAGCCCAGGCAGAGGTAAGTGGCACTAAAAAGAAGCACATAGAAAATTTTGAAGCTCCACAGCAATTTAGTAAATTTGATACAAGAGAACAAGGTAATAAAGGCAGGACAAACTTTGATAGGCCACGAAATGATTATCGTGACAGAAACTCACAGTTCAATGACAAAAATATAATGAAAGAAAACCGTTTAACCAAGGAAAGAGATGGTGCAAATGGTGTAAGAAAGACAACCATAACACCAAATTTTGTAAAAGGAAACCTTCAAACATTGCTGCAATGAAATCGGGGAAACAAAGATTAAAGGTTAATCCTAATGGACAGCAGGAACCTTATCACCCCCCAGTTTGTGAGGATGTTATTTGTAATGGTGTCACCATAAGGTGCCTATATGATACAGGTTTGGATTATGATTCAGTTGTGAAGTCTAGCCTAGTGGACCCAAGTCAGTATACCACAGAAACAGTGGAAATACAGGGGGCGACTAAGGACATACCACTCATGACACTTCCCATCGCAAGGATAACGGTGAAAACTCGCTATGTGGAAGGAGAAATCAGAGCAGCAGTGATAGATGAACCAATCTACCCTCTGATATTGGGGTGTAGATACGTCTTCTTGGGGAATCCCGAGAGACCTGTGATCATGGCGACAGTGCAGACCAGGTCACAGAAAAAGGAGGAAGAAGGTGAACCTATAAATGCTCATCCAGAAGAGATGAGGAAGGCGCAGGCTGAGGATAGGACACTCAAGCCATGTTTTAAAAAATTGCCCAAATGCCACACACCTCCAAGCAAGGGAGAGTACTTTATGAAGAACAAATTGATATACAGGAAGGCCGGAACTGGAACAAATGGTCACAACCAGCTGGTTCTTCCCGCTTCATATAGGGATAAAGTGATGGAACTAGGGCATGCGATTCCCTTCAGTGGTCACATGGGGATCAGCGCCACAGGACAGCGTATAGCTTGTCATTATTTCTGGCCAGGGATAACGGAGGATATAAAAAGATATGTCAAATCCTGTCCAGAATGTCAAAGGGTAGCTCCAAAGCATTGGACTGCTCCTGCAACTCTAGGGGAAATGCCCATAGTGGGAACACCTTTTGAGAGGGTTGCAGTGGATATTGTTGGACCTCTCACTCGGACCAAGAGGAGGAACAGTTACATCCTTACTCTGGTGGACACTTGTTCTATGTGGGGAGAGGCGGTAGCCCTGCCGTCAATTGATTCGAAACATGTAGCAGAGGCACTACTTACAATATTCACAAGATTAGGATTCCCGCATCAAATCTTGACTGATAATGGCTCACAGTTCAAGGGGAAACTAACGGAAGAAGTTTTTAAGCTATTTCAAGCCAGACACTTTCATTGCAGTCCGTACCATCCACAAGGGAACGGCCAGGTAGAGAGGTTCAATGGGACTCTCATTTCTATCCTGAGGAAGCTGGCACATGAAAAACCTGATATGTGGGATCAATTTCTGCCCGCCGCGTTGTTTTCGTATCGGGAGGTACCACATAGTTCAACCGGGATGGATCCCGCAACTCTGCTATTTGGGAGGCTAATAAAAGGTCCATTAGAAGCTTTATTAAGGACCTGGACAGATGAGAAGCCAGAAGAGACTGTTACCTCATCATATCAATATGTGAACGAGCTGACCACTCGTCTGAAAGCTGGAAGGAAACTGGCAAATGATAATTTGAGACAAGCCAGGAAGAAACATGCAGCGTATTTTAATAGGAAAGCAAAGGACAGAGAATTAGCTGTGGGAGAGAAGGTGCTTCTTCTACTACCCGGCAGCCAGAATAAGCTACAAATTGGATGGCAAGGTCCATATACGGTTCTAGAGAAGGTGTCTAGAACAAACTATAAAATTGACAAAAAGGGGAAGGAGAAGGTATATCATGTAAACCTTTTAAAGAAGTATCTTGACAGACCACTCCAGGAAAGCACCCCCTTACTGACCTTGGCTATCGCAACTAAAATGAAGAAGGAACCACTCACCTCACATGAATACCCATTACATCCCTGTGAGACAGCCGCACAGGTAAAAGTCAGTAAGCACCTGACTAAAAATCAGAGGGAGAGAGTTCAACAGGTTCTGGAGGAACATACAGATGTATTAACAGATAAACCAGGACATACAAATTTGCTACAGTATGACATGAAGCTGGTAGACTCAAACCCAATCTGTATGAGAGCCTATTCTGTTCCGTTCTCGAAGGAGAAGGCATTGAAAGAGGAAATAGATTAATTGTTGAAAGAAGGGATTATTTCACACAGTGAATCTTCTTTTAGCTCCAGTGTAGTTTTGTTGAGAAAACCGTCTGGGGAACATAGACTGTGCATAGATTACAGGAAACTGAATGCTGTCACAGAAGGACAAGTGGATCCATTACCAGACACAAAACAGTTATTTGCCAGATTGAACAAGGCAAAATACTTTTCGAAGGTGGATCTTAGCAAAGGCTATTACCAGATTCCAGTGAAGCCTGAAGTTAGACCTTATTTAGCTTTTAGCACCTCGGAAGGACATTATGAATTCAACATGCTACCATTCGGATTGAAAAATGCTCCGAGTGTATTTTCTAGGATGATGCGCAAATTGTTGGATCCCCTGAATAATCCATGTATCACGAATTTCATGGATGATATTCTTGTCGCCACAGAAACATTTGAAGAACACATTAACTCTCTGAATATGTTATTTGATAGGCTTAGGGAAGCGAACTTAACTGCTAGACCAACAAAATGTTGCATTGGATGCAAAGAGTTGGAATTCTTGGGACACACTGTATATCAGGGTAGCATGACCCCTGACCCCAAGAACTTGGAAAAACTGCAGAGAGCACCTAGACCACAAACAAAAAAAGACGTGCGATCATTCGTGTCGTTATGTGGGTTTTACCAAAAATATATCAAAAATTTTAACTCTATATGTGCTCCTCTGACTGATCTGACTCGCAAGGGAAATCCAGATAAAATTGTTTGGTCCGCGCAATGTGAATTGGCATTTCAAGAGTTAAAGGAAAAACTCACTAGCAAGCCTATTCTCAAATTGCCTGATTTGACTCAGGACTTTGTGGTGAGAACAGATGCAAGTAATGTAGGCCTGTGGGCGGCTCTGTTGCAAATGTCCTCTTCACCCAATGGGGAACTGAACCCAGTAGCTTATGCAAGCCGCAAGTTGAATAAAGCGGAGCAAGGATATTCCACAAGCGAAAAAGAATGTTTAGCGTTAATCTGGGCAATAAAAAAGTTCCAAATCTATCTGTATGGTAGGACTTTTGTGGTCCAGACAGATCACCAGCCTCTCGTGTTCTTATCTCAGGCCAAGCATGAAAATGCAAGATTGTTAAGATGGTCTTTATTGTTGCAACCTTATCAGTTTAATATCGAATATATCCCGGGGTCACTGAATGTCGGTGCAGATTTCCTCAGTAGGCACCCCTGTGATCAAAATTAGAGTAGTTGGCAGGCGCGAGAAGTGATTTTATCTATGTGTATCACTGGTTTTGGAACTTGCAATTGTGCATGTTCTCAGGTGTGGTGACGCCACTAGTTGACACAATGTAAGGAAATGGACAAAAACGACCTTAGCTCTTGTTAGAAACAGTCGTATCTTGGACGTTTTACCGTAATTGGTCGTTTTAATTTGAATATAGTGGCAAATGCCATACCCGAAAGTTCAAAAAACAAATTTCAAAAACTAACCTTGAGAAAAGTAGGTTTTTCTTTAATAATAAGGTTATGAAAATAAAACCTAGCTAGTTTGATAGCCCATCTTGAGCAGAGAAATAATATACTTTTAATTATACAGACGGACAGATAACACGGAAGATATTGACGAAAGACCGTATTGTTCCAATCAGACTAGCGAACAGTTTTTTGTACATACTTTCACTAAAGTTACCTTTTGCCGTCCTTGAGACTAAAAATGCAAAAATCAAACTGCAATGAACTAGAGGGGAAAGTCGGAGGATAGAAGCTAAAAATAACTTAGGGGGGCAGGTTTGTGCAGTTTTTGCATGTAGTTAGTCCAAAAAACAAGTGTATTTTTGTGAAAAACCAAGTAGAGACAGACGGACCAACAGAAAATAATACACACTTGACTGAGATTTGACTGAAATTTGACTTTTGGTATGAATATTTTAAAAAAGTTAGAGGGGAAGTCTGCTGATTGGACAAAAGCATTCATATTATTGAGAAAGAGACGCACATTTGTGCCATTTGATAAAAGACTGTCCATTAACACAGTTCTTGTCTGCTAGAGGCGAATTCCAGGAAATAATAAATAAAATTCAGTGGGACGCCATAATCTAGCCAGCAGCTCAGCTGAGTTTTGCTAGTACTAAATAACTGTGTTCTCAATTCTGAATTGTGGTAAGGGAAAAAGCATTTATCTTGTTTATTTTAATATTTTGAGTGATTGATACTGCCATATCATGAAAAATGATTACGACAAGTAAGTGCTTGCTCTAGGTCCCCAGCAGCAGTCCAGGGCCTAGAGACAAACAAATAATATATGAAAACCTATCTAAGACTATGGAAGGCGGATCTATTATTGACATCAGTGGGAACATATCACCCACCTTATTGAATGGAAGAGGAAACTATTGAACATATTTTGGATGCAATGCAGTCTTGGGAAACTGGTACTATTTGATAACAACTGGGTGAGATGTGCTAAGTTGGTCAGAGAGATCTGACCCAATCTGTGTAATGTTGTTTTGTGGTGTTGTGTGTAAGAGTGGCGCAGTAAATAGAGTACTGACACATGGCACAACTTTTGTTTCAGAGTTTCTGATCTGGCACTACGATTGTGCCAGATGCTTTTGTAGAAGTACAAAAGCGGGTGTCTGTGCAGCCTAACATTTTACTCCAGCTACTGAAAGGAGTGGGCCACAAGAATTCTGTACTTCATCGTCACAGGCCAGATAAGTGCAAACCTGGCCTGCTGGAGATTCATAAACTATTTCCACCATCAATAAGGAATTAAATCTTGTTAAATAAACATTAACAACAGTCCATATGTCAAGGACAATGAACTTTGTAGCCATAGATTGGGCATGATGACGCCACCCCAACTAAACATCCAGTGCTAGTTTTTCCCAAGACATTGTAGATATTAGTAAGATTAACTATTGTAATAATATACCTATGTACAAAAATTACACTTGATTGTGCAATATATATATGCATTTCATTGAAAATTACATATCATTTCATAAGTTCTGACCAAAAGAAACAATTGGTTCAGGACTAATAAATTTAAAAATATTTTCAAACTTAAACTATAACAGCCAGAGTTAGTTCAGTGTATTATAGAGTTATAGTATTATTATACTTATTATTTACATGTGTGTGTCTGTGTATTTTATTACCTACACATTACATTTCAGTACCCTAGACTTTTAACGTAGCTAACATTCATAATAGGAGAATAGGTCTGTTTGAGGTCGTAAGTGGTAGCAGAAAGGCCTTCTGTAATTCACATAAACTTTTATCTCAGGAGCCTTCACAGCTGACCTCATCCAGTACACTAGGTAACATAACAATCATACAATAACATCAAAAACCACTACATAGGGGAAAGTCTCTGACACTCCACTCCTCTAGGGAAGTATTTGCTGTGGGACTGTCTTTATTTTGTTTACCAATCCTCAGACTTATTTACGTTCCGTCAGGTGAACTGGGATATTATCGTAACAATAACCATTCATTATCACCGGTCAGCGAGCGAGATTCTTATCATGAAAAGACGGTCTCGCCTGATCAACATCTATAGAAGCCAATATTGTCTGTCTGAGATAGCCGTCTGAGGTGGGCAGATTACACTGGTGGTAGATGCGTTTATCGTTTCACGGGACCATCCATATGTGTAATTATCACGATAATCTGTCTGGAGATACAATATTGGCGACAGGTAGCATCTGGACATCAAATGAGTTCACAGATGGTGTTTATGAGTTGTGCACAAGATGCCGGCGGAAGTCTGACGCAACGATATGACATCACTATAAGAGGTCACGCGTGGATATTACATTTAATATTGTGAAACAGGTGAAGTTATTTTTCGAATTTGAAAGTGTTCCTACCCACGTAGTGCTGAACGAGATTCGCTTGGATTGGTTCATTTTGAGGAGCTGAAATATACAATGTATTTTATTGGCACACTAGTCGGAAGTGCAATCTGTGATTTGCACGCAGCGCACAAGTCATATCAGCGACTCATAAAAGCCAGAAAGGAAAAGGAGACATTGGACTTAGAAATTCCACAACTATAAGAAACAGATCGAGTATTGTGAACTTTGGAATTCACAAGCAAACCCGCATTTTTTAATACAAGACTTGAAACTTAAAGGGGCAAGGACTTTAATTAACAAGACTGGAATCCTAGGAATTTGATCACAAGTCATAGAGGAATTTAACAAAAGTGTTCCCAGGCCAGGATTTCGCAGAACACCCGCCGTCAGAGGAATTAACTCTAATTTCCAGACCTAAGTGATTCCGAGGCATCTAATACAGAGCTGTGTCCAGTCTATATATGAGCAAGGAGATTGTGTATTCCCAACATTTTGGGGTAATTGTAGACAATTTATTTACTAATGTAAATTCTACAGGTATCTTGCTGAGTGGTTATGTACAAGGCTGGCAACCTCAACATATGAAAATAGTATATGCATAAACCACTACTGCAAAAGCTGGTGATTGTTTCTGACTAGTCGTGCAGGAAACCCGACAGCAGAGCGACCCCAGACTCCGACGGGAGTAGTGAAGAGTAATGAGTGATGATTACCTCCCATGTGCCTAAGTTGTAACATTATTTTGTGAGATTTATGTACCTTTTTTAATTGTAGTTCAGGCAAATCCTTATTCACGCACTCCAGACGCAATTTCCTAGTCAACAACCAGAAGGATATTGGTGAATTTTCATAATTTTCCGTGAGTTACACTGTGTGCTCGGGAATTTAATTCTTCTGAGAGGTTAATATTGGTAGGTGGAGCGCATGACAATGGGCCTGTTATTTTGCGGCGAACAAATGTACTTAGCAGGTCTTTGTGTCTTTCTATTTGTCTACAGTTCGTGGTTACAAGCGATCATACGATATGTGTTATTCACGCCGCAATTGTGAGGGAAAAGCAGCTACCTTAACCGCCGACAGTGGAAGAGAGTGTGGAGAAGGCTTTCGTCATCACAGAATTGATGAACCACAGCTGCAGGACTCATCTGGAGTTAAGTTTTTTTTTTTTTTTTGGTCACAGGCAACAGCAAAACACGGACATTGATAGCGCCCCGATCCAACCTCTGTGAGGAGAAATTTAACTTACCTTACACCCCCATTTAATCCTTATTTTAACTTGTTGAACTAATTAGCTGGTCAAGACCGCACTCCACCTCCACGTGGTGGTCCTGGAAACAGTCTGCAGCAGTGCAGTCTGGCTGAGCGAGTGCGGATCGCAATGGGAAGGCAAACCCGGTCCCTAAAAAATGCCGTGCTGAAGTCGGATGTGTCGACCGAAAGGTGCAGATATCACAGCTTAGGCGTAAACAGACACAACGCAACCACCGTCCTTTTCAGGGCGAACGAGGAAGAAGAAGAAGAACTAATTGATTATTAAAGTTGTTGTATGTTATTTTAAACTAAACAAATAATTGTTTATTCAGTCATTAGAAGTATGAAAGCAAACGTATGAGCAAGACTATTCAATAATTACATATATATATAGAGAGACAGAGCCATTACTTATAAGAGGGCATTCGTTGGATTACACCAACTGGGGGCTTAACGGGCCAGAACCATTGCTTAAATCCTTCACGAAAAGCGACGGACCAGATATAATGCGGTAACAATTGTTCAGCAAAATGCAACATTGTTCGTGACTTCTGGAAATATCTTGTGAAAGCTCCCGTAAGGTAGAAGTGTCATTAATCTTCTATCTACTTCTCTACCAAGAGTAATCTTGCGCACAGGTAGATACCTTGGAAGCCAATATTAGAAACTCTTGAGTTTTGGCCATAAGTGGACCACTACTGCAAAGCAGGGGAGGCAATCCGTGATAATTATTGACCTGGATGCAGCGTATCTTCAAGCAATAACAACTAATCTGAAATTATAATAGATAGTAGATAGTAGTCCTCTCTATCGACTTGCTCCACACACACTGCGTTACATATTTCTCCATTCGGCATTACTCCATACACTGCCCATTTATAATACCCCATCCCCTTTCTTCGTTACTTCTTCTTTGATCCTTAGCCGCCGACCGTCAAAGCAGTCAGTGGCCATCACGCCTAGTGGCGTCTTGTAGGCAACAACAAATTGATTCCACTTTGCCCCAACTATGGTTTATTCTTTGCATCTCAGCCTCCACAGTCCTACGCCAAGTTGTTTTTGGTCGGCCTCTCTTTCGTTTTCCTTCAGGGGTCCATAGCATAGCTGTTCTTGTGATGGTATTGGGGTCTCTTCTGAGGACATGGCCAACCCAGCTCCAGTGTCTGCCAGCTATGATGGTATGCATGTCCTCTTGCTTGCTCCGAGTAAGCAGATCTTGGTTGGTAATGGTATTCGGCCAAAAGATTCGGTGAATTTTTCTTAGGCATGTTGTGTGAAAAGAGGACAATTTCGACGTTTCCTTCTCTGTAACTCTCCAGCTTTCCGCACCATAGAGAAGCACAGAAAGCACAGCTCTGATATATTCTTAATTTTGTGCTTGTGCTGTATTGAGAGGACTTCCAGATGTTTAGGCTAAAAAAGGCTGTTCTTGCTTTGTTCATTCTGAAGTTGATGTCTTTGCTTGCCCCGCCGTCTGGTGTTACTATGCTTCCTAGGTATGTGAAGGTGTCTGTCTGTACCAGTTGCAGATTCCTTACTGATATGGGCTCAGGGTTGTTCACATTGAGCGTCATGACCTCTGACTTCTTTAAATTGATGTTCAAGCCCACCTGCTGGCTATACTTATTAAGTCTATCCGTTTTTTCCTGGATGTGTTGATGTGAATGTGTTAGCAGTGCAATTTAATCTGCATATTCCAGATCGTCCAATGTAGAAAATGTAGTCCATTTTATTCCTCTTGGACTGCCCTCTGTTGTCTGGCGCATCACCCAGTCTATGACTGTTAAAAATAGAGTGGTTGATAAGGGGCATCCCTGTCGTACTCCTGTCTTCACCTCAAAGGTTAGGTTGCTCTGCCCAACACTACATGTAAAGTTGGCATAGAGGCTTTTTGTGATTGACACTATGCAGCTTGGAATTCCATAAGCCCTCAGTATTTTCCATAAACTGTCCCTATGTATACTGTCAAAAGCCTTTTCAAAATCAACGAAATTAATGTACAACTGTCTTTGCCATTCTGAGCACTGCTCTATAATGTTCCTGAGAGTAAATATATGATCTACACATCTTCTGTTCTTTCTAAATCCTGCTTGTTCTTTCTTCAGTTTGTGGTCTACTGCTTTTGAAATTCTCTGAATAATTATCCTGCCTAGTATTTTGCTGGGAACTGAGAGAAGAGTGATTCCTCTCCAATTATTGCAGTCTGCAAGATCTCCCTTCTTGGGCAATTTGACAATTATTCCTTTGTTCCACTCTGTTGGTGTTGTCCCTGTTTTCCAGACTCGTGCAAATAGCGGTTCTAATAGTTCTGCTGCTAGCTCAGGGTCTGTCTTAAATAGCTCTGCATTTAAGTTATCATGACCAGGAGCTTTTCCCTTTTCTAACCCTTTGTTTACTGTGATGATTTCTTCTTTTCGTGGAATGTCTGTATTAACATCTAGATCGTTTTCAGCCTCAGGAACATTCAATTGTGTCTCTGGTGGTTCCTTGTTCAGAGTTTCTCTGAAATGCTCTGCCCATCTTGTTTCCTGTCCCTCTGCTGTCGTGACGAGATTTCCTTGCTTATCTCTTACTAATGTAATATTTTTTGCACCTCGTTTTCCGCTGATGAATTTAGTTATTTTGTATACTGTGCTTTGTTCATTTCTCAGTGCTGCCTCTTCTGCCTGTCTTGCAAGATCGTCTAGGAAATTCCTTTTGTTGGCTCGGGATTGGCGTTTGACTTCCTTGTCCAGTTGACTGTACTGTTCGCTATATAGTTATTTTAACCTGGGGGACTTCGCTTCTGTTTTCTTTCTTTCCATTTCCTTTCTCATCGTTATGGTGTTTAATGTTTCTGGTGTTATCCAGTCTTGCTTCTTCCTTTCCTGGAATCCCAAGCATGATTTGGTGCTTTCCTAATATATTGTTGAAATGGTGTTGAATTGCTGGTCTATATCATCAGTCAATGTCATTTCCTGACTTTTGGCAAATTGATATCGTTTCTTTATGTCAGCCGCAAAAGCTTTTCTGGTAAGGGGGTCCTTCAGTTTGCTGATGTCAAACCCTTTCTGTGTAGTTACATTTGGTATAGCCCTTCTTAGTTTCACTTTCAGTTTTGCTACTACTAAATGGTGATCACTTCCCACATCTGCACCTCTTCTTACCTTCACATCTTGTAATGCATGTCTCCATCTACCGTTAATCATGAAGTGGTCTATCTGGTTTCTGTCCCGACCATTTGGTGATTCCCATGTTAATTTGTGAATTTCTTTATGTGGGAAAAGTGTTCCTCCAATGACCAGGTTGTTAATGCTACAGAAACTTATTAATTTATCCCCATTTTCGTTTGCTGTTCCGCTGCCGCATTTCCCCATTACTCTTTCATTATATGTATTGTGTGTATCAACTTTCACATTAAGGGCTCCCATTACTATAATAAGATCATATCTTGGTGTGTCTTCCATTTCTTTCTGCAGTTGGTGATAGAATTCATCCTTGACCTCTTCATCGCTATCATTCGTTGGTGCGTAGCATTGTATTATTGTAGTATTGGTGAATCTCCCTCTCAGTCTTAATCTTATCAGTTTGTTGTTAATGGGTTTCCATTCCAGTAATGTCTTTTCTATTCCTTTCTGTAGAATAATGGCTACACCTTCATTGTGCTGTCCATCCTCTCTTCCAGAGTAAAATACTGTTTCTCCTGTTGCTGTTTTAACTTTTCCTGCCTCTGTCCATCTGCTCTCGCTTATCCCTAGAATGTGTAACCTATAGTTTCTCATTTCTGCCGTGACCTGTTTTAGTTTACCCGTCTCGTTCATTGTCCTGACATTCCAAAATCCTATTCTTGTATCATGTTTTGCTGTCAGGACATCTGTTTTCATGTCAGTGGCTTCCTTTCGGCTTTCACCACTGACAGTCATACGAGCCTCAGACTCCGGATGTCCATCCCACAGCAAAGTTTGTTCATTTGTTGTTCTTTCCGTAAGTTCATTGTTTTTTACATAGACAGGGGTGTCAGCCCTATGCTAAAACCCCCAACCTGGAGGACCAAGGTGTCTGCTTTAGTCTGACCCCTGCTCGCGCAAACCTGTCCAGCTTGGTAGAACCGTCCAGGAGTAAAACTCCTGCTGGCATAGCTCTGGGGGTAATCAGGGTACGCAAGCCGCCACACCTCGACAAGGTATTGACACCGGTGATGGCAGTTCTTTGTTACTGCCCATACATAATTCCCAGTTCCCCTTCTTCCGCTCACTGCCCCGTCAAATGTATGCGCCCCTGAGGTGACAACCTTCAGTTTTTTTTTTAGCGTGTTGTTTCTTTCGCCGTGTTCTTTTCTCTTCTGCTTGTTGTGAGAGCTTCTTTTCGCCCACTCTGAAGTAGCACAGAAGGGGGCATCGCCACTTGGTGCGATAGGCAGCTTCATCCTACCAGGTGTCTGGATTTATGTCAACTGCCTTCATGTCTCACTTGTACACATCTTTGAACCTCAGCTGCGATCGTCCGGCCGTTCTTTTGACATCTGCCTGTTGTCCGTAGAAGATATCTTTAGGGATGGGACCATCTTCCATGCGGCGGACATAGCAAAGCCAGTGTAGTCTGCGCTGTCTAGAAATTAGAATATTTTCATTTAATATCACTGACCTGAATCTCGAGTGTCTTCATTTAACACTTTTTTCTTCTGCTTCTTCAAGTACAATACCTGATTGCGTGGGCGCTCATGTCTTTCCACAACTTCTTATCGCCAGTACTATTTATCACTTATTTTGTTGACTTTGTGTCCATTCCATGATATCAAGCTGTCAAGCATCTTCTCTCATTGTCGTCCTCTGTTTTCTTTCAACCTGTCTTGTTCTCGTGATATGTTCCAGCTTTCTACTTCTCATAACGTGTACAAAGAAAGTGGATTACTTTCTTCTAACCTGAGAAATAAACTTTCCTTTGCACTTTGACCTCTTTCAGGACATCATTACCCTTTCGCCAAAAATGGTATTTTTAACATTCTTCTGTAAAACCCCATCTCTATGGTCTCTGGTGCTTCTCTTACTTGTTTATTAATTGTCTGTGACTCACTTCCATTTATCAGGATTGGTTCTCTGTAACACTATATAATGTATGAATGCGGTCCCGTGCTCAGAAAAATATTAATCTGCAGCCCTAAAAAAGGCATTGACGTCTGCCAGCCTTGGTAAATGAATGGTTATCATAGCGCTGCCCTCTGCTTCACAAACAGAAACGTTCCACGACATGGGACTATCTCATGTCATGTCCAGGGACAGATATTTAAAATCTTCAATTTGATATTCATATTTTCTTTATTTAATCCACTTTCACTGCACGTGCTTAAACGCAGCACGTGACTATAAGTGCTTTCTGAAAAACGAGGGAGCAGGGGAAGTAATGATTACTTTATGTTATTCCGATGAATGGTAGCGTTCTCTCCCCTGCTCCATCAATTTAATTCGATCTACCCTAAAGGGACTCAAATCATCCATTGTAGCAGTTCAGTACATCTTCACTTTTGGACGCAGGGGCGGTTTACGGCAGAGGCAACCTAGGCGTTTGACTATGGCCTGGAGCTTTTAGCGTCCTAGCGCACAAATAAATGCTTTTTTTTTCAAATTTCGCCCCGTTTTGGCGAGGCGAGCCCCGTTTAACATAGACACTGGGTCCGTAGATTATGTAATGGAGGATGTCCAAATATAAAAGACATTGCGGTCTGTTTTTTTTTTTTTTTTTTTTTTTTTTTGATGCCGTAACAATGTATTATTGTTAAAATAATAGAAAATAATTCAAAAGTAATCTCTCATGTTCACGTTCAGCGCCAAATTTACCAGCACATTAAGCACGTGCTTAAAGCACCAGCGATACAGGGTCACCAAAAGTGAGATTACTCGATGATAAATTGATATTCCGATACTCGCCGCTAAAGTTACTGTCTTACCGATAGGTTTGGAAGTTATTTATGGTCCCGTCTGAGTAGAGTGGATGGTGATAAGAACGTGAGAAAAAGGTGTGAGAAATACATTTCACGGGTGAATAGTTTAAGGAGAAGATATGTCTCTGGAATGAGTAAGTTTCTCTAGTCCAGCCTATCTATACGACTATAATTTAGTACAAGACAATCTTTCCCTCCTTATACATGTAAATATAAGTTTAACTACATACACACACACAACTATGTGACAACAAGACACACAAACGTGAAAAACTATGTTTAATTGTGTATGGGTCTGACCAACACACAAAGTTAAGTTTCTTTTGTTGTTTATTATCATTAAACTTGACAACACCAAATATCTAAAGAAAGATCAAATAAAATCAGATTTACATACAAAGGAAATAACAGAATAAATGTGCCCTCCCCTTATTGAGAAAAAAATAGAACCCAAAAAAAGTTAATAACCCAAAGGTCAAAGGTTTGCACTATGTTACAGAATAGACAGTAAGGAAAAACAACGTTCCTACTAATACTACCCAGTAAAGTAAACAATTTTAAGCAAAAATCCAGATTGGTACAACTCCTGTAACAAAGAAAAATATTCACTCTCTCTGTCATACGTGGCCACTCAATTACGCTTACCTAATCTTGGTGATATCCCTTGGAATTACAATGGTTCCTGAATATACAAAATGTCAGGTGTATTTCCCAAATTGGCCCCAGTCCATCCTCTAACAAATAATATTAATAAGGTGGACGCCTAATTTGGTGGTTTATTCCTGGATGGACAAATGTCACTTCGAATAGTTAGTGTAGAAACCGAGATCTTAGGTTCACAGAAAACAGGAAAATACTTCCAGTATTGGGAAACATCTGGTTGCTAAAAACTGTTACAATCGATAAATGATGGTGATCCTATCGGCTGTCTCTATGGTGAGTGCCGATTCTGAAACAGTATAAATTCTGGATGATACATTCGAATACGACTGTCAGTCGTCAGATAATGTTATTTTTCTGCACAACCCCAGTGGGCTGATAAAATTGGAAAAAATATTGCTGGGTTTTGTAAGTCCAGTTAAATTTACAAGTTAAAATGTTTTTTTTTTTATATCTTTGGCCAATCCTGTTCCCAAATGAACTTGGGGACGCACAAGCCAAGAAAGAGACAACATTAACCATTTAGTAAATGATGAAAAAAACCAAAAGACCGCTGGATGCTCTTGTGATCAGGTCAGAAAATCAGAATGGCAATCCCCACGAATGCTATTAACACATCTTCCACAATTCTGAGTGACAACTGATAGCAGGTTTAAAAGACCACAGTTTATATATCATCATGGTCCTCTGATCTATAGATCATGCTACTTTTCACACCATTGTGCGTAGCAGAGAATCAGAAGCATGAGTCCCCCAGATGAAAGTTTTACGGTCGGCCATTCTCAGGCGTTAGACCGCCATTAAAGACTTAAATACGTGTAACGGGGTTCTCTTAGATTTTGCCCGTATCTGAAGATCAAAGCTCGGGGTTTCCCACTGTGTACGAACATCAAAGGGTACTCGGGGAAAGATTTTTGCCCGTGTGTCTTCTTCAAAAGGTACGGTGTTATTCACGTGCGGTCTGTCAGGTATCCGATGACTGACAGATCAGCTCGCGTGATAAACCTCGTACGGCAGAGATAAATGTCATAACAAGGCTGAACTTGTTTCAAATTCGAAAAACTGTGAAGCATGAAAACAGACATAATTTTAACAAGATATAGCTTGTATAGAGTTCAGCGGTTCTAAGGTAGATTCTCACACCTCCTAAGGTGTCGACTCCTGCCTTAGACCGTAAGCCGAAGGCACAGGAGAATCCAAACACGAGGTAGAGCACGTGACATAAACGTAAGGTAACGGTAAAGGCTCCCGTTACAAGCCTATTGAGGCATATTGGGAATATGGTGTTAGGCCCATATTGTTTTGACCATCGGCACACTAGGGGTGACGTGGTCAACATCACGCAGGCCGCCTTAACCTTCCCAGAGTTGTTCTGGTACCCAGTTGGGGCTGGGTCGACCCAGGAGCCGTTTGCAGCCTAAAAAAATCCTACCTCATCTGGGGATCGAACCATAGACCACTGAGCTAGGAAGCCAGTGCACTAACCACTATGCTACCGCGGCTCCCCACGTGACATAAAGCCACCATAATATGTTCAGTGCTGAAGACATGGAAGTTTTTTGTTTTTTAAAATAAAATCTTCCTCGTTTTGACGAGGCGCGCCCTGTTCAAACTAGACACAGGGTCCGTTGATTATATTAGGGCGCATGTCCAAGCATAAAAGACCTTACGGTCTGGGCAGAGCCGGATTAACGTAGTAGCACAAGTAGCATATGCTACGGGCCCCGCGCTTTTAGGGGCCCCGCGCCAATAAATATGTACATAATTTTTTGGTCATCTTCTAATACGAGCGTTGATGGGAAGGAGCGAAGCTCCTGACCGGGTTGGAAGGAAAGTCCACTGATCCCCCAGCCTCGCAATAACATGTCATTGGGCCAAAAGAGCTGGAAAGCTCGAGTGCCGCTGGTTAGAGAGAAGAAAAAAAATACGAGCGTTAAACCAATGATCTTGTGATTTATGCCATCTTTAGCGCCTTTTCATTTGGTGTCACGAAATTGTGAGAGAAAGAGCATAAGAGGGTGACTTAGTGTGACTCTTCATTATTTTTATCTTAACTGTTTGCGGACGGAAGCCATTTAAGTGGCGTTGAAAATTTGGTCACGTTTGGACGGAAGCCACTTTTTTGGCTCTAGGCGACTGCCCCTCTAATTTTGTTTCGTTCTTTGTGAAATGAATTTGCATTAACAATAAAAACTAAAATTTAGGAAACGGAAACTTCCTGTTTTAATTGAGTATACGGCGTGCTCGCACTCTCTTTCGATCTTGATTAAAATTTCTTGACTTGTACGGTTAGAAAACTCAAAAAATGAACAGTAGACACAGAGATATTGAACGTAATTATGCTTCTGGAAGTGAAAAACGTAAAGCAAAGGAAGAAAAAGAAAGAAGAGATCAACTTGTGATATCAAAAACACGTAAGCTGACAGAATATTTTGATGTTCATGGTGGTGGTACTCTAACCGCTGAAGCTGGAAGTACAGGAACAACTAGTACTAGTGCGGGCTGTGCAGCAGAAAACATACAGCAAAACCCAGTATACACTGAGTCTGAATGTGAAAGAATAAGTGAAACGAAGAAGTACTCTAATGATATTGGTGACTGGCCGAACAATATAGATGACTGTGAGCGTGAATATTGCATATCCAAGGAAGTGAAAAATGTCAACATGTTGATAGTGCCTTCTTTTCATCCGTGCGATTGTGTGACACTGAAAAGAAAACTCGATACTATCAGAAGTCTTATTTTACACATATTCATAAACTTACAAACAAGCAACATGCAAGAAAATAGTTATGCTATTCAGAAAGTAAAGGGCGCCTATTCTGTTTCCCATGCAAGCTTATGAATTCAGAATGTTCATCAAAGTTTACTGTGGAAGGGTTTAATGACTGGAAAAATGCAAGCAATCTATTGCGTCGACATGAAGAAAGCTCCTCACATAGACAAGCTTTAATTTCACTGTTGATGCATAAAAACAAAGGTGAACGCGTCGATTCCCATCTTGTGAAACAAATGGACATTCAAGAAAAGTATTGGCACAAACTTCTAGAGCGAATAATTGAAGTTGTGAAGTTTTTAGCAGAACGAGGCCTTTCATTTCGTGGCAGTGATGAAATTGTTGGGTCCCCTTATAACGGGAATTACTTAGGGTTGTTAGAATTACTGGCCAAGTTTGACCCTTTTCTGGCAGAGCATATAAGTACTCATACAAACAAAGGATTTTGACATTCATCATATCTATCTAAAACAACGTGTGAGGAATTCATCAATCTGATTGGATCCAGCATACTGGATCACATTCTCTGTGAAGTGAAGAAATACAAGTATTATTCCGTTTCATTGGATTCTACTCCAGATATATCTAATATGGACCAGCTGACTTTGACTCTGCGCTATGTTTTGCCATCTGGACCAGTTGAAAGATTTGTGACATTTTTGGATATGGAAGGTCATAGTGCTGAACAGCTTACTAAAAGTCTACTTAATTTTTTAAAGGCAAATGACATTGATATTAAAGACTGCCGTGGTCAAAGTTATGACAACGCCAGCAACATGAGTGGCAAGTTTATAGGATTACAAGCACGAATTAATTGATAATGATAATTACTATGCAAATTAAAAATGTATGTGTTCAAATATGTTTGTGTTGTTTTATTGGTTTTTTTTTAAATATAGGGCCCCTTTCTTAACATATGCTACAGGCCCCGCACTAGCTTAATCCGGCCCTGGGTCTGGGTATATTCTCCAATATGAGTGATCTTAATCCGGCACTGTTCACGCATGCCTAGAGTCTCGCACAACCTAAAACTGCCAATGATTGGTCGGGTCTGTCTGTCAATCAATCTTTTAGTGGCCCCCCACTTTGTATTCATTCACTCATTCACCGCTCAATGGAGCATGTGACGTCAACAAATACACGCTCAGCCTTCCTAGCCTATTCCTGACAAGCTTAACAGAGATAAATAAGATATGGAAAGATGCGGAATGGGTGGCATAGGGCACGATGGATTAGATTAAAGACCTGATATCCATAGGGCACGATGGATTGGATTAAAGACCTGATATCCATAGGGCACGATGGATTGGATTAAAGACCTGATATCCATATGGCACTATGTATTGTATTAAAGACCTGATATCCATAGGGCACGATGGATTGTATTAAAGACCTGATATCTATAGGGCACGATGGATTGGATTAAAGACCTGATATCCATAGGGCACGATGGATTGGATTAAAGACCTGATATCCATAGGGCACGATGGATTGTATTAAAGACCTGATATCCATATGGCACGATGGATTGATTAAAGACCTGATATCCATAGGGTGCTGAAGCTCGGTGATGATAGTGGAATGTAAGTAGTGTATGTGTGTATGATCAAACAATTGAGGAAATAATAAAGAAAATGATGGTTAAGAGGGATGGGTGTGGAAAACATCGTGAGTGGTAGAGAAGCTGTGAAGTTATGTTTTTTTTTTTCTGTCTCAGTGAAAATGCGCTGAGTGTGCGCGAAAGTTGTCATTTGGTATGGGAATGGGAGGGGAGAAGGGAAGCGGGTATATGAATGGGGCATGGGAGCAGGATGTGAGTAGTTGAGGTCCGTACTCATAGGTTGTTAGCAGATACATTAACAGGAAGACTGACTATAGACTGTTAACAGATACATCTAACAGGAAGACTGACTATAGACTGTTAACAGATACATCTAAAACGAAGTTTGATACAAGCGGAAAAGAAAAGCAGACAAATCTGGATAAGAGCGAACACACAAGATACTAGAAGAAACGTATGCAGAAACAGAAGAAGCTGGTTTAAACAAACTTGGAAGCAGAAAGGTATGTACAGATGTCTGACAGGTGCAAATTTATGACAACTTTGGAACGCTGGCATCTGTAGATATTTGACAATAATAGATTTCTACAAAATATAGATATCTGACAATTACAGATTTGTGAAAAATATAGATCTCTGATTTCTGACAGCAAATACTGTAAAAAAAAGATTTCTACAAAATATAGATATCTGACAATTACAGATTTGTGAAAAATATAGATCTCTGATAATTACAGATTTCTACAAAAAATGTAGATCTCTGATAATTACGCATTTATACAAAATATAGATATATAACAATCACATATTTGAGAAAAAATGTAGATCTATGACAATTACAGATTTGTGAAAACATGTAGATCTATGACAATTACAGATTTGTGAAAACATGTAGATCTATGACAATTACAGATTTGTCACAACATGTAGATTATGACAATAAAAATTTTGTGAAAACATGTAGATCTATGACAATTACAGATTTGTGAAAAAATCTAGGTCTATGACAATTGTAGATTTCTACAAATATGTAGGGCTCTGACAATTACAGATTTCTAAAAAAAAAAATGTAGATATCTAACAATTACATATTTATAGAAAAGTGTAGAGCACTGACAATTATAGATTTCTACAAACATGTAGGTCTCTGAAAATTACAGATTTATTATAAAAAATGTAGATCTTTGACAAATATTAATTCTAACAACTTCCAATCATTGACAGACAGATATGACGTAATACGTCTACTATAAACCCACGTGATATGATCATATCAGAGCCATGCAGCGAATAGAGTACATCTCCCAGACCTGACACGTTAAAAAAAATCGATTCTGGAAATCAATACTGATGACAGAGAGTGCTGGGCAATGTCCGAGAACTAGAAAGTTTGCAATACAACTTGCTGAGTCATCTCATACACGATATTTGAGCTGAGACACATGCCACAAATCTGCGGGAACACTTGCCCTGAAATGACAATTTTATCTGGGTGGGAAATTTGAAGATAAAGCGAATGATTGGCAGTATAAATAATTATGCAAGCTCAGAAAACACACATCACATCATATAGACACGCGCACACACGAAAAGAATTATTTAAAAGAGAGAGAGAGAGGGAAGTAATAAGCGCATATATTTTGTTCCCTTATCTGACGTGTTGTGTGCAGGCTGTCAAGATCGGCATGGATATGTCATCTTGAAATTTCTTTGTCACCCAAGCTTTTCACTTATAAACCAATATGTCCCCATATGTCTGCGTGGTTTTTTTTTTAATTCCACCCCCCTTTGTTTTTGTATTAGTAATCAAAGAGGTATGATTAGTTAAACATTTTAACGCGAAAAAAAAAAAAAAACCTGAGATTAACATTTTTCAGTTAAGCTATGCTCATTATGGGACATGTTGACAGATGTTGACAGTAATCACATGACAACAGTTGAATATATTATCGAGAATAACACGCACCATATCCTAGTTCTGGAACCCCCAGGGCACGAGAAATAGAGGCAGAACGAGGAGGACACGGAGAAGAGAACTGGTGAAGAAGACACTGAAAGAACATGAGCCGATGACACGTGACAGGAGGATTTGGAAGGTGTTAGGTCAAGGCCTATGCTCCTGGGGAAGCTAAAGCGTATTTATTTATTTATTGATAAATCCTAACTGTAATGCCTCAAGAGTTGAACATGATCATTAAAAACAATACAGGAGAAATTATGTTTCAAATAAATAATTAAATGCACAATGTTGGCTCTTGCATGCACAGTGTAATGAACGCTTCGGATAAAGACATTTTACATAATGGATAACTCGCTACTGTTTTTCGATTCACTGTACGTTCACTGTTGCTCCCTTAACAAAATTGTATCGCATGTTGGTTTGTTTGTTTGTTCTTCTGTTGTGCCTCTTTGGACGAGTTTATGTTCATACAGCCTCAAGTGGGGTATATTTACAGTGAATTAAAATGGGACAAATATAAAGGTATGTTATCAGGCATTCGTAAGAAATAAAGAAGTAGAACACTAGACAACAGAAAAACAATAGACATGAGTGGCTTACCCAGGATTTGAACCCTGGACCTTCCGTGCGACAACCCCGCCTAGCTATGCAAGCAAATCACACTATCCTCCCTGCCATCTACGCATCACCCACTCATGTCTGTTGTTTTTCTGTTGTCTAGTGTTCTACTTCTTTATTTCCTACGAGTGCCTGATAACATACCTTTATATTTGTCTCATATTAATTTACTGTTTACAGGCCTCGGATTTCCCTTCCTTATATATTTACAGTGCTATGGCCAGACCCCCTCCCCCCCCCCCCCCCCCCCCCCAAAAAAAAATAATAATAGAATTTGAGAACAAACAAATTAGAAAGCTGCTGGCAAGAAATAACGGCAACGCATTTAAAAGTATCATGAGTTACATGAAACCAATTCGAATTGGCCAGTTTTCAGCCCAGTGCTCTAAATATCAAATTTAAAAATCCAACCAAGCGCGTGTAAACGGTGGGAGTAACTATGATTCTCTTAAGGTAGCCAAATGCCTCGGCATCTAATTAGTGGGCCCTGTAATTGGAATGAGTATATTTTAAACTATTTGAAGGTCCATTGGATGGCAAATCTGGCGCCAGCAACCGCGGCAATGTCAGCTCCAACATCGTATATTACAGTTGTTGCAGTTAAAAGGCTATGTTTAATATTCTCGTGATTTCACTACGAGGTTTTGATGTGACTGGCAACCCATCATGTTAAAATTAATTGCCATATTAAAAAAACCCACTGTAAGTAGTATGTATGGATTGGTTAAGGCTTCCTGGAGACAATGTTGCAATATTGACATCTGTTGGTGCTTGCTCTCTAAGAACAACTACATTGCTGGCTCTATGCTCCGTTAGAAGCGACTAGGAGAAAGAACTCATATAGCTGAGATTATTAGTCACAGAATTAAGCGACGAAGAGAAAGACCAAAAAAAACGGAGAAATGAAAGGGAGACAAGTATGAAGGAGATATAAAAGATATGGACAGACTTTGAGCTGATAGTAAAGAACATGAAGCGTGATGTGTGTTTGTTGAAGACTGTTGCTCTGTGTGGAGCTAAAAGGTCATGAACCACATAGTGGTACGTCACGTGAGCCAGCTTATGTATTTTTGCGGAAGCGCGGTGAACATCATGCAGCTTTGGTTAGCTGGATAACTCAGGAAATTTTTAACCCACAATCAGGTTAACCTGAATAAATGTAATTTTGTTGACCGCAGTGGCGGATTTGTGTATAATTCTTTTCCACACCATGTAATTTGATATTTTTGTAAGCATCGGTACATTAATTGATTGTTTAAAATTCAAGTATAATATTTCTATGGTTGTATGTAATTATTAAACTGTCGAACGCCTATGCGACAAGGTAGATGGCCTTGCAAATTATGTAGCTAGCTGACTTGACTGAATTTAAGGTCACGTCTCGCAGATAGAGCAAAGGGGAGGGGCGAGCAGTTTTATAAACAAGCCGAACTATCCCAGGCGTTAAGACGCGGGATTGCGTGTTATTATGCAAACCAGCATTGAGCGGTGAGTGAGCTGACAGTAGGGAGGGGAGAGTAAGATGAACTGCAGCCAAGGTATGCCTTGACCACCAGCGGGAGGGTAAGGGCAGTATGATTACCGGTATTTAATTATCTTTGTTTATTGTTGTGCTGTGTTGCAATGTTTGACGATTCTTATTTAGCAAAACGTTACGAGGTTTGTTTATGTTTTCATTACAGCATACGTCGGCGTTCTCCGGCAATCAACGGAGCCGTAGGCCGGACTTCGCCTTCTGTGGCGACTTTGCCTTCAGTGGAAGGTCGCTCGAGTCAACGACCCCTTTACAGCTGGGTTGCACGTAGATATAGGCGTGCCCAGTTCATCACCCTATTACGGGTCATCGATGTTTTTCCCTTGAGTGGGAAATAGCATTTCTTCGGAAAATTAATTAGCAAGAGGAGCGCCCTGCTCCTGTGGCTTCAGTGTTCATAAAGCCACCTCGTTCATTCTTGTTTTGAGGGCTGCAACAAAGCAGTGGGCCCAACCCATACGTGGATTAGTTTTCAGCAAATAAATTATTTGAGTGTTTCACCCCGCAACTGCCCGGATTTACAGCTGGGTGCATTTCTTCCAAGGATTTGTTAGCAATTACACTGGAGAAGAGAAGGCACCATATCTTCAGAGGCTAGCAGTGATCCCTGTGGAGTAAAGCACGCATGCCAATGAAGAGGGAGTTGGGGAAAAGAGTGCACTCTAAATTAGGGTAGATTTTTTCTGAAACTGTGTACTAGACTGGTTAGTGTAGTTTGTGAGCAAAGTCGCTGACAGGGACAAGTCAGCAGGCTTAGTGTGTAGGCATAATCGGGACTGGTGTATTCAATGTTCTTTTTCCAACCACGGATTATTAGATTTAAAGTTACAACCCCATACTTGTGGGAGCGGGTAACCTTTGTTTGGTTTTTCCTGCGGTAGTCCATATTTTTGCATACTACCTGTCTCTGGAGTGTTTATAATTTTGGTGTCTCGTTCTTAGAGACCTGCATTGTAATTTTATTCCATCTGTATTTTATGCCGTGATTGATATTTATGTTATTCTATTTTTCAAGCAGCTATTTAGGTGTTGTTTCAATAAAAGATATATATATATATTTCTTTTACTTTCCTCACTGGATCTATACTACTCACTTGTACTGTATTGTTGTGTGTGGATATACATTAGTGTATAAAAACCTTACTTCTTAATTGAGTAGGAGGCGGTGTGACAATAGCTGAACAACAGGTCACCGACTGGCGAGTCATGTTATGTTCTCGCCCTCGATAACTATAAGTCACATCATCCACAGATTCTCTTATCTATCACCTCAGATCTCGCTCAGACTCTTTCGTCTTGTCTCTGACATCACCCAGTCCTTGGCTCTGGTCACAGACACTCTTATATAACCTACTCTTGACAATATAACGATCTACATTGTAGGCTATAGCGCCGTTTGGGTGGTCCTTGGTTAGATGTCCCAGTCAGGTTATCACTTATATCTCTTTTCTGTTGTCTATTATCTTCCGTCTGTCTTTCTTACGAGTACTAGCTATTTACCTTTCTTTATAAATTGGCTGGATGAGAGAACTTACACAAGTGAGGATTAGCGATAGCTTTGAGCACTGTCATTTGTGGAATCTCCGCATGTTGTCAATGGTTCCTACAGTATCAGTGACATTAGCCTCGATTATCATCAACAATAGTTAAAATATTCCTTGTGTCTGCTGATTGAAGAGTTTCGATTATTAAAATTTCAGTCGTTATGCGAACACGCGGGTATTTTTTTTAAGCCGTTGTATAAGTACAACAATGGCTAAATCTGACTTTTACAGGTTGTAACTATGTGACATTTTAGGAGAGGAGGAAAAAAGACAATAGATTGTAACTGCTTTTTCTGCAAGCACGGTACTCGCTGGCGTGAACGATTTATCTTATCCACGGTATCCTGTGTGTGATATTTATTTATCAGTTCTGTTCACTTCTTTAAATGCCACTTTGTTAAACTGTACAGTATCCTCTCTCTTTGTCGTCCTAGATATATTTTTCCTTCAATTATTCCTGTTGTCATAATATATCCCAACTTTCCAGTTCTTATAACATGCCCAAACAAAGTGCTTTTTTCTAAAATGCGTAATAAACTTCCTTTGTGCATTGATTTTTTTCGGAACGTCTTTACAACACTTTTTTGTTGTCCATAGTATTCGTAGCATTCTTCTGTAAAGTCATATCTCTGTGGCCTCTAGGAATTTTCTTGCTTATTTACCGATCGTCCTCTAATGGCTTCCATATTACAGGGTTGATTCTTTATAACAACACAGAACTCGCTTGCTTCCATGGGCAAATGTTTGTTGCATACAATACTTTTCATTCTAGGAGTCGAGGCTTTTGCCAGGGCATCTCCCGTCTGATGTTATTAACGTGTTTAGAAATCTGAATTTGGTCTTCGGGAATAGCTTTTCTCGGAACGCAGGACAAGATGCAAACATTCGTTAGGTTAGGTTTGGTTTTTAGGTCTATCTTCATTGCACACTGACACACCAACAGTGCTCCGATCTCCTCCCTTAGATCACCCAAGGAGGATCTCTGCACAGTGCAAGAACTCCATAGCACCGGCGAGGATCCCAATGTGTGTTAACATTCATAATGAGCTAGTTGAAGGGGAAATATGTCTGTCTGCCACACCCACTGTCCGTCACTCTTAATATTTACATATCTTTGTCTGATTGTCTCCCATATTATTGTTATCATTACCTTAATCCTGTATATATTAAATGTCTTAATTAAACGTATGTAACCAACACTAAAGCAGTCCCATCAGCTTTTCGAGAAAATACGGACACAGCGCGCATTCAACCTTGAAAACTAAATTGAACACAGATTAAAATAATGCATACGCCTTTCAATTTGTTCATGGATCATTGATAATAAGTCATGATAAGTTTGACTACAAAGACCCAATAAAGTTCAAATAGAATGTAAAGGTATGAAATGATCACCTGACAATTAGTGCCATCATCAGGACATGAAACAGAAAGAGCATAACACAATTATTTTGTCATGTTATGGATGGGTTACTTGCTCATTTGTTAAGTTTATCTCCAGTTCCTTTCTCCCTGTACTTTAGGTCTCCATTCAGTTCTCCCTGTACATTAGGTCTCCATCCAGTTCTCCCTGTACTTTAAGTCTCCATCCAGTTCTCCCTGTACTTTAAGTCTCCATCCAGTTCTCCCTGTACTTTAGGTCTACATCCAGTTCTCCCTGTACTTTAGGTCTCCATCCAGTGCTCCCTGTACTTTAGGTCTCCATCCAGTGCTCCCTGTACTTTAGGTCTCCATCCAGTTCTCCCTGTACTTTAAGTCTCCATCCAGTTCTCCCTGTACTTTAGGTCTCCATCCAGTGCTCCCTGTACTTTAGGTCTCCATCCAGTGCTCCCTGTACTTTAAGTCTCCGTCCAGTTCTCCCTGTACTTTAAGTCTCCATCCAGTTCTCCCTGTACTTTAGGTCTCCATCCAGTTCTCCCTGTACTTTAAGTCTCCGTCCAGTTCTCCCTGTACTTTAAGTCTCCATCCAGTTCTCCCTGTACTTTAGGTCTCCATTCAGTTCTCCCTGTACTTTAAGTCTCCATCAAGTTCTCCCTGTACTTTAAGTCTCCATCCAGTTCTCCCTGTACTTTAGGTCTCCATGCAGTTCTCCATGTACTTTAAGTCTCCATCCAGTTCTCCCTGTACTTTATGACTCCATTCAGTTCTCCCTGTACTTTAGGTCTCCATTCAGTTCTCCCTGTACATTAGGTCTCCATCCAGTTCTCCCTGTACTTTAAGTCTCCATCCAGTTCTCCCTGTAGTTTAGGTCTCCATTCAGTTCTCCCTGTACATTAGGTCTCCATCCAGTTCTCCCTGTACTTTAAGTTTCCATCCAGTTCTCCCTGTACTTTAAGTCTCCATCCAGTTCTCCCTGTACTTTAGGTCTCCATCCAGTTCTCCCTGTACTTTAAGTCTCCATCCAGTTCTCCCTGTACTTTAGGTCTCCATCCAGTTCTCCCTGTACTTTAAGTCTCCATCCAGTTCTCCCTGTACTTTAGGTCTCCATCCAGTTCTCCCTGTACTTTAGGTCTCCATCCAGTTCTCCCTGTACTTTAGGTCTCCATCCAGTTCTCCCTGTACTTTAGGTCTCTATCCAGTTCTCCCTGTACTTTAGGTCTCTATCCAGTTCTCCCTGTACTTTATGTCTCCATCCAGTTCTCCCTGCTTTTATGCCAATCATGTTCTTCTTGTTCTTCCTCTTCATACACTCTCAGTCGTCTACTTGAATATTTTCAAAGAAATAGTAGTCAGCTTGAGGCTATTTGGTACTAGTGATGGCCACATGTGCTTTCACTGTCCCCCATATGTTTGAAACAGATGTTCAGCAGCCATCTTATCAGTGCTACAGTTACACTCATCGGTTGCTCCTATCTTTAGCTTGTTGAATAGATGGTATCTCAATCTGGTGTGGCCGTGCGGAATCTGAAGGTTACCACTTGTTCTCTTCTACTCAGCTGGTAATATGTATCACATTTTTATTGGCCTGGATGCTCTGCATCCCATTTGTTCCTGTATCTGCTTATGACAAAACTCTCTGCCTCCTCGAAAGTTGAAGTAGCTTTCCACCTTCCCTTGCCAATTTGTCAGACGCTTGATTCCCAGGGCTGTTGCAGTGACATGGGATCCACTGTATCACAACTCTTTTGAATTGCTGACATAGTTTTCTAATAATGGTTCTAATAATTGCCCTGTGTAATTTCATAAAAGGTGACTAACAAAACACCAGGTCTTGAAATAAGTGGATGGTAATCTCATCATGTCAAATAAACTACTATAGAAACAATCACAGTAACAGCACATGCAGCACCAGTGCAGGCTTCCTGTCAACAGATCAGCTACAGTGGTGGCTCCATGCTCCACTTGGAGCAAAACTGGAACTGATGATGATAAACATGGGCTTTGGTAGATCATATATGTGACCCTGTCAACATATCATGTATGTAACCCTGTCAACAGATCGTGTATGTGACCCTGTCAACAGATCATGTATGTGACCCTGTCAGCAGATCATGTGTGTGATCAGGTCAACAGATCATGTATGTGACTCTGTCAACAGATCATGTGTGTGACCCTGTCAACAGATCATGTATGTGACCCTGTCAACAGACCATGTACATGACCTTGTCAGCAGATCATGAACATGACCTTGTCAACAGATCATGTGTGTGGCCCTGTCAACAAATCATGTGTGTGGCCCTGTCAACAAATCATGTGTGTGGCCCTGTCAACAGATCATGTGTGGGGCCTGTCAACAGATCATGTGTGTGGCCCTGTCAACAGATCATGTGTGGGGCCTTGTCAACAGATCATGTATGTGACCCTGCCAACAGATTATATATGTGACCCTGTCAACAGATCATATATGTGACCCAGTCAACAGATCATATATGTGACCCTGCCAACAGATCATGTATGTGACCCTGTCAACAGATCATATATGTGACCCTGTCAACAGATCATGTATGTGACCCTGTCTAAAGATCATGTATGTAGCTGTCAAATCCCTGAAGCACCTCCACATGATGCATCCTGGTAACAGACAACCTTCGAGTTGCATGGCCAACACTTCAGGGATCAAGTAGCCACGCCAGAATCTCTTGAGCCCCAGACTTAACTTCAGCCATATAAGTATATAAACCAATAAAACGGTATTGAATCAGTTCTACAAATAACGGTTCACATGAAACAAGGGACGTTTCGGGTTTTTGTCAGCCACAAACAGGTGACAAAGACAAGAATTACATTTAGGTACTACACAAACATACGATGATGAGAAATATACACCAAATGGGTGATACAAGCAGATGGAAAAAGTAAACAACAACAGTAATGAGAGAAAAAAAAACAAAAATAATACAAGAAAATTGAAACAAGAAAGTAATTAATCAACGAAACGAAAAAAAGAGAATTAACAAAACTTTGGAACAAGTAAAAGTTCACTGAGCTCGATCCGAAGATGCTGTGAAAGAAAGCCGTAGTATTCCGTCACAGAAATAGAAAGGAAGTGACGTATGATAGCGACAAAACAAAAGATATAAAAGGATACGAAACGAACCAAAACAAAAACATAAGAAGATAGATCTAAATAACAACGAATAGGGAGCCGCGCTGGTGTAATGGCTACGACGTTGTACTGGCGACCAGGTGTTCATGGTTCAAACCCGGCCGTCGGCGTTTGAAGAAATGTTTACGACCGGAAATTTGACTGAATAATCTGAAGGGCTCCTGCACATAAATCCTGTGTGGATGGGAAGGAGCGAAGCTCCTGACCGGGTTGGAAGGAAAGTCCACTGACCCCCCAGCCTCGCAATGACATGTCATTGGGCCGAAAGAGCCGGAAAGCTCGAGTGCCGCTGGTTATAGAAAAAAAAAAAAAAAAAAACAACGAATAAAGAATGAAAAAGAGAAAAGCCATTTTTATTCTGAAATGGATGAATAACAACACGATGCACAATAGCATTAACATCTGTTTGATGATGCATGATGCATCAACTGTCCCTCAAGACAATGGTCTTGAAAATAGGCACCGTTGTCACGATTGACAACCATACGTGCATCTCTATGGGAATAAAAATATTGTTTTGTAAAACTACCAGTTGGAACAGGTCTATGTGGAAACAAAACCTGCAGGAATAAAAACTGTTTGCATTTCACAGAAAAAAAAAAGTGATGATTAAAGATATGAATTGGAAGAAACATTAAAATTGTGATACAATAATAGTGAAGTGGGAATGTGTGCAGTTTTGATCATCCTCATAATAATGGCCCTAATGTTCAAAATGATTGGTTAATGATCACAACAATACTGTTTTGTTAAATAAATGAAAGTTTACAATGAACTTTAATACACTTTTACACAAAAATTAATAACTACACCACCATGATAGTGGGTTTAGATAGGGGAGAGAAGAATTAGTTGAAGGGGGGCAATTATAAAACAAAGAGATACTACTCTTATATAAATATTTATTAGTTATGTTGCAAGGACATAATGAATGAAAATGAAATGATATGGTAATAACTGTAATATTGTTGACAATGAAAGAAGACACTCAGTGACCCAAGAATTTGTTTATCTTGGTTTGAAGAAACAAACATGACCTTTATCACTGGATTTGCATTTTTTTTAGAATTATCTTGGACATCAGTGGTTATTATAAACTCCACAAACTATGTCAACAATTCAAAAAGGTTGAGATACAATGGATCCCATCTCATTATAGCTTCCCTGGCAATAAAGTGGCTGACAGATTGACGAAGGAACGCGGAAAGCTACCTCAACCTAATACAGTCATAAGTTTTGATAAAGCAAAGAGTTTTATCAGAACCAGATACAGAAATAAATGGGATGCAGAGCATCCAGGATACAAACAAATGATGCATATTATCAGCTGAGCAGAAGTGAAAAGTGATAATCTTCAGACTCCATATGGGCCACAACAAATTGGGATTTCATCTATTCAACAAGCTACAGATAGGAACTACTGATGAGTGTAAATGTGGCAATGATATAATGACTCCTCAACTTCTGCTTCAAAGATATCCAATATATGAGGAACAGATAAAGCACATATGGCTGTCATCAGTACCATTTTTTGGAAAAACTGATGCCAGGTTGTTACGCACAAATAATTACTTTTTTCCAAAGTCTTTGTATGATCGTTTTTCGTATGTATGATCATTATTTGACTGAAATGCATGTTATATATATTTTATGGTCAAAGGGACAGAACCCGATATATCGATACTGCTATTTTTTATGAGTTTACCTCCTCTTGTATAGAGACACGTTCGGTCTATAATGTCTTGAACGAAGCGTGACCATATCTCCTTATTTGGTAGTATCAGTCAACTGTTGTAGATGTTTGAAACCTTTCTTAACGCTTCTGTTCATGTCCATAAAAGGCGCGACTGTGTAAGACTTTTATCTCGAATGTTCTTAGAATCGTCTTATTGTGAACAGCGACTCAGAGATTGTCACTCTGCGCATGTCTCGACTTGGTTGTCGTTTTGTTGTTCCGCCCAGGTCGGGGAGTTGAGAAATGGACTGATTAGCGAGCGGACGCGACTGCGTCTTGTGATTCTCTGAGGGAAATACATTGTCTTTGTGAGTTAGTTAGCTAACTAGACTATTTCCCCGTATTATTCAAGCCTGCCTGGAGGCATATGTTCATGGTTGATTTTCCGAAATAAGGTAATTCCTCTTGTATCGAACTTTAGGCTATCATCTAGAGGTTCGTCATTTTGTCGCCTTTTTGCTCGCCTGTGTGATTCAAAATGGAGAGGTACTTTGACTAGGATTAAGTCATCGGTATCTTTATACCTGAACTAGTTATATATCTATGGGTCGCTCTAGACCAACAAGACTATTGTCTGTGTTCCAGGATTCGTTATATCAGAGATCACGTCCAAGTCAGATGGTTAGACTTAGGAAGGTTATAAAGGTTGAGCTGACCTGTAATCCATGTATGCTACTCACGTGCAGACAGTAAACGGACGTATTGTATACATCTGATCTGCTAGCATCAGGAAGGAATAATTATTATTGTCTATGAACATTAAGGATCTGCAGCTGACCACGGTTGCAGAAGTTATATGTATTATTTATCAAGCTTCGCTATGATATTTGTTTTCCATACAACTATTGAGTATTGACTCCTACATGACTGTCAGTTAACATGAGTTTGAATGCTGCATTCGTTGTACTATGCCGATGATAACATAAGTATCATGACTGTTTTGTGGCGTGCAATAAATGGTATAAACCTAAAGCGAAGTTACCATTTTTATGACTCTACACGTCATGTTGCCTGTGGTGTACCCTGTGAACTGTTCTACTGCAACACACACACAGCAACAATCTAAACCAGATAAGACACCCACATCTTGCATTGTAATACCTGGTGTCGATAGAGGTGGTAATTTGACGGCATCCTAATTCCACCCTTATCAATTCATGGTGGCCAATAGTTGGTTTATTCTGGTACCAACTCTCAAGGGGGTCAACAAACCCAGACATCATCAGCAGACTACAAGACAACATTGCAGTTGCTATTCATCACCTTTGATTAAATTTTTTGAAAGACGCAGCAGTACTGACAGTTGTTGATATTTTGAAACTACCCGGCGCTGCTCGGCGGTATTGAAGTTTGTCTACAAATAGAAGGACAAGTACCGAGCGAATGGATTTCCTGATCTGTTGAGAAGAAGGACAAGTGCCGTAACAACTGTTCCGGTCTCAGAATTACTGTTGCAGATTCAGAAGGTCAAGTTCAGAAGCTGTTTCCTGTCAGAAGCTGTTTCCTGTTAGAAGCTCATTTCCTTCGTCATGGCAGTTTACGAGAGCAGATATGGATCAACGTTGGATCATTGTCCTAAGAATGCTGATCACATCCTGTTCTGAACTGTGCTGACGTTGTGGATACATAGAAGTTAAGTGGCCTGTTTTGTTTGTGAACTGTGCCCTTATGTTCTAACTGAGCCTTCTGTCTATCACATTTTTCGCACTCTTTATATGTTTACATGTTATATGTTATTTGGATTTGTATTTATATGTTTATATTTCAGCGGGTTTTCTCGGTTGGGCGGTGTCTTTCAGTAGAAGATACCACGCCACAGAGGTTCTACTGTTAGCGTTTTCGTTAGGGACTGTGCGAATTTCCTACTGTGAAATTTGCTAGCGACAATCGTTGCTATATCTGTTTAGTTGTGACGAGTTGTGCTTTATTTTCGTTTTTTGTATATTTTTTTTTTGTTTCTCTCTTTCTTTCTGTTTTTTAGTTTCGATTTCAATTGTTTGTATTTGTAGGTCTCCTCTTTTCTATTATTCAGTTCTTCACGTAAATTTTTGTGTATATACTGTAGCGTCATTTGTTTGTCATATCTTCGCATTCTGTCATCATATTCTTTTTAGTTTCGCTGTTTATTTATTTGACTTATGCGAATGTTTTCGTATTGTTTGATCTTTGTTATTGTTTACATTGACTCTGATCTTTGTTATTGTTTACATTGACGTTGATCTTTGTTATTGTTTACATTGACTCTGATCTTTGTTATTGTTTACATTGTCTTGTTATTGTTTGCATAGTTCTTGCATAGTTAGCTTTCACTATTGTTACATATATGCTCATGCACTATTGATCTATAGTGCACTTATCATAACTAGCTGGTGGTTTGTTGCTTATGCACTATTGTAGTGCAGTTATAATAAATAACTGATGGTTATGCACTGATTTGGGTAGTGCACTGATAATTAAGAGGTGACTTGTGATATTATTGTACAACTGATAATACAAATTGGTGTCAAGTCTTGTTTCCCACAGAGATTGGAGTAAACATAGTAATTATACAAGCACTTTATTAAGTCTTGTTGCTATTAAGATTGAAATAAGATAATTAATTATTTCAGGTTCTGTACTCACATTTTAGACATCATGTCTACATTTGAGTACTTTATTGAGCAGGGTAAAGCCCTTGGGAAGACAGGTGATAAATTAGAAGAATTTGCGACTGTTCAATATGCCAAGGCATTGAAGTCGGAGGAAAAGAAAATGAAAGAACTAACTGAACAAAAGAGAATAGATGCTGAAAATTTAAAACTGCAGATGCAGGTAGATGAAAAAGAGATTACAAATGGAAATGGAAAAACAAAAAAGAGAAGCAGAATCTCAGGAGAAGAGACTTCAGGCTGAGGTTGAAAATAAGAGACTTGAAAAAGAAGCTGAAAATAAGAGACTTGAAATAGAGGCTGAAAATAAAAGATTAGAAAAAAAGTTACAGGCTGAGGCTGAGGAAAGAAAGTTACAGGCTGAGGCTGAGGAAAGAAGGTTACAAAGAGAGTCTGATGAGAGAAAAGCAAAAATGGAACATGAAGAAAAACTCTTAGCTTTGGAGTTAGAAAAGTTGAAGTTATCTAGTAATGCTAATGATGCTAATAAGGTATCATCTGCTAATAAGTCTAATGCTGTTGATTTCAAGCTTAATTTACCAGCATTCAATGCTTCAATTGATGATATAACATTTTATCTAGATAGATTTGAAAGTGCATGTAAGGTGCATAATATAGATAAAACATTATATGTTTATCATCTGTCCAAGATACTTAGAGGTGATGCTTTGACTTTGTTGGGTATGGTAGATGTGCCTGACAAGAACAACTATGAGGTTGTCAGGGCGGCATTGTTAAAGAAGTACCAACTTAACGAAGACGGATATCGTCTTAAATTTAAAAACATGTTACCAGAAACTGGAGTTGAATTCTCAGAATTCATCTCAGGCATACGTCTTACTTTTTTACGATGGGTTGAGCTTTCTAAGACAGAAAGTACATTTGAAGCCCTCATGGACTTACTTCTTAGAGACAAGGTTATGTCTTCTGTTAATGAAGCTTTTCTTTCTTTTCTTCATGAGCGTAAGCCTAAAAATATAAAAGAAATGGAAGAATACTGTAGCCAGTATGTTACTGCACATCCTCACATAACCATTAGCAACTCTAAGGTAAAAGAAGGTCTGCCAGTTGCTTCGGCAGCACCTTATGGCCCGAATTTTATGCGTAAATTTCAGGGTAGCCAGCAAAATTTCAATAAAAAGAGTAACCGTAATTATGCCCAGAACCATGGTAATCAATTTCAGGGAGATTCTTCTTTCCAGAACTGGAGACAACCTAATATTACACGGTATTCTATTCCCGGTAACTTTAGAAATTTTCATAAAGGTAATCGGTATAGAGGAAAATATTTTTTGCAGAGACCTCAATACCAAGATAATAGAGGTTCTCAACAGCATAGAGATGGTAATGACAGTTATGGAAACTGGAACGCAAACCAGGATAAAAATTACAGTAGGGACTTTAATGATAATTGCAGAGGCAATACCTCTCAAGAGCAAATCAACTGCTGATATCGCAGACGCTCTTTGGCTGATATTTTCTCGCTTGGGTTTTCCCGGAGAAATATTGTCAGACCATGGCACTCAACTGATATCAGACACTATGTCACAGGTAATGTCTATGCTACATATAAAAAGGTCTCTCAGCAGTATCTATCACCCAATGTCTAATGGGTTGGTCGAACGTTTAAATAGGACTCTAAAAACTTTACTGGGTAAAATAACTGAGGATCATCCTCAGGATTGGGACAGGGTCTTACCCGCGGCTCTCTTTGCGTATAGAGAGGTCCCCAATGAACATACGGGGTTTTCCCCTTTTGAACTTGTCTTTGGCGCGCAACCGCGCGGCCCTATGTCTTTACTTCACGATCTAATCACTGCCGATAATATTAGCGATGAGACTCAGTCTTCTTATGAGTACGTCATTGCTCTTAGGAAAAAAATCATTGAGGCATGCAGACTAGCAACTTCGTCTTCCGAATTTGCTAAAGAAAAGGCAAGGCAGTTTGCGAATAAGAATAGATGTCTACGACAACTTTGTCCAGGTGACAAAGCTCTCGTTCTACTTCCTTCAAGGGAGAACAGACTTCTAATTGCATGGAAAGGTCCATATGCAATAGTCTCCAAAATTTCTGATGTCGACTATGTTGTCGATATTGATGGAAAGCATAAAACTTTCCACATAAATATGCTCACGGAATTTCATGAAAGACCAGACTATTTGCAGCCTATTTTCCAGGCAACGGACAATTCTCAAGTACCTCATGGTCAATACTCATCGCTGTCAGTTATACAGGATGAGGAAACTACTTTTTCTGATGTCAATCTTCCTCTTTCTATGGTCCCACTTTATTCTACGGAATCTTGGAAAAACGTGACCGTTTCTCCAAATCTTTCCGCTGAGGAACATCGACAAGTTTCTTCGATGTTGCAAACATTTCAGGATGTTCTTACAGACATCCCGGGACACACACATGTCATTGAACATGACATTGTGCTAACTGATCATAATCCTATCAGAGTCAGACCCTATCCAATACCTATCCATTTCCAGTCTCAAGTCGAAAAAGAATTGGATGAAATGATACGTTTGGAAATCATTGAACCATCCACTTCAGCATACTCTTCGTCTATGGTTATTGTTCGAAAGAAGGATAATAACATTCGCATTTGCGTAGATTATCGCAAATTGAACCAAGTTACGAAGTTCGACGCTGAACCTATGCCTTCATTAGAAGAACTACTCAATAAACTTTCTAATTCTAGATTCTTTACCAAACTAGATTTGTCTAAAGGTTATTGGCAAGTCCCGCTAACTGAACGTGCCAAACCTTTTACAGCTTTTTCTACACCTAGGGGTTTATTCCAATGGAATTTCATGCCTTTTGGTCTTATGAACGCCCCTGCTACATTCGTACGCATGATGCGGCGAATTCTCGCATATCGTACAGATGTCATAGCATATCTAGATGATATCTGTCTATTCAGTGATTCCTGGGAAGATCACTATTTGGGTTTATACGAATTACTGTCTACTCTTCGCGAGTATAACTTGACTGCAAAACCCTCTAAAGCCTTTATAGGATTTAGTGAGATTTCTTTCCTAGGTCATCGTGTTGGTCATGGTCTTTTAAAGACAGAGGACCACAATGTTTCAAAAATACTTAACATTTCGGTCCCTAAGACAAAGAAACAAGTAAGGAGTCTATTAGGTTTGATCCAATTCTACGGACGATTCATTCCGAATCTGTCCTCCATTATGGCACCGCTTTCTACTTTATTGAAGAAAGGGTCGCCTAATTTGATCCGCTGGTCAAAAGAATGTCAATCCTCATTGGACCAGGTTAAAGACCTATTTTCATCTCCACCTATTCTTAGGTTACCTACTATTGAGAAGACTTTTGTTCTTCGAAGTGACGCCTCGTCAACTGGGATTGGGGCAGCACTAATGCAGGAGTATTCTGATACTCTGCATCCGGTGATGTATATCTCTAGGAAATTAAATGCTGCAGAAAAGAATTACTCGGTTTTAGACCGTGAGTTATTGGCTATGGTATGGTCTATTCTGAAGTTACAAAGATTTCTTCTAGGCGCACATTTCATTGTGGAAACCGACCAGAAAGCGCTTACTGCTATTCAGAGCAAAAACTTGAAGAGCTCGAGGTCCACTCGTTATGCCATAGCTCTTCAACCATTTCATTTCTCGGTTCGAGCTATCCGTGGTTCGGATAATGTAATGGCGGACATTCTGTCCAGATGCCCACACGATTCCACATGATTCTTCTGTCATATATATATTTCCTGATATACAGTCCAATGTTATAATGACATGTTAGTAGTTTTTTTTGTTTCTCACTTTTTTGAGGGGGAATTTATAACATTGTACCATGTAATTATCTAAGAAGGCTTAGTTAGTGATATACGGGCCAAAAGATCACTCGGCCACATTTAAATAAATTATTTTCAGGATTGTATTGAGAGATTTACCAGTTGTCTTTAAGATTTGTGTTATTGATATTTTCGCAGCACATCATTGAAGATGCGAAATTGTGTCCATTGTGGAACTTTGAGTATATCAAGTCCTGTCCTAGATTGGGAGCGGATGATGTCCACATCTTCTTCTATTGAATGTTTTATGTCAACGAAGATCAACACATGTATTACTTATTAGTTACTGATGCATTACATAATGTAATAAAATAGTGCGGTATATTAATATATTACACCGCTATTTGCAACACATTGTATGATATCATAATAATATATTTGATTTCATATATTGGTATGAGAATAATTTGACTTTTATTATGATGTTGCCAGCATTGTGGTTTGTGTTGGTGGCACCTTCCTGGGATATATACGCGTATACTTAGATAAATTTTTCTCTAAGGACCTGGGATATGATCTGTTTCGCTCCAAGTGTTGAGCTATTTTGTTAGGTATATCCGCGCATCATACGTGCGTTAGGAGCCTAGATTTTTCCGGCTCCAGGATTTTAAAAAAAAAAATGTTTCATTTTTTTTTCCCGGGAGGGTGCGGTAATGTTACGCACAAATAATTACTTTTTTCCAAAGTCTTTGTATGATCGTTTTTCGTATGTATGATCATTATTTGACTGAAATGCATGTTATATATATTTTATGGTCAAAGGGACAGAACCCGATATATCGATACTGCTATTTTTTATGAGTTTACCTCCTCTTGTATAGAGACACGTTCGGTCTATAATGTCTTGAACGAAGCGTGACCATATCTCCTTATTTGGTAGTATCAGTCAACTGTTGTAGATGTTTGAAACCTTTCTTAACGCTTCTGTTCATGTCCATAAAAGGCGCGACTGTGTAAGACTTTTATCTCGAATGTTCTTAGAATCGTCTTATTGTGAACAGCGACTCAGAGATTGTCACTCTGCGCATGTCTCGACTTGGTTGTCGTTTGTTGTTCCGCCCAGGTCGGGGGGTTGAGAAATGGACTGATTAGCGAGCGGACGCGACTGCGTCTTGTGATTCTCTGAGGGAAATACATTGTCTTTGTGAGTTAGTTAGCTAACTAGACTATTTCCCCGTATTATTCAAGCCTGCCTGGAGGCATATGTTCATGGTTGATTTTCCGAAATAAGGTAATTCCTCTTGTATCGAACTTTAGGCTATCATCTAGAGGTTCGTCATTTTGTCGCCTTTTTTGCTCGCCTGTGTGATTCAAAATGGAGAGGTACTTTGACTAGGATTAAGTCATCGGTATCTTTATACCTGAACTAGTTATATATCTATGGGTCGCTCTAGACCAACAAGACTATTGTCTGTGTTCCAGGATTCGTTATATCAGAGATCACGTCCAAGTCAGATGGTTAGACTTAGGAAGGTTATAAAGGTTGAGCTGACCTGTAATCCATGTATGCTACTCACGTGCAGACAGTAAACGGACGTATTGTATACATCTGATCTGCTAGCATCAGGAAGGAATAATTATTATTGTCTATGAACATTAAGGATCTGCAGCTGACCACGGTTGCAGTATTATTTATCAAGCTTCGCTATGATATTTGTTTTCCATACAACTATTGAGTATTGACTCCTACATGACTGTCAGTTAACATGAGTTTGAATGCTGCATTCGTTGTACTATGCCGATGATAACATAAGTATCATGACTGTTTTGTGGCGTGCAATAAATGGTATAAACCTAAAGCGAAGTTACCATTTTTATGACTCTACACGTCATGTTGCCTGTGGTGTACCCTGTGAACTGTTCTACTGCAACACACACACAGCAACAATCTAAACCAGATAAGACACCCACATCTTGCATTGTAATACCTGGTGTCGATAGAGGTGGTAATTTGACGGCATCCTAATTCCACCCTTATCACAGGTGTTGTTATTTGATGACAAGATCTCTTGAGGGAGATGAAGAGTAAAACAACAGAAAGAAAAGAACAAAGCCAACAACTCTGTTGGTTGTTTTTTTAAAGTAACTAACAGGTGTAAGTCATAACTGACATAGCTGACTGATCCTCGTATACATCAAAGCTTGTGAAATGAGTTTAACACAGATACAATACAGGATATGAGACTTATAACTGAATTACTATGATCTGGGCTAATTTTCATTATTGGCATGTTCAATGGTATTGGTGCCCTTACATTTGTCAACTATTGTGACTGTAGGCAGGAGTTTTTTAATAAACAGAATGGACAAAATCAGAGATATAAAACAACAAAATGTAGTATATAAACACAGGTAAGAGTAAGGACATAATAGTAGAGACATTGCATTAAAAAACAAAAGCTATATATTTAATAACCCGACCACTAAGTGTTTTAAATTTGTATAATACCCTAATATAAGTGACAGACACTGTGTCTAGACTGAGCAAGACATGACTCACCAAAACATTTTTTTTTTAAATAAAAGATATTAAAATAGCACAAAGCAATACAAGTATATAACAAATGACATGTATGCACATAAATATAACCTTACTATATAACAAGAGAGAATCTAAGGAAATAAAAAACCAGACCAATTAATATAATAATTTTTTACGTTGGCTCCAATCATATCCACTTGCAATGTCTGTCTCATCTGGCAGTCTCCAACCACTACCTGAGCCTACAGAATGAACTGATCTTGATGAATCAGGTGCTGCATTTCCATTCTGAAGAGTACAGATCAAACAAACATGTTTTTAACAGTGTTATCTGGCAAAAAGCAGTTAGATCATACAAATGCACAGATGTGACACTTGAAGGCCAATATAATAAAGGTATTACCACAATATGCAGCAGATAGAGATAACTTAAGATTTAGCATTATAAATAGCTTTGGCCATTAAGTTGTGTTCCAAACGCACTTAAATTGTGCAGTAAATTTGCAGTTGCAGAAGTGATGACATAGTATCTTGCTATTAAGAAGAAAAAAAATAAAGATATACCTAAATGATCATGTATCCTGTTACAGTAAATAATATGAATTTTTTGTTTTATTACTCAAGTAATGACTTCCTGCTACAGCAAATATGATTTTTTTTTTTTTTAAACTGATATGATGAAATAATATCCTGCTACAGGAAATGTTATGGTATCTTTTTCTCTTTAAACTAAAGTTATGGAGTATCCTAGTACAGTAAATGCTATGTTTTTTAATACTAAAGTAATGAAGTATCCTACTACAGTAAATGTTATGTTTTTATAATACTCAAGTGATGAATGAGTATCCTGTTACAGTAAATATTATATTTTTTTTAAGTACTGAAGTGACAAAAGAGTATCATGTTACAATAAATGCTATGATTTTTTAATACTGAAGTGATGGAGTAGTCTTCTATAGTAAATGTGACAATTTTATTTTATATTGAAGTGATGAAAGAGTATCCTGTTACAGTGAATGTTGTGATTTGAAGTAATGGAATATCCTGCTACAGTAAATGCTGTGTTTTTTTTTAATACCAAAGTGGAGAAAGAGTTCCCAGCTACAATTGATTCATTATCCCTCAGCTTCCCAAGAAGAACAGGTCTTCAACAATTTTTGGCAAGTCTTCCTGTCCCGTGCCATCAGGTCAAGGCCGTTCCATGTATTCCTCAATCCTTTCATTTCTGTCTCTAACTCTCTTCTCTGTCTGTTCTTTGGCATCATTATCCATCTCTTATCCTGGAGATTACAGAACAAGGAGTGTCTTGTAATGCTATCAAAAGGTTTCCTGAATGTGTGTCCTATCCATCTGATACTCGAATAGATGGCGAATCTTTGGATGTAACACAAGCAGGGATCCAGCTCTTGGAAGCACACTTAAAAAGACAACTTTGTCATTACTTCAAAATTTGTGCAACTCATACTATATCCACTGGGGCATGTGTTATAAGAAACTGAGGCTCAATAACTCTTCTTTCCATTGATCGTAAATTTGGAGAGGATAGCTCTTTGTTGATATAGCAACGAGTGTTTGAATGATGTGTGGGTAACTCCAGAGTTCGCCGGAGCATCAAACCTCCGATACACTGATGTTTTTCGGTGCAAATTTTCTATCATTTAAAAAATACATTCCGTTTTCAAGTTTACATATTTTGAGAGAGAAAGAACACAGAATTATCTTGTGTAAATTTTATTACATTACATACAAAGATGCAAGAACAGCAAAACAACAAAGAAGATCTAGTTTCCCCTTTCTGTCCCGAGAAGGACATTTTTCCAGCAAATTAGCCGGGCAGTTTGTGGTACCTAGTACCAGACTCTGCTCTTGAGTCAGGGAAGGTAAAGACAGCAATGAAGGGAACTGGTCACTTCACCTCATAAAGCTACATCTAGCAGAGTGAAGTCTCTAACACTTCTCTTCCCTGTGGCAGTATCTGCTACAGGACTACCTCTACTGTTGACCCACCTTAATTCAATGTTAATCACCAGACCACAAGGTCCTTTATATTTGGACTTGCAATGTAATATAAGCCACAGATGTTGAGTCTAGAGCCTCGCCAAAATGAGCTAAAACTCCTTAATTCAGCCAGAAGAACCTCCAGTTTTGGCATCTTGGATTTTTGAACACTTTAACAGGGGCATGGATGAAAAACAAAACACTGACATCTTGGGATTGTTTGAAGCAAGATGGAAGGGAATAGACAAGAACCCAGGAGAAATACTTCTGTCCTCAGAACTATGAGGAAGAAAGTACACCTCAGTGAGAAGTGTGACACTCAATGCTGTCAAAGGAAGCACAGAAGGCACTTACAAATGGTAACCAATGGGATCCATAATTACATCAGAAACATTCAAATCTGCCAAAAGGAACATTTACTAATGAACAGCTTTAAACAGAATAGGCATCAATGGATACAAGTACACAAAGTTACAAATAGGATAGAAAGAAATAATATTATTCTAGTTTATACTCCCAAGTGAGCAAAGGGCATTAACTAAGCAACAAAACAAATTCAAGTAACAACAAAGATTAAGTGCTCCTGAATACAGAACAAATGACAATTTTAAATTCTTACAGCAAAAGAAATGTTCTTCTCCCCAGCTGACCATGTTCTTCCAGTGACTGGCAAGTCTTCAGTGCTGTCTACTGAACGATTCACAAACTGTGTTGATGCAGTAGGGTGCAGAGACCTTAGTACAGAGATAAAACAGGTAAAGACACATACACATAAAGCTGACTAGTATAGAGTTACACAGGTACAGTTAACTGGTACAGAGGCACACAGATAATGATCACTAGTATAGAGTCACACAGATAAAGTTAATTGGTACAGAGTAACACTGATAAAGCTGACTAGTATAGAGTCACACAGATAAAGCTGACTAGTATAGAGTCACATAGATTAAGCTAACTGGTACAAAGTCACACAGATACAGTTAACTAGTACAGGGTCACACAGAGAAGGTTAACTGGTACACAGTCACACAGATAAAGTTAACTGGTACAAAGTCACACAGATAATGTTAGCTGGTACAGTGTCACACAGATAAAGTCAACTAGTACAGAGTCACACACATAAAGTTAATTGGTACAGAGTTACACAGATAAAGTTAACTGGTACAAAGTCACACAGATAAAGTTAACTGGTACAGAGTCACACAGATAAAGTTGACTGGTACAGAGTTACACAGATAAAGTTAACTGGTAGAGGGTCACACAGATAAAGTTAACTGGTACAGAGTCACACAGATAAAGTTAACTGGTACAGAGTTACACAGGTAAAGTTAACTGGTACAGAGTTACACATATAAAGTTAACTGGTACAGGGTCACACATAAAGTTAACTGGTACAGGGTCACACAGATAAAGTTAACTGGTACACAGTCACACAGATAAAGTTAACTGGTACACAGTCACACAGATAAAGTTAACTGGTACACAGTCACACAGATAAAGTTAACTGGTACACAGTCACACAGATAAAGTTAACTGGTACAGTCACAAAGAAAAAGTTAACTGTGTCACGTGACCGATAATCTATTTTACCATCTTGTCCATAATTTGATTACTTTTTAAATGTCCTGGTTTTCCTCGTCATTTTGTATTCTTCTTTCTTTCATTTCTCACCCTCTCAAACCCCACCCGAGGTTTGGTTACGTCCGGCCTGTAGCGGTCAGCGAACGATAATATTATCTAAGCCGCACCTGGTCTTCTTCTTCTTCTTCCATCCTTAGCCACCAACCGGCAAAGCAGTATGTGGCCAGTACGCCTAGTGGCGTCTTAGGGCAACAACAAATTGATCAATCTATTGCTGTTTCCACCACGCCTAGTGGCGTCTTTGTGGAACAAAAACAGACCAAACAATCTATCATTGTTTCCGTAATCAGATTGGTTGGCAAGCAGGTGATCAGCCCACTGTGGCACCTGGTCTGACCAGGGGAATATCTCTTATGTTTAAAGCCTTTGATCACGAGCGAAAGGGTCTCTGTGTTTGGCTTCCAGAACGCTGCTTCGGATCATAATATTATGCATCCTGGAAACAGGGGGAGACAAACCCGTGGTCAGTCTTTGAGTTTTTGCCCTTAGACAAGATAGAGCATAATGTTATGCATTTCTCTACCTGGGGAACTTTCGCTCGATTTCGTTTGTCTTACTCTAGATTACGTCTTTCGCCGAACTTCTGTAGAAATACGCACGCCAGGTATCCCGGACGAGCCCCCATTTGTCGTGGTTGAGTTTGAGTGTAGAGTATTTGTCCAGTTGGACAACAGTAGTGAAATCGACAAGGGATAGTGGACTGACAGAGTTATAGATTACACACACAGAAAGGTGTAAATAGGAGATGGACTTGAGACAACCTGGAAGAAGATTTACCAAAATGATCTCTCTCTCCAAGCCTCAACTCACTTATGTCTGTCTAAGCACCTCCTGCTCTCTCTCTTTTCTCTTATCATACATAGAGATTATAGTAAAGAGCTAAACAAGTTAATTATGGATGAAAAGGGTCGGGAACAGCGCATTAATAAATGTGTAAACTTTATTAAAGAAGAAAAGCATGGAATTAATGCATATCATCATACACAGCATAAATTACATCAATAATCAAATATTCATCAATAGTCATCAATAATCATATACACCAATAATAATGCAAATACACACCCACAAACACACACACCACCAACACTCATAAAACCTGTAGAACACGGAGAAAATAACTAAGCTGTCCGACAGAGGGTCCGCTTTCGGGGACCAAAGGCGCTAGCTCCAGGAAGTGTCTTACCGATAAATATCCTTCAAGATGACTGAAGTGAAATACCGAACTTTCCTTGTCGGGCTAAACGTTGGTGACCCCTAATTGCGCGAGGGAACACTGGAAGACGTTGTTTATCTCCTGCTGACCAAATAAACGAACTGAGCGACAGCCTGTCCGCTTTTTTCGTGGGACCAAAGGTGCTAAACGTTGGTGACCGCTACTCGCGAGAGGGGCTCTGGAACTCTGTCCATAGATGGCTGCTCATACGTGCGAGGTTTTAAGTATCCAGAAAATACACCAGAAGAAGTCACTTGAGGACAAAAAAGTCCCAGGCGCGCTTATCCGGCGCAAGGCTCTGCTTGGCTGTAAATCCTGTTTAAACTGGTTTGGCTGTGGTTTGCTGAGTGCCCCGTTTAGGCACAAAAAGGCGGGTGATATGGAATTCTGCTATCGGCATGCTGGGCGGGTTTGATATTCTGGAAGCCGCGATGCTCTGGCTGGTAATCCAATAGGCGAGTAGAGAGCTACTACTGCATTTGGCGATTCCAGATTTTGCGTTGGCTCCGTTGCACTGCGTGCTTAACTTGGCGTTGACAAAAAGGGGTTTTGATTCAGGAACGGGGTTGACGATTCGTGACGCTAGCGGTATTCAGAGACCCTCTGGATCGAAGAGAATATTTCGTTCTTCGCCTGACTGGAATCTGCTCTAGCGATTCGGTCTCCCTGAAACCCGAAAATGACTAGAACATAGGCAAACACATTCTAGTACTGTGTTAAAGTTTGCCTTATCTCATGATGGTCATCTACGGGCCAGGAAAATTTACGAATGTCTTTGTCTATTAAAACCAGTCTACTCTTATAGATCACAAGGGACGCTCCCCCCGGACACCTGGCGTGCGTATTTCTACAGAAGTTCGGCGAAAGACGTAATCTAGAGTAAGACAAAAGAAATTGTGTGAAAGTTCCCCAGGTAGAGAAATGCATAACATTATGCTCTATCTTGTCTAAGGGCAAAAACTCAAAGACTGACCGCGGGTTTGTCTCCCCCTGTTTCCAGGATGCATAATATTATGATCCGAAGCAGCGTTCTGGAAGCCAAACACAGGGACCCTTTCGCTCGTGATCAAAGGCTTTAAACGTAAGAGATATTCCCCTGGTCAGACCAGGTGCGGCTTAGATAATATTATCGTTCGCTGACCGCTACAGGCCGGACGTAACCAAACCTCGGGTGGGGTTTGAGAGGGTGAGAAATGAAAGAAAGAAGAATACAAAATGACGAGGAAAACCAGGACATTTAAAAAGTAATCAAATTATGGACAAGATGGTAAAATAGATTATCGGTCACGTGACAAGTGCCCCCCCTTTTAAAGTTCGAGGAATACGGACAAAAATGACAGTAATTTATCTTTTCCATCGATGTCCGTTACCTGTTATTGGAACATCCAATACTCATAAACCAAATACGTTTCCAATTTCTGTCTGTCTGTATGCCTAGCTCCGAGTTCATTTTTTTTTCTTCCCTCTGTCTAATAGACGTTCAGCGAATGGGATTTTGCAAGGCCAGTCGGCGCTGACGCCCTTCGTTTCCGTGTGAACCTGACCTTGCTTCCGCAATTCGCTGTGCCTGTTTATGGTCCGGAAAATTATCCGCACCTGTTGTGGTTTTCGGCCCCGCCTGAACTCACTGGCCACTGCGTAGATAATCCGCCTGTTATGCGCAGTGTAATCATTGTTGGGCTCAGGCTGCTTATGTATATATTTACCTGTCACGGGCGTGGCCTTGAATAACCCTCTATAGCTGCAGTCTATAGGGATTTTTCGCGCGCGTGTAATCCTAGTTGGCCAATAAAGCCGTTCGTTGGCCGAAGAAATGCTAGCATTTTTCTTCTGCCTCTCCAACCTACTTCCCTGTTTCGGTGGGAGCATTGATCAATCTTCAGACCTGTGCCGTCTAAAGGTGGATCTGGAGCTTTCCTTGCCTTGCCAGTCACAACTCTGGCTTGGTCAACGGAAATGATCAAGTTGCTCGGTAATGGCCTGGCGGAGGCGACTACTTTGCTGTCCATCAGTGGGGTTGAGACCACTGGAATAATGCGATTTGAATGAGAGAACTCAGCTGCCTGAAGCAGAGAGTAATCGATCGCATTCTGGGGTTCTACTAAATCATAACAGATCTCCGTAGCTTCTATCCGTGTAGACAGATAGGTAATGTCTGCGAGTTGCAGAGTTTGTTGAGTCGCTTTACCGGTACTAGCATGACGTGAGCCAAGGCTCTCAACAATGGCTCCTTGTACAGTAGTAAGGCAGCTTTTCTCACTGTCTTCTGCCCTGAGAAGTGTGAGAGACTCAAATGGAATACCAGGGATCCCTTCGCCTGGAACCCGGTGTCCACCATAAACGTCAACTTCTCCCTCCCCTGAGGAAGTTACAGGCGTCAGTTGAACTTTGTCCTGCAATGCGAGAGGTCCCAGGTTTAATCCCGGACGAGCCCCCATTTGTCGTGGTTGAGTTGGAGTGTAGAGTATTTGTCGAGTTGGACAACAGTAGTGAAATCGACAAGGGATAGTGGACTGACAGAGTTATTACCTGCATCTCACTATTCAGTTTTAAAGTGAACAATCCACACCTGACATTATCTTACAGAAATGACAGTTAATTTTTTGCTGACTCTTAACCCAATGGTAAACATTCGTGGACTGCACAATAACAGATATTAGGCGTAGAATCAGTCCATGAATGTTTACCATTGGGTTAAGAGTCAGCAAAAAATTAACTGTCATTTCTGTAAGATAATGTCAGGTGTGGATTGTTCACTTTAAAACTGAATAGTGAGATGCAGGTAATAACTCTGTCAGTCCACTATCCCTTGTCGATTTCACTACTGTTGTCCAACTCGACAAATACTCTACACTCCAACTCAACCACGACAAACTGGTACACAGTCACACAGATAAAGTTAACTGGTACACAGTCACACAGATAAAGTTAACTGGTACACAGTCACACAGATAAAGTTAACTGGTACACAGTCACACAGATAAAGTTAACTGGTACACAGTCACACAGATAAAGTTAACTGGTACACAGTCACACAGATAAAGTTAACTGGTACAGGATCACACAGATAAAGTTAACTGGTACAGAGTCACACAGATAAAGTTAACTGGTACACAGTCACACAGATAAAGTGACTGGTACAGAGTTACACATATAAAACTGACTGGTACAGTCACACACAATTAATTAATGAGTACAGAGACACATATAAAACTGACTAATAAAGTGAAATAGAGATAAAGTTAATTGGTACACAGTCACATAGATAGAGTTAACTGTTTAAAGAAGCACACAGATAGGTTTAAAAACCGCTGCAAAAAAATGTTACCCTGACCTTTAAAGAAACTTACCAAGCTTTTTGTTTCACTAAAAAAACTTCTAGGGACAAAGTTTATATTTAATAAATTGAATGTAACAGGGTACTAAATAACAGATACTACAAAGCCAGTTACTCCCCATGTCCAGACAGAATTACTGATCCTTCCCTGTTACTCTAATAAATATAGAAATATTAAACACTTAGATGCTTAAATGATCACAGAACTTGACACCCTTAACTCATTTTAACCCGTGAGCCGCATGGTGCACCAGGTTACCCCTCTATAGATCTACCAGCAGGCCACATGGTGCGCCCATTTCATATGAGTTTTGAATATTAATGAAACATTAGAAAATAAGTGGCCATAGCTTATTCAAATCATGTAAACACTTCTTATGGACCACAAGTTTTGAATTGGTAGCAACAAAAGTTTTCTTGTGCTTAAGTTTTGCATATTTTTATCAATTAATGACGTCATTAGGCAGTTTGTTTACAAGTAGCGTGGTCACATCTTCTTCTTCTTCGATCCTTAACCACCGACCGTCAAAGCAGTCAGTGGCCATCACGCCTAGTGGCGTCTTGTAGGGCAACAACAAATTTATTCCACTTTGCATGGTCGGTGGCCATCCTTCGTACAGTGCCCCAACTCTGGTTCATTCTTTGCATCTCAGCCTCCACAGTCCTCCGCCAAGTTGTTTTTGGTCGGCCTCTCTTTCGCTTTCCTTCAGGGGTCCAAAACATAGCTGTTCTTGTGATGGCATCGGGGTCTCTTCTGAGGACATGACCAACCCAGCTCCAGCGTCTGCCAGCTATGATGGTGTGCATGTCCTCTTGCTTGCTACGAGTAAGCAGATCTTGGTTGGTGATGGTATTCGGCCAAAAGATGCGGTGAATTTTTCTTAGGCATGTTGTGTGAAAAGAGGACAATTTTGACATTTCCTTCTCTGTGACTCTCCAGCATTCCGCACCATAGAGAAGCACAGAAAGCACGCAACTCTGGTATAATCTTAATTTTGTGCTTGTGCTGTATTGGGAGGACTTCCAGATGTTATTTAGGCTAAAGAAGGCTGTTCTTGCCTTATTCATTCTGATGTTGATGTCTTTGCCTGCCCCACCGTCTGGTGTTACTATGCTCCCTAGGTATGTGAAGGTATCTGTCTGTACCAGTTGCTGATTCCTTACTGATATGGGCTCAGGGTTGCTCACATTGAGCGTCATGACCTCAGACTTCTTTAAATTGATGTTCAAGCCCACCTGCTGGCTAAATTTATTAAGTCTATCCGTTTTTTCCTGGATGTGTTGATGTGAATGTGCCAGCAGTGCAATGTCATCTGCATATTCCAGATCTTCCAATGTTGAAAATGTAGTCCATCTTATTCCTCTTGGACTGCCCTCTGTTGTCTGGCGCATCACCCAGTCTATGACTGTTAAAAATAGAGTGGTTGATAAGGGGCATCCCTGTCGTACTCCTGTCTTCACCTCGAAGGTTAGGTTGCTCTGCCCAACACTACACGTAAAGTTGGCATAGAGGCTTTTTATGATTGACACTATGCCGCTTGGGATTCCATAAGCCCTCAGTATTTTCCATAAACTGTCCCTATGTATGCTGTCAAAAGCCTTTTCAAAATCAACAAAATTTATGTAAAGCTGTCTTTGCCATTCTGAGCACTGCTCTATAATGTTCCTGAGAGTGAATATATGGTCTACACATTTTCTGTTCTTTCTAAATCCAGCTTGTTCTTTCCTCAGTTTGTAGTCTACTGCCTTTGAAATTCTCTGTATAATTATCCTGCCTAGTATTTTGCTGGGAACTGAGAGAAGAGTGATTCCTCTCCAATTATTGCAGTCTGCAAGATCTCCCTTCTTGGGCAATTTGACAATTATTCCTTTCTTCCACTCTTTTGGTGTTGTCCCCGTTTTCCACACTTGTGCAAATAGTGGTTCTAATAGTTCTGCTGCTAGCTCAGGGTCTGTCTTAAATAGCTCTGCATTTAAGTTATCATGGCCCGGAGCTTTACCGTTCTTTAACCCTTTGATTGCTGTGATGATTTCTTCTTTTCGTGGAAGTGGTCACATACATAAGTCATAAACTATCAATGGGTCAACTGCAGTAGATTATTTTCAATTTCTGAGAAGGACGTTTAACAAATCTAATTTTTTTTTAAAGTAATAAATTAATTTAATTGAGTGGGACAAGACTGTGTAAGTGAGATTCCAGTTCAGTAATTTGTGACTTCACAAAAAAAAAACACAACAAATATTTCATTTATTTGTGATCAAACTTCTTGGATTAATTTTCAACTGGATAACCGTTTTGATTCTCAGGCTTTCATTGCAAAGGGATTAAACAGAGCTGAAATATTTAAGTGTAAGTGCACAATTTTGATTAATTTTTTTGTTTTGATTTTTTTTAATGGTTTCTATACTTTGCAAGACATAACAAACAATTATTACATCACAAAATTCTTCAGCCAATTTCCTAAAGTTTGATGCATATTACATATATCTGCCAAATTAATATATATGCCTACTGCCTGTATTTAAAACATCACGTAGAAAAAAAGCCTCTATTTTGGGGCCTGGGTAAAACCAGAAAATTGCCTGGGTTAGAATGAGTTAACAGAGGAGAACAAATCAAGTTAACATTACTCATAGGAAAAGTATCAGTACTGTATACCTACTTTGGCACCTATGGAAAATAATCTACTGTAATGAATGGGGCACCGTATGTCTATTGACATAAACTTGGCTCAACCAAATGAGGCCCCGTGTAGTTCTCAGGGGTCTCTGAAGAAATAAAACAAGAATAGGACTGCTGCATCCTCCAGAGAAAATCTAGGTATGAAAAGAGAACTAAGGAGGGAGGTCAAAGTTCGGCAGCTAACATACTTTGGCCACATAAAAAGGCATAACATCTTACAGAAGACCATAACAGAAGGGAGAGTTGAAGGCAAATGTGCAAGGGGAAGACAGCGCTATAAGTGGGAAGATAACATCAAGAGATGGACAGGAAAGAGTCTATCAGAGTGCACCACCAAGACAAGAGACAGAAGACGTTGGAGATCCATTACAGCCAACCTTCGTTGTGGAGATGGCAACTGATGATGATGATCCTCCATATTGTAAAAGGTGACCAATATAAGGTTTTTCACGGGTCTGGCAACCTTATCATTTAAAATAAATTGCAACAGAAACCACCGTTGCTGTAGGAGCATGTGAATGTTTGGTACAGGCTTCCAGCCCGGGGGACCAGCTACATGTGGTGGTTCCATGCTCCATAAAGAGCACAAAACAAAATGATGATGATGAACCAAATGAGGAAAAAGTCTAATTAAAAACCTACACAAAAAAAACATCAATAAAATTCTTAAGGTAAAATCAACTTTACAAATGAGGACAAAGTCTAATTAAAAACCTACACAAAAAAACCATCAATAAAATTCTTAAGGTAAAATCAACTTTACAAATGAGGACAAAGTCTAATTAAAAACCTACACAAAAAAACCATCACTAAAATTCTTAAGGTAAAATCAACTTTACAAATGAGGAAAAAGTCTAATTAAAAACCTACACAAAAAAAACCATCAATAAAATTCTTAAGGTAAAATCAACTTTACAAATCCTGAAACACGAAAAAAGGTAAATTTTTACTTTTCAGTAAAGCCCCTGCGCTGGATACTGGATGTCTGTGGCATGACTGTTGAATAGGTTGGCCGGAGTGGGATGGCATCACCTGTTACGACTAAGATACAACAAAACCGTTTGTAATCATCTGAAAGTATTTAATGAAAACTTTATAAAACAAACCATGTCCTTGCATTACCTGAATGTGCTCTAGAAGATTTCAGGCAATATCTCTTCATGTGGCTAACTTTCTTGCATGGAACAGTGCAACAACTCTGCTAATGTTACCATCCATTCTTCTATGTCGTGTAATGTATTCTTCCACCCCACGTAGTTCCGGGGGGGGGGGGGGGTCTCATAGAAGACAGAAAAATAAAAGGGCTACTATCCCCTTAGGCCTGTATAAAAGTTGACTACAATGAGGTTGTACATAGGCCTGGCAACTTCATCATGTAACATAAGTTGCTACAGAAACCACAGCTGAGCAGCATGTGCTTCAATGCAGGTGTTCTACAAGGGGGCCAGCTGTAGCATTGGCTCCATACTCTGTAAGGAGCTTAAGAAGGAGATGATGATGATGATGAATGTCATCCTAAACATTCCTCCTCTGTGTCTTTACTATTTCAAAAAATGTCCTTATTTTCCATCAGAACCTTTCTTAATTGTTTACTTATCACATACATGATGGAAGACACAAATAACACTGGAGGCTCCTGTTATCAATTCAAGGATTCCAGAAATTAACAACTTTGCCACATCCTGTTTTATCATCCATTCAAATATTCCTTTTTTAATTAGAAGAAATCAAGTCCTACACAAAAATAACAATCCTCAACTCAAATGTCAAGGTCATTCTGCTGTAAAACTCAAATGTCAAGGTAGTTCTGCTGTATCAACTCAAATGTCAAGGTAGTTCTGCTGTATCATTATGAAACCTGTAGAACAACAATAACAACAACCAACAAGTTACAGGCTTTCATAAAATGATTCTTTCACACAAGAGAAGGAACTGAAATAACATGACAAGATCACCAATGTGAATCTGGTGGAAACAACTAAAGAAATCTCAATGAACCAACAGGTGAGAAAAGGTTCTGAACAGGATGCACACTGAAGTAACCAGGTAATAACATTACAAGTCAGTTTTTGTTTTAGAATCCACAGGTTAAGGGATATAGAAGAAATAAGAGAGACCTAAAACACATGGGAAGATAATTTGAAGTCAGTCATGGAAGGGATGAAGAAGACAGTGAAAGACCTTGAATGGATGGCACAGGACAGGAAGGCCTACCTTGAATGTCAAGACCTGTGCTCCATAGGAAGCTGAAGGATACTGATGATGATGACAATGACAAATCACTTTTGATTGACAGTATGATGCAGGTGTTAAACTAACAGTATTTTGATTGACAGTATGATGCAGGTGTTAAACTAACAGTATTTTGATTGACAGTATGAAACAGGTGTTAAACTAACAGTATTTTGATTGACAGTAAGATGCAGGTGTTAAAATAACAGCATTTTGATTGACAGTATGATGCAGGTGTTAAAATAACAGCATTTTGATTGACAGTATGATGCAGGTGTTAAACTAACAGCATTTTGATTGACAGTATGATGCAGGTGTTAAACTAACAGCATTTTGATTGACAGTATGATGCAGGTGTTAAACTAACAGCATTTTTATTGACAGTATGATGCAGGTGTTAAACTAACAGTATTTTGATTGACAGTATGACACAGGTGTTAAACTAACAGTATTTTGATTGACAGTATGAAACAGGTGTTAAACTAACAGTATTTTGATTGACAGTATGATGCAGGTGTTAAACTAACAGCATTTTGATTGACAGTATGAAACAGGTGTTAAACTAACAGCATTTTGATTGACAGTATGATGCAGGTGTTAAACTAATAGCATTTTTATTGACAGTATGATGCAGGTGTTAAACTAACAGCATTTTGATTGACAGTATGATGCAAGTGTTAAACTAACAGTATTTTGATTGACAGTATAACACAGGTGTTAAGCTAACAGTATTTTGATTGACAGTATGAAACAAGTGTTAAACTAACAGTATTTTGATTGACAGTATCCTGCAGGTGTTAAACTAACAGTATTTTGACTTTATCTATTCATTCATCTCCCTTTAACTCCCCAAGGCACTTAGGCCTTCAACAAACTTATGCCATCAGCTCAAGATTCTCCACGTCATCTCCATTACCTTCACATCTGTCTCCAGTTCTCTTCTCCATGTATTCCTTGATCTACCTCTTTTACCACAGGGATTCCAGACCAAGACCTGTCAGGTCATTATCTATCAGCAGGTTTCCTCAAGGTGTGTCCTATCTATTGTTACCTTGTAACACTATCAGCAGGTTTCCTCAAGGTGTGTCCTATCTATTGTTACACTGTAACACTATCAGCAGGTTTCCTCAAGGTGTGTCCTATCTATTGTTACATTGTAACACTATCAGCAGGTTTCCTCAAGGTGTGTCCTATCTATTGTTACATTGTAACACTATCAGCAGGTTTCAAGGTGTGTCCTATCTATTGTTACCTTGTAACACCTATCAGCAGGTTTCCTCAAGGTGTGTCCTATCTATTGTTATCTTGTAACACTACCAGCAGGTTTCCTCAAGGTGTGTCCTATCTATTGTTACCTTGTAACACATATCAGCAGGTTTCCTCAAGGTGTGTCCTATCTATTGTTACCTTGTAACACTATCAGCAGGTTTCCTCAAGGTGTGTCCTATCTATTGTTACCTTGTAACACTATCAGCAAGTTTCCTCAAGGTGTGTCCTATCTATTGTTACCTTGTAACACTATCAGCAGGTTTCCTCAAGGTGTGTCCTATCTATTGTTACCTTGTAACACTATCAGCAGGTTTCCTCAAGGTGTGTCCTATCTATTGTTACCTTGCAACACTACCAGCAGGTTTCCTCAATTTGTGTCCTATCTATCATTACCTTGTAACATTACCAGCAGGTTTCCTCGATGTGTGTTTGCCCAAAACGTTATCTATAATTAACATTAATTTTTTTTTTCCAAATATACTGATGAATAACAAATTTAATTGTACAATTACTGACTGACAATAGCAAATAATTTTTTTTTTTTTTTTTTTTTACTGAATAACCAACAAAAACTTATTTATTGTTGTCCCTAATCACAGTTCCAACAAACTATAATAATTTCATTTTTATACCTCCTGACTAACAGTAATAAATTCATTTCTTTATCTTAATTAGCAAATAGAACATCCAGGTGGAGCTAAAGGGGATACACTCAAAACAGCAAGGAACAAAAAGAACTGATGGGTGATAATGATGATCAGTTTGACAAGCAGTAATTAATAATCGTTTTCTGTACACCCATCTACACGCCGAAAACTTTTTCCAATTGTCAAATAACGACATTTTTCTCACAGGCTTGGGCCCTTCTGTACTTACTCTCAGAATCTGGGACATTCCACACAGGCTGCCTCTGAAAGACAAATAAAATATTAAAACCCTGCACCACAGAACAGTTAACGTTAACACTTTAAACGAGTAGTCAAAATTTACATCCTAAACAAAATTGTCAAACTTTACACCCTAAATAATAATAGTCAAACTTTACACTCTAAACACAATAGTTAAACTATACATCCTAAACAAAAGTCAAGCTTTACACCCTAAACAAAATAGTCACTCTAAACAAAACAGTCAAACTATACACCGTAAAAAACACTGTCAAACTTTACACCCTACACAACATAGTAAAACTTTACACTCTAAACAAAACAGTCAAACTATACACCCTAAACAAAACAGTCAGACTTTACACCCTAGACAAAACAGTCAGACTTTACACCCTAAACAAAACAGTCAAAATTTACACCCTAGACAAAACAGTTGAACTTTACACCCTTGACAAAACAGTCAAAATTTACACAATAGACAAAACAGTCAAACTTTACACCTTAGACAAAACAGTCAAACTTTACACCCTAGCCACACAGTCAGACTTTACACCCTAGACAAAACAGTCAGACTTTACACCCTAGACAAAACAGTCAGACTTTACACCCTAAACAAAACAGTCAGACTTTACATCCTAAAGAAAACAGTCAGACTTTACACCCTAAACAAAACAGTCAGACTTTACACCCTAAACAAAACAGTCAAACTTTACACCCTAAACAAAACGGTCAGACTTTACAACCTAAACAAAATGGTCAGACTTTACAACCTAAACAAAACAGTCAAACTTTACACCCTAAACAAAACAGTCAGACTTTACACCCTAGACAAAACAGTCAAACTTTACACCCTAAACAAAAACAGTCAAACTTTACACCCTAGACAAAACAGTCAAACTTTACACCCTAAATAAAACAGTCAAACTATACACATTAAACAAAACAGTCAAACTTTACACCCTAGACAAAACAGTCAAACTATACACTTTAAACAAAACCGTTAAACTTTACACCCTAGAAAAAACAGTCAAACTTTACACCCTAAATAAAACAATCTATTCACATTAAACAAAACAGTCAAACTTTACACCCTAGACAAAACAGTCAAACTTTACACCCTAAACAAAATAGTCACCCACAACTGTGACCATAATAAATGTCATACACAACACTTTTACTAGCAAAACACCACTAACATACAACACCACTATCATACAACACCACTATCATACATCACCTCTATCATTCATCATCACTGTCATACATAACCACTATCATACATTACCACTGTCATACAACATCACTATCATACATCACCACTGTCATACATCACCACTGTCATACATCACCACTATAAGGCAACTAAAGACCACAGACTTACTGGTCCTGTAACTTGTGAGACACTCTCAAATTCCTCTTCTTCATCCACATCTTCTTGTTCTATGGAGCAGAGAAAGTTGATAAGGTTTTCAGCAAACAGAATTACGAACTGACCTATTTACACTGCTGCAAACTGACACTGTCAAATTGTATAAACATATGTCACAAACTAACTCTGTCAGATTATCAACACATATGTCACAAACTGACACTGTCAAAATGTCTATAGATGTCACAAAATCACACTGTCAAAACATGTATAGATATACCACAAACTGACACTGTCAAACTGTCTACACATATGTCAGAAACTGACACTGTCAAAATGTTTATAGATATGTCACTAACTGACACTGTCAAAATGTGTTTACATTCTCAAAATGTCTGTAAATATGACACAAACTGACACTGTCAAAATGTCTGTAGATATATTACAAACTGACACTGTCAAAATGTATGTGGATATGTCAAAAACTGACAATGTCAAGATGTCTATTTTTACTGTCAGAATGTCTGTAGATATGTCACAAACTTACCTGGAAAATGTTCATAGATATATGCCAAACTGACAATGTCAAAACATCTATTTACACTGTTAAAATGTCTGTAGATATGTTACAAACTGATACAGCAAAAAATGTCTACAGATATGTCACAACAACATTGATGAAATGGCTATAGATGTCACAAACCAAAAGAAGCAAAATGTTTATAGGTATGTCACAAACTGATGCTGTCAAAATGTTTACAGATATGTCACAAACTGAAACAATCAAAATGTTTATAGATGTGTCATAAGCTGATACTGTCAAAATGTCTACAGATATATTACAAAATGACACAGTCAAAATGTCTACAGATATGTCACAAACTGACACTGTCAAAATGTCTATAGCTATCACAAACTGACACAGTCAAAATGTCTATAGATATCACAAACTGACACTGTTAAAATGTCTATAGATATCACAAACTGACACTGTCAAAATGTCTATAGATATCACAAACTGACACTGTCAAAATGTCTATAGATATCACAAACTGACACTGTCAAAATGTCTATAGATATCACAAACTGATACTGACAAAATGTCTATAGATTTCACAAACTGACACTGTCAAATGTCTATACTGTCAAAATGTCTATAGATATCACAAACTGACAGTCAACATGTCTATAGATATCACAAACTGACACTGTCAAAGTGTCTATATATATCACAGACCGTCAAAATGTCTATAGATATCACAAACTGACACTGTCAAAATGTCTATAGATATCACAAACTGACACTGTCAAAATGTCTATAGATATCACAAACTGACAGTCAAAATGTCTTTAGATATCACAAACTGACACTGTCAAAATGTCTATAGATATCACAGACAGTCAAAATGTCTATAGATATCACAAACTGACACTGTCAAAATGAATGTGTGTGTGTGTATATATATATATACACGTACATACAGATATATATATAGTAGCCTTCCCCCCCCCCCCCAGTCATAACTGACTATGGGGATGCACCCCTGAGGTGATAGCCCTCAGCTGATTTTGTCTTCCTGGTGTACCACCTTTTGGCATGTTCTTTTCTCTTCTGCTTGTTGTCAGAACTTCTTTTTGCTTAATCTGAGGTGGTGCAGTAGATAGCATCACCACTTGGTGCGATCGGCAGCTTCATCCTCCCAGGTTGCTGGGTTATGTCCAGTGTTTTTATGTCTCTCTTGCACACATCAATAAACCTCAGCTGTGGTCGCCCGACTATTCTTTTGCCATCTGCCAGTTGTCCATGTTTCCAGCATACTAGACAATTCCCTTCATATTTTCATGGAATGATTTTATCAGTTCCAACAATTTAGTGCTCAACAGGAACAATTAGCATTCATACCCTTTGACATTTGCTGAGGGAGACTGAGCACATGTGGGTTTGCCCAGAGTGCAATGACGTCGATTCTGATTAACATTAATATTAACATTAACAATTTAGTGGGGCAGCCTATATTTACATACATATATATACCATTTATACACCCAATATAGACATATATATCTGCTAAACTTTCTGCACATACATTAAACATATTATTGTCAGTACATTTATTATATATGATATTGCTTTACAAAGTAGGTCATGCAACATTATAGCACCTAACATACCTGAAGAAAACCTGTCTGTCTCAAGTGTGTCATATCTCTCTGCATTTTCTGGTAGAGTAAAGCATTCTTTATTGAGAAAATTCTGACAGGGATGGACAATGACATCAATAATTGTAGTGACATCAGTAATTATACCCATATCACTAAATACAGCCACATCAGTAATAATAGTCACATCAGAAACGATAGTCACATCAGTAATGATAGTCACATCTGTAATGATAGTCACATCAGTAATGGTAGTCACATCAGGAATGAGTCACATCTGTAATGATAGTCACATCAGTAATGGTAGTCACATCAGGAATGAGTCACATCTGTAATGATAGTCACATCAGTAATGATAGTCACATCAGTAATGATAGTCACATCAGTAATGATAGTCACATCAGTAATGGTAGTCACATCAGGAATGATAGTCACATCAGTAATGGTAGTCACATCCATAATGATAGCTGCATCCATAATAACAGACACATCAGTAATGATAGTCACATCAGTAATGGTAATCACATCAGTAATGGTAGTCACATCAGTAATGGTAGTCACATCAGGAATGATAGTCACATCAGTAATGATAGTCACATCAGTAATGGTAGTCACATCCATAATGATAGTCACATCAGTAATGGTAGTCACATCAGTAATGGTAGTCACATCAGTAATGGTAGTCACATCTGTAATGGTAGTCACATCTGTAATGATAGTCACATCAGTAATGATAGTCACATCAGTAATGGTAGTCACATCAGTAATGATAGTCACATCAGTAATGATAGTCACATCAGTAATGACAGTCACATCAGGAATGACAGTCACATCAGTAATGATAGTCACATCAGTAATGATAGTCACATCAGTAATGATAGTCACATCTGTAATGATAGTCACATCAGTAATTGTAGTCACATCTGTAATGATAGTCACATCTGTAATGATAGTCACATCAGTAATGGTAGTCACATCTGTAATGATAGTCACATCAGTAATGATAGTCACATCAGTAATGGTAGTCACATCTGTAATGATAGTCACATCAGTAATTGTAGTCACATCTGTAATGATAGTCACATCTGTAATGATAGTCACATCAGTAATTGTAGTCACATCTGTAATGATAGTCACATCTGTAATGATAGTCACATCAGTAATGGTAGTCACATCTGTAATGATAGTCACATCAGTAATGACAGTCACATCAGGAATGACAGTCACATCAGTAATAATAGTCACATCAGGAATGACAGTCACATCAGTAATGATAGTCACATCAGTAATAATAGTCACATCAGTAATAATAGTCACATCAGTAATAATAGTCACATCAGTAATGACAGTCACATCAGTAATGATAGTCACATCTGTAATGATAGTCACATCAGTAATGATAGTCACATCTGTAATGATAGTCACATCAGTAATTGTAGTCACATCTGTAATGATAGTCACATCTGTAATGATAGTCACATCAGTAATGAGTCACATCTGTAATGGTAGTCACATCTGTAATGGTAGTCACATCAGTAATGATAGTCACATCAGTAATGGTAGTCACATCTGTAATGGTAGTCACATCAGTAATGATAGTCACATCAGTAATGATAGTCACATCAGTAATGGTAGTCACATCCAAAACGATAGTCACATCAGTAATGATGTCACATCAGTAATGGTAGTCACATCCATAATAATAGTCACATCAGTAATAATAGTCACATCAGTAATAATAGTCACATCAGTAATAATAGTCACATCAGTAATAATAGTCACATCAGTAATGATAGTCACATCAGTAATGACAGTCACATCTGTAATGACAGTCACATCAGTAATAATAGTCACATCAGTAATGATAGTCACATCAGTAATAATAGTCACATCAGTAATAATAGTCACATCAGTAATGATAGTCACATCAGTAATAATAGTCACATCAGTAATAATAGTCACATCAGTAATGATAGTCACATCAGTAATGATAGTCACATCAGTAATAATAGTCACATCAGTAATGATAGTCACATCAGTAATAATAGTCACATCTGTAATGATAGTCACATCAGTAATGACAGTCACATCAGTAATAATAGTCACATCAGTAATGATAGTCACATCAGTAATGATAGTCACATCAGTAATGACAGTCACATCAGTAATGGTAGTCACATCAGTAATGATAGTCACATCAGTAATAATAGTCACATCTGTAATGATAGTCACATCAGTAATGATAGTCACATCAGTAATGATAGTCACATCAGTAATGACAGTCACATCAGTAATGGTAGTCACATCAGTAATGATAGTCACATCAGTAATAATAGTCACATCTGTAATGATAGTCACATCAGTAATGATAGTCACATCAGTAATGATAGTCACATCAGTAATGACAGTCACATCAGTAATGGTAGTCACATCAGTAATGGTAGTCACATCAGTAATGATAGTCACATCAGTAATGATAGTCACATCAGTAATGGCAGTCACATCAGTAATGGTAGTCACATCAGTAATGATAGTCACATCAGTAATGGTAGTCACATCAGTAATGATAGTCACATCAGTAATGGTAGTCACATCAGTAATGACAGTCACATCAGTAATGATAGTCACATCAGTAATAATAGTCACATCAGTAATAATAGTCACATCAGTAATAATAGTCACATCAGTAATAATAGTCACATCAGTAATGATAGTCACATCAGTAATGATAGTCACATCAGTAATGACAGTCACATCAGTAATGATAGTCACATCAGTAATGATAGTCACATCAGTAATGATAGTCACATCAGTAATGACAGTCACATCAGGAATAGTTATGTTCCTGCCAGGAATGATAGCATGTAGTAAAGTCATACAAAAAAGTGTGAATACATATATTTACAGTATACAGATTAATAATAATAAATTCTTTAAGCACCAAACACGGCGCATAAGGCAGAAACCAGTGCTCTCCAGTATATATTATTAAGTTTCCGCTATACAAATGAGGATACTGCTGACTGGTAAAGTCTTATATATTTAAGATCTTGACTATATAAACTGTATACTAAAGAATTACCTAATATTTTAGATATTCTGACATCAATAAGATCATAACATAAAACCTGAAGAACAGAAAATTTGACATTAAAGATTTATATGATCCCAAATGAAGTTAGCACAGCAAAATTCTTGTTCTAACTGATCATTAAGCTAATGCATAAAGTAAGCAATATAAAAATGTTGACACTACCTACTTTAATGTTGAACACTATTTGAGTACTACTTTAGCATTTGTTTATATTTTGTTTTCTGTTAAGAAATTGTTATTAATAAGCTATACAGATATTTACTGAACATCATTTAAGATATGATGTTTCAGAATACTGTGTTTATAAAAATACACGCTACCAAATCTCCTTAATGCAAATATGTCAGAGTATGCATAAGATAAGTTGAGATCAATATAAAAAAAAATCAAGAAATAAAAAAGTCAGTGGGATTCAGAAATGTTGGGTTTGCATGCTATGAAAACAAAATGCAACAAAGCAGCGACCAGGGAATTAATAAAAATTAAATTCAGATTTTTTAAAGAATATTTTAATTTCTGCAGCGTTCCAAAATTCAAAATATCTGTTAAGAGATTACATCAATACCCTTTAGCTCCCCAAGGAGCATAGGCCTTCAACAAACACATGCCAAGTCTTCCTGTCCCGTGCCATCTGCTCAAGTTCTTTCCATGTTTTCCTCATCATTTTCACCTGTTTCCAGTTCTCTTCTCCATGTGTTTTTTGGTCTACCTCTGCCTCTCTTTCCATGTGGATTCCAGAACAAGGACTGCCTTGTAATGCTATCAACAGATTTCCTCAATGTGTGTCCTATCCATCGCCAGCGTCTTCTTCTCAGCTCTTCTTCCACTGGCACTTGTCTGGTTCTTGTCATCAATTCCACATTTGTGACTTTGTTACTGCTTAGTAATATACAAGAACAAATGAAGAGATTATATGCTGGATAAGAATATGTCAAGTAACTAGAGCGTTAAAAATTGACCAGCTAAAAAAGAAATTGCTCAAACTGCTATTAGAAATAGGACATTTTATGACAGAAGAACTTTATTGTGCCGAGACTTGCAAAACAATATTATAGAGCACTTCCACCTAAAATCTAAAAAAGGTGAACATCAGACAATCCTACTATCAAAATAATTACAAGCACACAAGTTGACCCCTAACTTTAGATCAGGTGTTATAAATAGACTTATCGAGGAAAACGCACAAAACATCTGCATCCTTTCATCCAAAATGCTTGGTGACAGCTTTGTTTCGGAAACAACATTTTTTTGGTTTCCAGATGTCGCCCAAACTGCATTAGAAAAATAGCCCAAAGTGTGTTCAAAAATCACACAAAGTAGAACAAAGTCATCAAATTATGATAAAAGGTAGCCCAAAGAAACTTTTGATTTTCAGAACATTTAAGTTTTTGGGTGTTCAGATAAAAGGATACATAAGCGGTACAGTAAAGCAGTGCATAGAAATAACAAAAGTTAATATATAACAGTTAGTAATAGCATTTAAAAAAATAATTTAAAAGTATAAAGATATGCTTACTGTGAAACATAGACCTTAACAAATGTATGCCAAATGTTCTTGTCCTGGGCTGTCCTTCAAGGCATTTTCACACCTTCTTTATACATTCAACTCTGTCTTTGATTCCTGTCCACATTTTTTTAAATCTACATTTTTCCCCTTAACCTGGGAATTTTAAAACAATGACTGAACTGCCTTGTAATGCTATCATCTGGCTTCCTCAGTATAGGTCGTAACCAATGCCAACATCTTTACCTCACCTCTTGTTTCCCTGGCACCTGGATGGCTCTTGCCATCAATTTCATATTGGCAATCATGTCATCATCATCATCAGCTGCCATCTCCACAACAAAGGTTGGCTGTAATGGATCTCCAACGTCTTCTGTCTCTTGTCTTGGTGTTTTCTAGGACCTCCTTATTTGTTTTCTTCTCTTTCCATGAGATGCGCCCCATTCTTCTATACATCCACATCTCAAGTGTCTCAATTTGTTATTCCAATAGCTTATTCATCGTCCATGTTTTTACACCGTACAGTAATGCAGAATATACATATAACACTTTATGATTCTCAGTTTTAATTTGTGAGATAACTAATTTGATGTCAGTATATGTTTCATGTTGTTGAATGTAGCTTTGCCCATTCCTATTCTCTTCTTGATTTCTGTTTCACATCTGCCATCGTCTGTTATTATATGACCAAGATATTTGTAGCTCTTGACTTGTTCCAGTCATGTCATACCATTCTAATTTTTCTATTCTGTGTAAACACCCATTTATGAAAGTCTCTAACTTCTTGGTTGTTGTTCTCCATGTTTCACAGCTATACAATAATACTGTAGTGACATCTGAGTAGGACATTGTGATTATTGTATTGGGACTGATCTCATTTTGATTTCCATATATTTCTCAATGCCATGAAATCTCCTCTTGCCTTTTGTACTCTCATCTTTATATCACTAACAACTTTGTCTATGTTGTTGCTACAAGTCTTCATCTTTTAGGATGTTTCACCAAGCGTAATTTTGTTATCATTTGTGGCATTTATTCTCATAATTATTTTCTTTTCTCTGTGTATTTTCAAAACAACTTTATGTGCGCTCTCATCCAGTATTCTCATTGTGTCTTGCATTTAGTTATGGTTATGGGACAGCAGAGCCAGGTCATCAGCAAAATCTACATCATCAAATTGTTTTGTCAGAGTCTACTGAATTCCGCTTCTGTTAGGAAAAACCTACCTGCCACAAAAATATTTATAGAATGTGTGATTCCTGTATACACACATTATGATCCTCACCGGTGGTATCGTGTTTGTGCACTGTGCTGAGATCCTTCTTGTGTGATCTAAGGAAGGGGATCGCAGCACTGATGTTGTCCATATGCAATGACAATGGTCCATAAACCCAAACCAAGCCACTTCTGTTCAAAAATTGAATTGTCACAAAAGATATTTTTGTTTTTTAAAGCGTTAAACACAGCCAAAGTTTACAGTATTATGCAGGATGAAAATAAATGCATGTTGAGAGCTAACATGTTAAAAAGAATGAAAGTAAAAGTGTTATAAAAATAAGAACTACAGGTCTATGTTGGCATACATATACACAAATCAAAAAAGCATCTACACAGAATTTGCAGAAAATGGTAACTCACCACTAGGAAAGGCAAATGCACTAAGGACAAATTATTAACAACAGCAATGATAACATGTTTTGATGCAAACATTTTTAAAAAAAACAAGTTAAAAAAACATGAGAATAAAAATGTGAAATGTAAATTAAGAAAGCATTTTAGATGCATATAAAAACAAGAAATGTGTGTCTGATCATCTTCTCCTGTTGAGTGCTTAGTCCTGACATTCTAATTTTTTTGTATTTCACTTTATTTATGTTTTAACATGTAATCTTGCCATAATTATTCATTTCCTGATAGAAAATCTTATATTAATTAATTTTTTCTTTATATAACCTTCTTGAAATGTTGACAAATGCTTCAACTCTGATGGGTTTATTTTATTCATTCTAATTGTATTTTCTATTTTATTTTTACTTTTTTGCATAAATGCATTTCATATTTCCGGAAATTTAAAAAAAATAGTGGCTCGATAGATGAAATAATGGACAGATAATGCATGGATGAACGGACAGAGGACGATTAGTGGATGAATAAATAAACTGTTAGTTGAATTAAATTAAACTTGGTGGCCGGACAGCTGTGTAACAGATAAGATGATCAATGATTTTCAGTTATTAGTTAAATAAATTATTTTATAACTAGGTCAATATTACAGTATTTTACAGAAATTTGTTTGCAACATAAGGGTTACTTTCATAATTGTCTCCAGCTGGCAGAAAATAGGAGTGAATTTGAAAGCTGCAATCAAGGTGAAGTGGGTTCAATTCTTTGCACTAGACAACAGGAGCCTGACACTTGGGAGTCATGACCCAAGAGTGTTAAGGGGTCAAAACACTTGATCGACGGGGGACTACTTCTAATGATCAGATTGCCTCCTGTTGTATCACTCTGTATAGAGTTTCCTATCATAATTACATGGTCAGACCATTGACAATCGGGAAAAGATTAATGGATTTCTGGAAAGACAGCTGACACTGGGAAAGACTAGGAACTGGCTGACCCGGTTGGCACTCAGAAAGCTGTAAACAATCGCTATAGGGCCCAAAAATGATAGATGCCACCGGGATTCACCGAAATGGGGGGAGATTGATGAATCCATTATTGGAATCGACCAGACCAGTTACACGGACTTTGAGTTCTGACCAACGGCTGGAATTTCCATGTGCATGTGGTAAGAAATTCTCTACTCAGAGAGACATGGCAATCTACAGAACGAAAAAGGGGTGTGGGAGCTCAGAATCAACAGCGCTCTGTTACGACGGGTAAGCCATTAGAAGACCTCAGCCAGGAGTCAATCAACAGCACTGAGAATATTCAAGATGATCTGCCTGATGATGATCTCACACACATCTTGTATGGGAAAAGAAATGCAATGAAGTTTCCACCCACGAGTGCAAAAAGGCTTTGGGAACAGCTGGATGAAGCCTTGTCAAAAGAGTTGGATAACAACCTGAAGTAGATAACCTTGGAGACAAAGCTGGAAATCTTCGGCGACATAATATATCTTCACTGTCCCAAAGTGTTTGGAGTCAGGGAGGCAATGGAAAGTAACCTACCACAAAAAAGTAGAAGACAACTCAGAATAGAAGAGATCAAGAAACAGAAGAAGCATGCCCAAAAACAGTTCAAGAACGCAGTGGACACAGAAAAGGAAGGATTACACAGGTTTGGGAGCACCTGAAAGGTCAACATAATGTTCTGTGTAGAGCAGAAAGGTTGTGCAGGAAAAGAAGGCAAACACGGAGGGATAGGGAGAGATTCTTCAGGGAGCCTTTCAAGTTTGCTAAAGAACTGTTTAAATAGCCACAGTCTGGAACACTCAACAATGGGAAAGAAGACCTGGAAGAACACCTTAGAATGACCTATTCAGATGGTCGCAAAGATGAGCCCCTCAGCAGCATGGAAGGCCTTATATGGCCTAGTAAGCCAGGAGCTGAATTCAACACCAAGCCCCCAACAATGCAAAAAATGAAAGCATTGTCCAGAGAGCATGGTGCAAGTCAGCTCCAGGTCCTATTGGTGTCCCATATGTTGTATTTAAAAGATGTTAAACTTCTGAAAGGCTGCTCCATTTGCTGAAAAATGCTTGGAAAAACCAGCTTGTAAGCAAAGAATGGAGAAAGGCGAATGGTTACATTCTGAAGGAACAAAATTCCACAGATATCAGTCAGTTCAGGCCAATTTCACTACTTAATGTGGAAGGGAAGATATTCTTCTCAGTGATGGCTAAGGCTCACCACATAACTCTTGGAGAATGAATTGACACTACCATCCAGAAAGGAGGTATCCCAGGTACACCAGGGTGTCTAGAGCATGCCACAATGATCTGGGAAGCAATTCAATAGGCGAAGTCTGACAGAACAAATCTCCATGTAATCTGGTTGGATCTAGCTAATGCGTATGGATCCGTTCTACACCAGATGTTGTGGCAGGCCCTGGAAATGTACCATGTTCCACAAGAATTTGTAGCAATACTGAAGCAGTTTTTCTCAGGGTTCTCTGTCAGATTTTCAACCAGAGAGTATACAGTGAAGTGGATTGACCTACAAGTTGGAATTGCAATGGGATGTACCATCTCTCCTATACTATGCAGGTAATCCTTAAAGCGGCAGAAGGATTTACTATAGGTCTGAAGCTCAATGGAAGGTGTCACATGCCACCACTTAAAGCATTCATAGATGACATCAACAATTCTGACATCAGATGAACACCAGGCCCGGAGAATGTTAGCATGACTGAATGAACTAGTCAGTTGGTGCAGAATGAGCTTCAAACCTAAGAAGTCTAGAAGCCTATCAGTCAGGTAAGGCAAGACATCTGAGGTCACATTCATGGTTTCAAACCAAAGAATCCCTATTGTCATTGAGGAATCTGTTAAAAGTCTTGGCAAGGTGTATGATGCCTCATTAAAAAACTCAAAGGCAGTTCAACAGACAATAGAAATATCAGACAGAGGACTACAGATCATAGACCAAAGCAAACTCCTAGGAAAGTTCACAGTGTGGTGCCTCCAGTTCATGTTGATACCTAAATTGCTATGGCCACTACTTACATATGAAATAAGCACAAGTACAGTGGAAGCTATAGAGAACAAGGTCAACAAGTTCATAAGGAAATGGCTAGGAGTACCACCAGGTCTGTCAGACATAACACTGTCCTGCAAGAAGGCAAAGCTTGTGCTTCCCTTCAAGTCAGTTGTTGAAGAATACAAAGCAGGAAAGGCAAGGCTCGGAATGATGCTGTGCAAGTCAGCAGATGATGTAGTTAAGACCATTTAGCCTACACTGAAAACTGGAAGGAAGTGGAAAGTGGATGAAGCTGATGATCAGATTGACTCCTGTTCTATCGCTCTGTATAAAGTTTCCTAACATACAGTCATTTGTATTGACTTGGTCAATATTACAGTCATTTGTCTGTAAGACTGACAAATGTTCAAGAGGTTGATCTGAAGCTGGATGGACAAAAAACAGGATGAAATGGAGAATGACTGACATGTAAATATACACAAATTAGACAAGATGCCCAAAGAAAAACTGATGACTGTTGCAAAACACAGGTATGTGGATATAGACTTTGTCTTGAACATTGATACAGACCTAGACCTTGACATGGACACACAGCTAAACATCAACTTGGACATGGAAACAGACACTTAGTCTTGAACACAAAACAGACCTAGTCTTGGACATGGACACAAACCTAGTCTTGGACATGGAGACAGACATGAATATAAACACAGTCATGGATACAGACACAGACTTAAATGACATGGACAATGACATGAATATAAACAGTCATGGATACAGACATAGACTTGGACATGGATACAGACACAGACTTGGACATGGATATATACAAATACTTGGACATGGATACAGACATCAATTTGGACATGAGCATGTATACAGACATAGACTTGGACATGGATACAGATATAGACTTGGATACAGACAAAGAATTGGACATGGATATAGACATAGACCTGGACACAGACATGGATATATATACATAGACTAGGACATAGACATGTACCTAAACACAAACATGGATACAGACATAGACCTAGATGACACAGATATAAACAAAGACCTAGACTTGGACATGAACACAGATATGGAAATAAACACAGACATGGATACAGATATAGACCTAGACATGGACACAGATAAGGACCTGAATACAGACATTGATACAGACACAGAGCTGGATGACATGGACACAAACTTAGTCTTGGACATGGACACAGACAAAGAGCCAAGTCTTCTTTCATAAAAGAGCAAAGAGCAAAAATCTGCAAGACTTACTTGATACTTAGTTTCACACGAGGCTCATTCTCTCTGTATCGGGCATTCTGTAATAAGGAACGTAGATAAATGTCATGTACAAACAGCTTATATATGACATCATGGAAAAACTCTGGCATTCAGCTACAGGGACATGAAGGACACAGGTATCAGCACGGAGAGTCACCAAAATTAAATGTAAGGTGTTGGATAATACATAAATTGTGAGGATTTTATACAACAACAGTCCTTGGTCTGGAACTCACAGAGAATAGGAAATAGGCAGGAATCCAAAATTACATGTAGACAAGACATGCATAACAAACACATATTATTACACATAAGGAAGGGAAACCCGAGGCCTGTAAACAGTAAATTAATATGAAACAAATATAAAGGTATGTTATCAGGCACTCGCAGGAAATAAAGAAGTAGAACACTAGACAACAGAAAAACAACAGACATGAGTGGCTTACCCAGGATTTGAACCCTGGACCTTCCGTGCGACAACCCCGCCTAGCCATGCAAGCGAATCACACTATCCTCTCTGCCATCTACGCATCACCAAAAAATGATGTTTCAATGACAGGTCATCAGTGCGAACCGCAATACACGACACCGGAAGTCCACCATGGGCAGTTTAGTCTATTAATGACGCAATCACTTCTGTTGTTTCCCTATCATGCAGTATAGGTCAGTCCAACAAGACAAGGATCTTAATACTGTGTCCAGTAAATGATAGTAGACTTAGAACAGTGAGAACAGAACAGAGGGTAGGTTTGGTATTGTTTTATTACACATAAGGAAGGGAAACCCGAGACTTGTAAACAGTAAATTAATATGAAACAAATATAAAGGTATGTTATCAGGCACTCGTAGGAAATAAAGAAGTAGAACACTAGACAACAGAAAAACAACAGACATGAGTGGCTTACCCAGGATTTGAACCCTGGACCTTCTGCGTGACAACCCCGCCTAACCGTGCAAGCAAATCACACTATCCTCTCTGCCATCTACGCATCACCAAAAAATGATGTTTCAATGACAGGTCATCAGTGCGAACCGCAATACATGACACCAGAAGTCCACCATGGGCAGTTTAGCCTATTAATGACGCAATCACTTCTGTTGTTTCCCTATCATGCAGTATAGGCCAGTCCAACAAGACAAGGACCTTAACTCTTTCAGTCCAGAGTTATTTTGCACGCTGTGCCAGACTTTTATTGTGGGCAGAATTTTATTCAGTGAAGTGTTCATCTTTCAGTCTAAATTTTTGTGTGAATTTTCCTTTGAACATGTACTTATTATATACCAAACTGTAGGGAAATGGATAGAGAATTGTAATATATAATGTCTTTGGTAGTATTAACACAAGTATGTTCGGTATACTTAGAACATTTTGCATGTAAAATTGAAAAACGCTTAAAAGTTGACTGTAGAATACGATCTTACCAAAGACAAATTACTGTTGTAGACAATAAAACTTTCTTTTTAGTCTTCAAACATCAAGTTAATCCATATACATGTAAAAAGAAACATGCTTATGGCCACAATTAGTACATTTAGTGTTATTCACACCAGTTTTTCCGTGGTCCTTTGTAAGAAAAATATAAATTATGCAATCGTGCATTACGTAATCTTCAAACAAATAAAGAAGAATAACGTCATATAAAAACTTTTTTACTCTTGTTTAATGTTTTAATTGTATCCCTAGCTTCACCTTCTACCAAGAACTAGTGATTAGGTGTTACGGTAGGTCTAGTTTTGTTGCTTTTTGATCAGCCAGAATACGACTACGCCCACTCATCAACTAAACCTAGTGTGTCTAGCTTTTCTGCACAGATTCCGTATTTTGACAACAAACTGTGACTACCAAACAATCATCATTAATGTCAGCAATGTTTCAAAGTAGTTTGACATAATTATTTGCTTAGGAGACTTAGAAAATGTAAATATAAAGCGTGACATATTTCTCTAGCAATAATAACGAAAAACGCAAAAACGCAAATTTTCACCAAAAAATGTGATAATAACATCAAAACACTCACATGTGCTGATTAACTACAGTCAAATTAGTTGTTTAGATAGTAGCGGAAGTCATTCTACGAGTTTTAATATATGAACTGCATTAGACGGACGATTTTTAAGGTTTATGCGTGATAAACTAAAAACCACGCTCTGAGCGTTGCTCTGGCACAGCGTGTTGAATTTTGCAACGCTCAGAGCATTGCTCTGGACTGAAAGAGTTAATACTGTGTCCAGTAAATGATAGTAGACTTCCGGTGTTGTGTATTGCGGTTCACACTGATGAGCTGTCATCGAAACATCATTTTTTGGTGATGCGTAGATGGCAGAGAGGATAGTGTGATACGCTTGCATGGCTAGGCGGGGTTGTCGCACGGAAGGTCCAGGGTTCAAATCCTGGGTAAGCCACTCATGTCTGTTGTTTTTCTGTTGTCTAGTGTTCTACTTCGTTATTTCCTACGAGTGCCTGATAACATACCTTTATATTTGTTTCATATTAAATAACAAACACAACATGTGATAAGAAGGAAGGACTGCCCAACACAGAAAGGCTTGGAGAGGCAAGGTTGAAGTCCTTTGTTCCACAGGAAGCTGACAGGCAAATTCATAAGAGTTTTATTAAAAAACTGAAACTGTAATTACCAAGGTTATTTCACTCCATAAGATAATTTCCTACAAAATGTGAATCTCTTGTTTCAAAGATCACTTAACTCCACAAGATAATTTCATATAACACTGAAACTCTAATTGCCAAGGTCATTTCACACCACAAGATAATTCTCTACAAAAACCGAATCTCTCGTTACAAAGATCACTTAACTCCACAAGATAATTTCACATAACACTGAAACTCTGGTTTACCAAGGTCACTTAACTCCACAAGATAATTCTCTACAAAAACCGAATCTCTCGTTACAAAGATCACTTAACTACACAAGATAATTTCACATAACACTGAAACTCTGGTTTACCAAGGTCACTTAACTCCACAAGATAATTCTCTACAAAAACCGAATCTCTCGTTACAAAGATCACTTAACTACACAAGATAATTTCACATAACACTGAAACTCTGGTTTACCAAGGTCACTTAACTCCACATGATAATTTCATATAACACTGAAACTGTAGTTACTAAGGCCACTTCACTCCACAAGATAATTTCCTACAAAATTGAAAATGATTACTAAGGTCACTTCACTCCACAATTTCATACAAAAGTGAAACATAATTATTTCTATGGTGCAGTATTTTGTGCCTTGTACGCCATCACCTGAACAGCTATGCTTTGGACCCTAGAAGGATGGCAAAAGACAGGCAGACCAAAAACAACCTGGCAGACAACAGTGGAGGCTGAGATGCAAATCATGAACCAGAGCTGGGGCACAGCATGAAGGATGGCCACTGAATAAGCAAAATAGCGACAGTTTGTTGCTGCCCTACAAGATGCCACTAGGCGTAATGGCCGCTGTCTGATTTGTCAGTCAGGGGCTAAGAATCCAAAAAGAAGAAGAAGACACCCAGGAACAAAGGAGGAATGTAAATAAACTACATAAATAATAAACTACGGTTATAAACCTAGCAAAAAAAACATATCAAGATATGAAATGTAGAAAGGATTCTTCATGAAGGACAACTAACTGAGCTGTTTGAGATAAGAGCTAGAGTGCTGTCTCTTGTCACCATATGGTATTACAAATGTGTCTAAAAATAGACAGAAAAGAAATAAAGGTTGTGAGAATAAATGTGGCAAATTATAGCCACATAGCATTTGGAGAAACATCCCTTGGCAGCAACATAATAATAATAGCCCCTTCAGTCATAACTGACTAGGGAAATGTGCCCCTGAGGTGACAGCCCTCAGCTGCTTATTTTCCTGGTGTTCCTTTTGACGTTTTCTCCTCTTCTGCTTGTTGTGTGAGCTTCTTTTTGCCCAAACTGAGGTTGTGCCGTAGATAACATCGCCACTTGAAGTCAGAGGAACGAGCTGTGACGTTAAAATAAGAATACAAAGGCTAGATGAACTTTGACTAGACAATACATGGGAGAAAAAAAGAAGAGGAAGTCCAACACTAAATATAAAAAAATGAATCTTGAAGTCAAATGTCAATTCAGTCCTACCGTATGGCTCTGAAAAAAAAAAACTGACAAACAAGAAGTTATAGACTTTCATAGATGGATGCTTACCCAGAACAGAAGAATGACAATGGTATAACAAGATGACCAACATAAAACTGATAGAGACAACTAGACCAATAGCAGTGGAACAGGGGGTAAGGAAAAGATGTTGGTGTTGGATGGGACAAACATTAACACATTAACTACCGAATTGAAAAACACACTGTGGCCGAATTAAATTTTTTTCCCATTTTTATCCTGTAGGTGTTTGCACAAAGTAAGCTATAGTTTTCGTAATTGTTTATGGACTTTTATGAATTACACGTCATTTTAAAGATAAATGAATGTACTATTACAATAAGCACCATTTATAACTCTAATAGAGGTTGTTGCTATTTAATGGCCCTCCAATGGCCGAGGACTTGCAATATTTTCACAATTATAACTGCTTGCGCCCCATCTCTATCAAAATCACTATTTCAATCAATGTGCACACCATTTTCACTCTTGTCCTCGTCGCTAGATCTATCAGTCAATTGTTGAAACAAGTTTCTAGCCTATTCAGCCGTTAGACGAGATGTACAAGCATTTTTTGTGGTCCTATCACTAGTTGCCACGGTAAACAGTTTTACACAATTTGGTAATTAACCCAAAACGCTGGAAAATAATGAGCATAATATCAATTTTTCAGTGTTCTACAACAAACATGCTTTGGGAATTTGTTTTCCGGTGGCAACTTAAAATCTCGAACCAGATCAGAAAGTGTTTCAGTACATTTTTCATTCATTTTATTACTAAACATAGATCGATGCTCCGAGCGGCTCGCAGTCCAAATGATAGGATTTCAAAAGCCGGTCCCACTGGCTCGTGGTAGTTAATGTGTTAAGGAAACCAGTGATTTTGATAGGACAAACATTGAGGCCACCAGTCAATCAAATTTACAAGGCTGTTCTTAGTCTGGCATCCACATGGTAAAGGAAATAGAGGGAGAACAAACAAAAAACCCATGGAGGAAGAAATTGGACAGACTTAAAAAGGATAAAGTGGACTTGGAGAGATCTTGAAAGGAAGGCTCAGGATAGGACGGGTCAGCGTGAACTTGCTGAAGGTCTATGCTCCCCAGGGAATTAAAAAATAATATTCAACCATATTTGAACACCTTTCATTCTCCCCACCCATCCTCAACAAAACCATGACTCATAATTAAACCACTTACATCCCCAGGTAGGGTCTGGCAAAGGATGTGGAACAGACATGAAATAACTGCTGAACAACATAGATTCTGAGATAAATATTTAAATCTACAGTTATAACTAGTTCCAGCATTATCACCACAACAGCCTTCTAGCTAATAAAACAATTATCATCAGCATTATCACACCTAGGTACATCACAAGAAAAATTGATAAAAACCATCGCAGTACAACTAAAAATACAACAAACATGTTTACCCTGCTCAACTTGAATCCAGACTCTGGAATATGTTTCACACCTTCTCGTTTCAAATCATCACCATTTTCTGAAACAGTAAGAACCAGCAAGCAATCATTAAATAACAGGGCATAAAAATTTATTTTTTAAATAACATAACAAGAAGGGAGATACTGTAAGGTGATATACAACAAAACAGCAGATCCATAAGGCAACATGCAACAACACAGCAGATACAGTAAGGTGACATGCAACAACACAGCAGATACAGTTAGGTGACATGAAACAACACAGCAGATACAGTAAGGTGACATGCAACAACACAGCAGATACAGTAAGGTGACATACAACAACACAGCAGATACAGTAAGGTGATATGCAACAACACAGCAGATACAGTAAGGTGACATACAACAACACAGCAGATACAGTAATGTGACATACAACAGCACAGCAGATACAGTAAGGTGACATACAACAACACAGCAGATACAGTAAGGTGACATGCAACAACACAGCAGATACAGTTAGGTGACATGCAACAACACAGCAGATACAGTAAGGTGACATGCAACAACACAGCAGATCCAGTAAGGTGACATGCAACAACACAGCAGATACAGTAAGGTGACATGCAACAACACAGCAGATACAGTAAGGTGACATGCAACAACACAGCAGATACAGTAAGGTGGCATGCAACAACACAGCAGATCCAGTAAGGTGGCATGCAACAACACAGCAGATACAGTAAGGTGACATGCAACAACACAGCAGATACAGGAAGGTGACATGCAACAACACAGCAGATACAGTAAGGTGACATGCAACAACACAGCAGATACAGTAAGGTGACATGCAACAACACAGCAGATACAGTAAGGTGACATGCAACAACACAGCAGATCCAGTAAGGTGACATGCAACAACACAGCAGATACAGTAAGGTGACATGCAACAACACAGCAGATACAGTAAGGTGACATGCAACAACACAGCAGATACAGTAAGGTGACATGCAACAACACAGCAGATCCAGTAAGGTGACATGCAACAACACAGCAGATCCAGTAAGGTGACATGCAACAACACAGCAGATCCAGTAAGGTGACATGCAACAACACAGCAGATCCAGTAAGGTGACATGCAACAACACAGCAGATACAGTAAGGTGACATGCAACAACACAGCAGATACAGTAAGGTGACATGCAACAACACAGCAGATACAGTAAGGTGACATGCAACAACACAGCAGATACAGTAAGGTGACATGCAACAACACAGCAGATCCAGTAAGGTGGCATGCAACAACACAGCAGATCCAGTAAGGTGACATGCAACAACACAGCAGATACAGTAAGGTGACATGCAACAACACAGCAGATCCAGTAAGGTGACATGCAACAACACGGCAGATCCAGTAAGGTGACATGCAACAACACAGCAGATCCAGTAAGGTGACATGCAACAACACAGCAGATACAGTAAGGTGACATGCAACAACACAGCAGATACAGTAAGGTGACATGCAACAACACAGCAGATATAGTAAGGTGACATGCAACAACACAGCAGATACAGTAAGGTGACATGCAACAACACAGCAGATACAGTAAGGTGACATGCAACAACACAGCAGATCCAGTAAGGTGACATGCAACAACACAGCAGATCCAGTAAGGTGACATGCAACAACACAGCAGATCCAGTAAGGTGACATGCAACAACACAGCAGATCCAGTAAGGTGACATGCAACAACACAGCAGATACAGTAAGGTGACATGCAACAACACAGCAGATACAGTAAAGTGACATGCAACAACACAGCAGATACAGTAAGGTGACATGCAACAACACAGCAGATACAGTAAGGTGACATGCAACAACACAGCAAGAACCAGCTATTATTTATTTCCATGTTATGATCCTTATGGAGCACATGGTTAGTAGGAAACCTGGGCTAAAACATTCATGTGCTCTTGCTATAGTAGTTTGTATATCAGTTTGTTTTACATGATGGGGTTACTAGCCCCACAACAACCTCATGTTAGTAGCCCCACAACAACCTCATGTTAGTTGAACCACAACAACCTCATGTTACTAGCCCCACAACAACCTCATGTTACTAGCCCCACAACAACCTCATGTTAGTAGTCCCACAACAAACATTTATTACAAATAAGGGAGGGAAACCTGAGGCCTGTAAACAGTAAATTAATATGAAACAAATATAAAGGTATGTTATCAGGCACTCGCAGGAAATAAAGAAGTAGAACACCAGACAACAGAAAAACAACAGACATGAGTGGCTTACCCAGGATTTGAACACTGGACCTTCCGTGCGACAACCCCGCCTAGCCATGCAAGTGAATCGCACTATCCGCTCTGCCATCTACGCATCATCAAAAAATGATGTTTCAATGGCAGGTCAATAGTGCGAACCACAATACACGACACCAGAAGTCCTCCATGGGCAGTTCAGCCTATTAATGACGCAATCACTTCTGTTGTATTTCTATCAAGCAGTATAGGCCGAATCCAACAAGACCCTTAGGACCTTAATACTGTGTCCAGTAAATGATAGTAGACTAGAACAGTGAGAACAGGATAGTGGGTAGGTTTGGTATTGTACAAACATTTATTACAAATAAGGGAGGGAAACCTGAGGCCTGTAAACAGTAAATTAATATGAAAAAAATATAAAGGTATGTTATCAGGCACTCGCAGGAAATAAAGAAGTAGAACAACAGACAACAGAAAAACAACAGACATGAGTGGCTTACCCAGGATTTGAACACTGGACCTTCCGTGCGACAACCCCGCCTAGCCATGCAAGCGAATCGCACTATCCGCTCTGCCATCTACGCATCATCAAAAAATGATGTTTCAATGGCAGGTCAATAGTGCGAACCACAATACACGACACCAGAAGTCCTCCATGGGCAGTTCAGCCTATTAATGACGCAATTTTTCTGTTGTATTTCTATCAAGCAGTATAGGCCGAATCCAACAAGACCCTTAGGACCTTAATACTGTGTCCAGTAAATGATAGTAGACTAGAACAGTGAGAACAGGATAGTGGGTAGGTTTGGTATTGTACAAACATTTATTACAAATAAGAAAACCTCATGTTAGTAGCCCCACAACAACCTCATGTTAGTAGCCCCACAACAACCTCATGTTAGTAGCCCCACAACAACCTCATGTTAGTAGCCCCACAACAACTTCATGTTAGTAGCCCCACAACAACCTCATGTTAGTAGCCCCACAACAACTTCATGTTAGTAGCCCCACAACAACCTCATGTTAGTAGCCCAACATTAACCTCATGTTAGTAGCCCCACAACAACCTCATGTTAGAAGCCCCACAACAACCTCATGTTAGTAGCCCCACAACAACCTCATGTTAGTAGCCCCACAACAACCTCATGTTAGTAGCCCCACAACAACTTCATGTTAGTAGCCCCACTACAACCTCATGTTAGTAGCCCCACAACAACCTCATGTTAGTAGCCCCACAACAACCTCATGTTACTAGCCCCACAACAACCTCATGTTACTAGCCCCACAACAACCTCATGTTAGTAGCCCCACAACAACCTCATGTTAGTAGCCCCACAACAACCTCATGTTAGTAGCCCCACAACAACCTCATGTTAGTTGCCCCACAACAACCTCATGTTAGTTGCCCCACAACAACCTCATGTTAGTAGTCCCACAACAACCTCCTGTTAGTAGCCCCACAACAACTTCATGTTAGTAGCCCCACTACAACCTCATGTTAGTAGCCCCACAACAACCTCATGTTAGTAGCCCCACAACAACTTCATGTTAGTAGCCCCACTACAACCTCATGTTAGTAGCCCCACAACAACCTCATGTTAGTAGCCCTACAACAACCTCATGTTACTAGCCCCACAACAACCTCATGTTACTAGCCCCACAACCACCTCATGTTAGTAGCCCCACAACAACCTCATGTTAGTAGCCCCACAAAAACCTCATGTTAGTAGCCCCACAACAACCTCATGTTAGTTGCCCCACAACAACCTCATGTTAGTTGCCCCACAACAACCTCATGTTAGTAGTCCCACAACAACCTCATGTTAGTAGCCCCACAACAACCTCATGTTAGTAGCCCCACTACAACCTCATGTTAGTAGCCCCACAAAAACCTCATGTTAGTTGCCCCACAACCACCTCATGTTAGTAGTCCCACAACCACCTCATGTTACTAGCCCCACAACAACCTCATGTTAGTAGCCCCACAACAACCTCATGTTAGTAGCCCCACAACAACCTCATGTTAGTAGCCCCACAACAACCTCATGTTAGTAGCCCCACAACAACCTCATGTTAGTAGCCCCACAACAACCTCATGTTTGTAGCCCCACAACAACCTCATGTTAGTAGCCCCACATGGGGGTGTTGGGAAGTCAGGTATTGGTAGTACCTCATGGGGGTGTTGGGAAGTCAGGTATTGGTAGTACCTCTGGTGAAGGAGCTGTCATGCCCTTTTTAGGGCAGCTCAGCCACCTTTGGTCCAAACCTGGCATCCAGCTCTCACCTGTGGCTCCTCGTAGCTGTCAGCATGCGACAGCGGCCACCCCCGGACAACGGCTTTGACAGGCCGGCTAAACTAGGTGAGGGTAGTCGAATGGTTATAAACCTTCGGTGAGTTAGGGTCTGCCTACCCATGCATGCGAAGACTGGATTCGATAGACTGCGCGGAAGAAACCACCTGTTGGTTCAACGGGCATGACGGCGATTACCAGCAACGCGCTGTGGAGCGTAAGGAGCACGGCGAGGCACGTAGAAAGCCCTGGTCATCCACTGCACCTGACTTCATCTCCAGTCGTCTTGACTTGTCTTGCCACTGGATTGAGATGGACCCAGGCGAGAGAGTGAGGTCGACGAATTGCGCAACTCTTCCTCACTTTAATCCAAATCACCGCGCAAGTCACTCTTTCATCCATTCATCCATTCGTCCGTCCGCTCGCGGCGGGTCCTGTGGCGATGGGCGAGCGGCGAGGCGGCGGGCGTGGGTGTGCTGGCGGTCGTGGTCGCAGACCTGCACACAGGCGGCTTGGGCCATGTGGTCGTCTTCCGCTGGTCGGGGCGGCGGTGGGGTTCGGCAGCCCCCTGGGTGTCTGGGCGGCCCTCTTTGGGAGAGCACTGCTCGCCTCCGTGGCGTGAGGGAGGGGCTGGGGAGGGTGCCCTAGGCATTGCCTGCTTCGCCATTGCCTGGCCGGCTTACCGCGGTTGGTGGGTGCCCTGCTTCGGCGGTCGACATATGGGAAAAAGAGGGGACAGATTTTTCCCCCTCGTTCTGGGCGCGTGGAATGTGCGCACTTTGCTTGACGGGGACTTTGGTGCAAACAGACCTGAGGGACGGGCTGCCCTGATTGGGAGGGAACTGGCCGGGTACAACATTGGCATAGCAGCACTGAGTGAGACTCGACTTGCAGGCGAGGGCCAACTTTGCGAAAGGGGTGCAGGTTGTACATTCTTTTGGAGCGGAGGAGGGGCTGGGGAGGGGCGAGAGGCAGGGGTTGGATTTGCAATCAGGGCAGCGGTTGTCAGCAGGTTGGTGGGGCCCCCGGGGGGAGTGGATGACCGACTCGTGACGGTCGGGATCCCTCTGTTCTGTGGGGGAGGGCATGCCGCCATCGTTGGGGCGTGTGCACCGGCTGTGACAAACCAGGATGATGTCAAGGATAGGTTTTACGAGGGGCTACATGCGGTCATTGCATCAGTTCCTAGGGCAGATGGGCTCGTCATTCTTGGTGACTTTGGTGCAAGAGTGGGCTCGGGTGGCATCTCCTGGGGTGGCACTGTTGGTGGGTGCGGCGTGGGTCGCTGTGGCAGTGGTGGACTTCGTCTCCTCCGGACTTGCGCGGGGCGTGACCTCCTTGTCGCCGACACCGTTTTTCGACTTCCTGCCCGCGGCGGGACCTCCTGGGTGCGCCCTCGCTCGGAGCATTGGCACCTGGTTGACTGTGTGGTTGTTGGGAGGGGGGACGGGCGGGATGTCCGGGTGGCCGGGTCCGTGTGTGGTGCCGAGTGCTGGACTGATCGTCGCCTCATTGTGTCTGGACTTAGGGTTCGTGTCCGGCCGGCCGGGCGCCCTCGGGGGGGGAGGGCTCGAGAGAGGCTGGGTGTCACCAGGCTAGAGAGGACAACGGTCAAGCAGTCATTTACTGGCGCCTTGGGGGACCGTCTCGAATCTGTCTCGCTGGACGGCCAGGGTGTGGAGACGGGTTGGGCGGCCCTGGGTGAGCGGATCTGCAGCACTGCTGCGGAGGTCCTGGGTCCTTCCATCGGGAGGCGAAATGACTGGTTTGATGAGAGCTCAGATGATATGGGGCAGATGTTGGCTGAGAGGCACCATCTCCATGGGGCATATTTGAATGATCCAGGGTCTACATCCGAGAGGGACGCTTTCGGCGGCATGCGTGGAGTCGTCCAGCGTGGACTGCGCCGGGTGCGGGGTTCGTGGCTGAGTGGTAAAGCAGATGGGATCCGGGGCTTTGCTGACGGCCATGGCTTGAGGGGCTTTTGCCTTGCACTCGGGGCGGTCTGTGGTCCAACGTCATCGGGATCGTTTCCCCTCCTTGGTGCAGATGGAGGGGCACTAATTACAGACAGGGGGAGAATTCTCCAACGCTGGGCTGGGCATTTTGATAGTGTCTTGAACCAGCCGTCATCTGTTGACGACGGGGCCATCGTCCGCCTGCCCCGGGTTCCTGTGAATGAGGCATTGGATGGTGTGCCGGCTCTGGGGGAGACTGGAAGGGCGATTCGTCGGCTGTCTGGTGGGGGGGCCCCTGGCTCCGATTCGATTCCTGTTGGGGTTTGTAGGGATGGCGGTGCGGTTCTGATGGAGAGACTTCATGTGATATTCCGGCGGGTGTGGCAGAGTGGGGCCGTCCCACGCGATCTCAGGGGTGCCTCGGTTGTACATCTATATAAACGTAAGGGTAGTCGCCGGGGCTGTGGCGGTCATCGAGGCATCTCTCTTTTGTCGATCGCTGGGGGGATATTCGCCGGAGTCCTTTTGGGTCGCCTTGCGGCTCATCTTGACAGGGGTCTTTTGCCTGAGGGTCGGTGTGGATTCCGGAGAGAGCGTGGGGCCACAGATGTGGTGTTTGCGGCGGGACAGCTACGGGAGAAGTGCTGGGAGCGGCGCTGTGGCCTGTGCACAGCTTTCGTCGACTTGGCGGGGACGTTCGACACGGTCGGTGGAGAGGGTCTGTGGAGGATCGTGGCAGGGTGCGGCTGCCCAGGGAGATTTGTCACAGTGGTGCAGCGGCTGCGTGGTGGGGTGCAGGCTGGAGTTCAGGGGGGCGGTGGGCTATCGGAGCCTTTCCCCGTCTCGGATGGAGTTGGACAGAGGTGCGTGCTTGCACCGACTCTGTTCGGTATCGTGTTTTCTGCTGTGCTGACTGGTGCTTTTGGAGACGGGGACACAGGAATCGACATTGGTTATCGTATTGATGGAGGATTGTTTGGCCTTGGGAGGCTTCGGGCAAGGACCAGGGTCGGGTCGCACACCGTCGGGGATCTTCTGTTTGCTGATGATTGTGCCCTCAATTCCTTCTCGGAGGCTGATCTGCAGCGTAGTGTGGATGGATTCTCCGGGGCCTGCGCCAGCTTTGGGCTTACCGTCAGCGCGGGGACGGCAGAGGTCGTGTGCCAACCGGCTCCTGGCACAGTTTGTGCTGAGCCAGTCGTCAAGGTTAATGGTGGGAAACTGGGTGTTGTGAACGGGTTCACATGCCTTGGTGGCACGCTATCCCGGGGCATTGTCATTGATGATGGGGTGAACACCAGGATCTCCAAAGCCAGCAGCACATTTGGCAGACTATACACCAACGTTTGGCATCGAGGTGGCATTAGTCTGCAGACAAAGCTGAAGGTATACAGAGCTGCGGTGCTTCCAGTGCTGCTATATGCATGTGAAACATGGACTGTATACGGGCGCCACGTGAAGAAGCTAAACCACTTCCATACAGTCTGTCTCGGGAAGATAATGAACATCAAATGGCAAGACGGGATCCCGGATACCGCCGTTCTTGACAGAGCTGGTATCCCTGGTATTGATGCTATTCTGATGCAGTCACAAATTCGCTGGGCAAGTCATGTAGTCCGCATGCCAGACCATCGACTGCCAAAGATGCTCTTTTATGGTGAGATGCAGAAGGGTAAACGCTCCCATGGTGGCCAAAAGAAGCGCTTCAGAGACACGTTAAAGACGTCATTGAAGGCCTTTGACATAAGCCCAGACACATGGGAAGCTGCTGCGCAGGACCGAACTGCTTGGCGCACGTCTCTTCGTAAAGGTGCGGCAGCATTCGAATCATCCAGAGGAGCGGCAGCAGAACAGCGGAGACAAGCTAGAAAGGACCGTGAAATAAAACCTTCACATGAAGCAAACATTCCCTGCCCACACTGTCCAAGATCTTTCCAGGCCCGCATCGGGCTCTTCAGTCACCTTCGTACCCATAGACTAACCTAACATATTCTTAAATAATTGGATGAACAGAGTGGTCTTCATCACCCGTGATGGACGAACAACCAGTAGCCCCACAACAACCTCATGTTAGTAGCCCCACAACAACCTCATGTTAGTAGCCCCACAACAACCTCATGTTAGTAGCCCCACAACAACCTCATGTTAGTAGCCCCACAACAACTTCATGTTAGTTGCCTCTATCAACATGGCCAAGGAAGTATAAGTAATCTTCTTTCTCCATCTTCTCAGAGACAACCAAAACTACAAGGGGAAGATACCAATTGATAATTATGCAATACAGGAAGATCACCAACTGCTGTGGGTTATATTAACAGAACATTACCTTCTGCTCTTTGTCTGGGTTTTTTTTTTTTTTTTTTTGGCCTGGGTGTTGTCACCAAAGCAATACATTTAATATTTTTGCTGATCTTTGTAAGGTTTAAACATGAATAATTTTGATGACTCCTAATACTTAAAGGACTACAAATATGCAGGCAGTATGTAAGTCAAATATTATTTATTTGTAGATTTTTATTGTTTTGTGGCTTTACTTAGCTGAACAAAAGCTATTCAAAAACAAAATTCTATTACCCTCAGAGAACAAACATGTCAGTTCAATGTTGGAGGAGGAATGACAACATTCATCACCATCATTTTCCACTGTGCTCCTTGTGAAGTATGGACCCACCACTACAGCTGCTCCCCTAGCAATAAGCCTGCACCAAACATTTATATGTACTTGTAGCGGTGGTTTCTTTGCTGATTTGTTTTACATGATGAAGTTGCCAGTCCAATCCATAGCCTCATATTAGTTGCCTTGTATGACATGCTTGAGGGTGTAGTTGTCCTGTTTGAAGGAATGACACAGGATCATCATAATTCTATACCCTCCATGTTGTGTCAGTTTGATCAAAGTTATTCATCAATTGCCAAGAAAAATCTTTTAGGAAGAATGTCAGAAACAACACTAGATAACAGTGTTAAGACAAACATCTAAGAACACATACAATCACATTACCCTGAAGGTCAAACAGAAATAAATAAGCAAAGTAATATTCGTGAATGGAGATAAATGGTCAAGACAGTTAAATACCTTTTTTTCATATTTTTTTAAACTTTTTTTTTTTCAGCACCAAACAGAAGCCAGAATGGAATTCAGGTATCAAGACCAGCCATTGTTTGATGGACTATGGGAAGAATCTGCTACAGCCAGACAAGGAAAAGACTGTACCAAAGTCTTCAGTTCTTAGGAAGTCAAGCACAAAACTACCATAAATAAATATTAGACAAACATAAAGGTATGTTTTCAGGCACTCGTAAGAAATAAAGAAGTAGAACACTAGACAACAGAAAAACAACAGAAGTGAGTGGCTTACCCAGGATTCGAACCCCGGACCTTCCGTACAACAACACCGCCTAGCCATACAAGCAATTGGGGATGCCTAGCTGGCCGGGAGGATAGTGTGATTCGCTTGTATGGCTAGGCGGTGTTGTCGTACGGAAGGTCCGGGGTTCGAATCCTGGGTAAGCCACTCACGTCTGTTGTTTTTCTGTTGTCTAGTGTTCTACTTCTTTATTTCTTACGAGTGCCTGAAAACATACCTTTATGTTTGTCTAATATTTATTTACTGTTTACAGGCCTCAGGTTTCCCTTCCTTATGTTTTATTAATGTTTAAACAAAACTACCAGCAGCATCAGTCAATCCTTGAGCTTCAATAGGATTAGGAGCAGGTGTAACAGTGGCTGTCATTAGTTTGCATGCACACACATGCACAAGGTCACAAATGTTATATACATAGATATATACATGCACACATGAGCCACTTTCAATTGAAGTGTTAAGGTGGCAAATAAATTTACACATCAGTGAAGTGAGGAATTAAATTTGTTAAGGAGGTAAATAAATTTACACATCAGTGAAGTGAGGAATTAAATTTGTTAAGGAGGTAAATAAATTTACACATCAGTGAAGTGAGGAATGAAATTTCGTTTCAAGCAAATATGAAGACAAGTGTACAGAAAAAAAGACAGACCTGGAAGTGCATGAACAGAACACTTGAGACAAATCTCGTGAGTGAAAGAAAGACAAAAAGGGAGATAATAAATTCTTAGATGGACTACATGGAAAGTATTTGTCTCTCGAGACAAGAAACATCCGGCTGGGAGACTTTTTCAGGCCATAAATCGTGGATTCCTCAGCAAGAAAGAGGTTGGTAAGAAAACGAAGATGGCTGTATACCGCTCCACCTATGTCCCAGTCTTGACATATGGATGCGAGTCGTGGGCAATGACTACAACCCACAAAAGCCAGATCCAAACCTCAGAAATGAGGTATCTGAGGAAAGTGGTTGAAGTAACAAGAAGAGACATGGTCCGCAACCAGACGATCCGTCAAGGCCTGAAATCCCATCCGCTGCAGACCCAAATAGAACAGTCCCAACTAAGATGGTTTGGCCATGTCTGCAGAATGGGAGAAGATCGGCTACCACGACAAGCATGGGAAACAAAGAGCCAGGGATCCAGACCTCCAGGACGACCCAGAGTCCGCTGGGAGGACAACATTAGACAATCTTTGAAGGACCGAGGACTAGAATGGAACCAGGCCAGGAAGAAGACAGCTGATAGAATGGTCTGGCGCTCTCTCTTCCAAACCTCTACACCTCACGGTAGAAGGGGAACGACTAAGTAAGTAAGTAAGTAAGACAAGAAATATCAAGCTTCACTTTATTTGGAAGGATAAGGCTTCTAAGTTGACCTTTTGACCTTGATGTCGGTAGGAAATGGCAACATGTGTCTAAATTAACTTAATGCTTTTAAGTTCCTGAGCTTTGTAAACTAATGATAAAACAAGAACAATACAAACAACAGTAGAAGGCACTAAATCATCTCAAAAAACAAAAGAGGGATTGCCGCAAGGGGGAGCACTAAGTTGCACCCTCTTCCTTATCTTCATAAATTACCTTCCTGAAGGTATAAAAAACACTGTATGCAGATGACCTGCTCAGTTGGGCAGTAGAAAAATACAAAAAACTGGCACAAGCAAAACTAAACAGAGCCCTAGCCACAATAGCTGTGTATTGCAGGCTCAGGAAACTAAAAAATAAAATAAAAAAACACCCAGAAGACCATAGACACAACTTTCACTAGGAGCATCAAGGAAAGCAAGAAGGTGTACCAACTAAAACTCGATGGACAACTACTGTCCAGAGAAGAAAATCCAGCTTACGTAGGAGTGGAGCAGGCAGCTATTCCTCACTACCTTCATGCACAAAATGAAAGATAAGGCCAGTAGACGCCTGAACCTAGTTAAACTCTTGCAAGCACTAGCTGGGGAGCAGACAAAGGAAATCTCAGACAGATGTACCTGGGATATGTCCGATCAGTCATGGATAACAAACTATGGCTGCAGTCGACAATGAGCAAAACCACACAAGCAGAGCTGGACAAAGTCCAAAACCAAGCTTTAAGTTCATGTGAGGGGGAATGAGAACAACACCAACAGCTGCTTGTGAAATTGATGCAAATGTAGAACCAATGGACCTACGACGTAAACATGCTGTTCTGGAAGCCACAGAGCACTAAAGAAGAATGAGAAAAGACCACCCAAACAGACAACTGGTTGAGAACTGGAAGCCCATTAGCAGACTAAAAAAATAATCACCACTACAAGTAGCAACAACTATAGCAGAACAACACCACCTCCCACAGACACGAGAAATAATCGAACAGTACCCAGTCATTTATCCCGGAAAGGAGTTAAAACTTCCAGTAATAAAAAACCACACTCATGGATAGCACACTAACAAAAAGACACGAACCCAACAGTACTTAAAACAGCTACTTTAGAGACTATAGATAGCTACCCTAGCACTGCAATACATGCATACACAGATGGCTCAGCATTCAAGGCCACCATAAATGCTGGACTTGGAGCTTATGTGAAATACTCAAATGGTAGCACACTAGAAACATATGAACCGTGCGAAGAATTCTGTACTAATTACCAAGCAGAGATTACAGCAATAAACACCACACTCACAGCAATAGACAGCCAATTCAAACAAGAAATCCATATGCCCTCAGGTATCATAATCTTCACTGATTCAAAATCAACACTTCAGGCTTTAGAAGAATACCTTCAAACTGAAAATAAAGAAATAATACAGCTGGCCGAAACAATTGACAACCTGCTGACAAAATATGACATCAGAGTCACTCTCCAGTGGATACCAGGGCACACAGACATACCAGGCAATGATAAAGCAGACAGACTAGCAAATCTCGGAGCAAGCATTGTTCAAACAAACACTCCAGCAAACATGCAGACAGCTAAACCAATACTCCAAAACAACTTCAATCAAAACTTCAAAGAGGACTGGCTGAACCAACGGGAAAAAGGGTCTACTGGACGTGCCTTGTATAAAGAAATGGCCCATCCCAACATAAATTACAACATTAATAACCTACGGCATAAGGAGCAGAGCACAATCTTCCAACTAAGAACAGAACACACCAGACTCAACAAGCACTTAAACAAATTAAACCCCACACATGAGCCTAATTGCCGCAACTGTACCCATCCATATGAGACAGTTCAGCATGTGTTGCTCACTTGCCAAGGACTCTCCACAGAAAGACGACAGCTATTGCCGGGCTCCCCAACAATGACACACACTCTATACAGCAACACTCAACAGCTACAGAACAACATGTAAATTCTTCAGCTTGGCACTGACTGCTAAAGAGTGATGAGTTCAGCAGCCCTAGTTAACCAACAACAATGATAAAACAAAGACTGACAGAATGACAGATATTTCAATCATGAGAAACATAGAGGGCTATTTGGAAGCTGGCACTATAAAAAAAAGAGACATATCAAAGTTTCCATTTAAGAAAACTACAAAAAGACATGTCAAAATGTATTCCAATTTTGAACATGTCAACAACAAACTATTTTTAAAACATCTTGCCTCACCTAGAAGCTCAATAGCATCATCATCATCATCATCTTTTAACTGATCAAGTCCAATTCCAGAGTCAGCCAGTTTGTGGTCAGACTTAGACAAGAGCTGTCCCAGTTCCTGCTTATGTTTCACTGACTCCATCTTACGGCTGTGACTGAAGCGTCTGAAATGAGAATAATAGCACAATTATTAAGTGACAAAACTATGCCAAGTAATTTTCTACATCACATTAAATGTATTTTGGTTCTCATCTCTGACTATACTGACATCACTCTGACTATGTGGTTCTCAGTTCTGACTATAATGACTACACTATATCTATGTGGTTCTCATAATAATAATAATAACACCCTCTTCAGTCATAACTGACTATGCGAATGCACTCCTGAGGTGACAGCCCTCAGCTGTTTGTTTTCCCGGTGTTCCTTTTGACGTTCTCTCCTCTCTTCTGCTTGTTGTGTGAGCTTCTTTTCGCCCAGTCTGAGGTGGAGTCGTAGATAGCCTTGCCACTTGGTGTGATCAGCAGCTTCATCCTCCCAGGTTGCTGGATTTATGTCCAGTGCCCTCATGTCTCTCTTGCACACACTCTTTGAATCTCAGCTGTGGTCGCGCAACTGTTCTTTTGCCATCTGACAGTTGTCCGTAGAAGACATCTTTCAAGATGCGACTATCTCCCATGTGTCGGACATGGCCAACACAGCATAGTCTGCACTGTCTAAGCAGTGTACACATGCTTTGAAGGCCAGCACGTGACAACACCTCGACATTTGTCACATTGTTTTTCCACAAAATACCGAGGATGTGGCATAGACACCATAGATGGAAGGTATTGAGCCTTCTTTCTTGCCTAGCATAGGTTGTCCATGTCTTGCTGCCATATAGAAGTGTGTAGTTCTCAACTCTGACTATAATGACTATACTATAACTATGTGGTTCTCAGTTCTGACTATAAAGACTACACTATAACTATATGGTTCTCAGCTCTGACTATAATGACTATACTATAACTGTGTTGTTCTCAGTTCTGACTATAATGACTACACTATAACTCTGGTTCTCTGCTCTAACTATAATGACTATACTTTAACTCTGTGGTTCTCTGCTCTGACTATAATGACTATACTTTAACTCTGTGGTTCTCAGCTCTGACTCTACTGTGACTCAGCTCTGAGTCCCAAATGTTTTGTTCATAACCTTTAATATACTGATTAAAATACTTCAGCATATGTATGCACCCCTCATTTTACACATTTCGTTTAGAAAGTTTTGGAAGAACATGCATGTTTAATTAATACCGAAACCTAATTTACACTCGTATATTTTTGAAATTACTTGGTCAAACTTTACATGCAATCCTGCCTGTTCAGCTGCCAGCAAAGCTACTTTCGATGCCTGGTGAGATACTGTGCATTAAAAATTTATAACACATAAGGAAGGGAAACCCGAGGCCTGTAAACAGTAAATAAATATTAGACAAACATAAAGGTATGTTTTCAGGTACTCGTAAGAAACAAAGAAGTAAAAAACTAGACAACAGAAAAACAACAGACATGAGTGGCTTACCCAGGACTCGAACCCAGGACCTTCCGTGCGACAACCCCGCCTAGCTATGCAAGCGAATCACACTATCTTCCCTGCCATCTAGGCATCACCAAAAAATGATGCTTTGTATGACGGGTCACTAATGCGAACCGCAACACATAACACCAGAAATTTACCATGAGCAGTCCATGGTGACTATATGGTCACAGCCCTAACTATATGGTCACAGTCCTGACTATATGGTCACAGTCCTCACTATATAGTACTGTCCTAACTATATGGTTCTCAACCCTGACTAAATGATTAACAATTTTGACAGTCCTTGCTAAATGGTCACAGTCCTGAATATATGGTTCTCAACCGTGACTATATAATTTTCAGTCCAGACAACATAATTCACAAGGTCCCAGCCCTGATTATATGATTTTAAGCAATGCCTATGGTCACAGCCTTAACTGTCTAGTTCTTGTCTATACCGTAAAAAGCCATGACTATATGAACTCAGTCCACAGTTGTGGCTATATGGTTCACAGCTCTGTTTATATGGTTCACAGCCCTAACAATATGGTATATACTTACTATAAGGTTATCAACACTGGCTATATGGTTCACAGTCCTGATTATGTGGTTCATGGCCCTGATTATGTGGTTCACAGCCCAGAATATGTTTCTCAACCCTGACTACATTATTTGCAGCCCCGGCTACATGGTTGACAGTCCTAATTATGTGGTTCACAGCCCTTACTATTTGGTTCATAACCTTAGCATTATGGTTTATCGCCCTTACTATATGATCCATAATTATGCTATATGGTTCACAGCCCTGACTATGTGGTTCACATCCCAGACTTTATGTTTCTCAGCCCTGACTACATTGTTTGCAGCCCAGGCTATATGGTTCACAGCCCTGACTATATGAATCATAACCATGACTATATGGTTCACAGCCATGACTATATGGTTCACAGCCATGACTATATGAATCATAACCATGACCATATGGTTCACAGCCATGATTATATGGTTCACAGACATGACTATATGAATCATAACCATGACTACATGGTTCACAGCCCTGACTATATGGTTCACAGCCTTAACAATATAATTTATTGCCCTTAACTCTGGCTTTATAGTTCACATCTGTGTCTCTTGGATTATGTAACTCACCTGTGTGTCCTGAATTATGTAACTCGCCTGTGTGTCCTGGATTATGTAACTCACCTGTGTGTCCTGGATTAAGTAACTCACCTGTGTGTCCTGGATTATGTAACTCACCTGTGAGTCCTGGATTATGTAAATCATCTTTGTGCACTAGGTTATGTGCCTCATCTTTGTGTCCTGGGTTATGTAACTCATCTTCATGCGCTAGGTTATGTGCCTCATCTTCATGTCCTGGGTTATGTAACTCATCTTTTTGCGCTAGGTTATGTGCCTCATCTTCGTGTCCTGGGTTATGCAACTCATTTTTTTGTCCTAAACTATGTGAATCATCTTTGTTACCTGGATTATTAAGCCATCATTGTGTCCTGGATTATGTAATTCATCATCTTTACATGGATTACGTAAACACCTTTGTTACTTGAATTATGAAACTCATCTTTGTTACCTGGATTATGCAACTCATCCTTGTGTTCTGTAGTCATTGGTTAATAAAAGTCATATCTCAACGAGTCGGTGTGCCCCACTCTCTTATAATCTTGGTTAATAAGCTATTTTCTATCGCAAACTAAAACAGTCTTGTTTATTTTATAAAAAGTTCCATCTGAAGCTCAGCTGTACTGGTCTTGCTTACCCTGATGAGGTCACTGGCGCTGAAGGATGTTCAGTTTTGGGCTCTGATCTGCTTGATGGTTTCACACTCTCCAAAGCCAGTAATTCTTTCTCTGAGTTCTTAGCAGGTCCCTGGTTACGCAACTGGCTAAGGTATGCTGGACTGATATACTCTCCTCCATCTTCCTGTCAACCACAAAACAAATATAACAACAAAATATGTGAACCAAGGCTGTGAATTAGAAAAACAACCAAAGGAAATAAATTACTCGCTATTGTTCTCACTTACTGAACTCTTCAAGAGAAACAACTATTTCATCATCATCATTTCAGTTTTTTCTTCCTTATGGAGCACACATCCACCACCTTCAGCTGGTAAACACCCCCCCCCCCCCCCCCCCCCCCCCCCCCCCCCCCCCCCCCCCCCCCCCCCCCCCCCCCCCCCCCCCCCCCCCCCCAACTGGAAGTCTGCTCTAAAGTATTTCTGTGCTATTGTAGCGGTGGTTTCTGTAGCAATTTATTTGATAAGATAAGAATGCCAAACCCCTCCTTTCCCCCCCCCCCCCCCCCCACACACACACACATACACAACCTTGTATAACCATCTTGTATGTGGTTCTCTTTAGAGACCAACAAGGGCAGACAACTACATGCTTAACTGTTAATGTCATATTCAAAATACGCATGACTACTTTTACTACACACTTGGTATTAAGGGATAATGCTTGCTTTTATGAAAAAGAGTGAATGGATGGAGGCTTATATGGTGCCGTCCTCATATGACCACCAGCTAAGCACAATGCTACAGTACTGAAATGTGGAAGTGAACCTGTCTGTGAGGCTAATAACACTAGTCAACAAATTTTCAAAAGTTATTTGTACCAGAAATTAAATATACCATTTCTTATTGATTTTGACATGCTGATTTCAAATATCATAATGAAATTCACCAATTGGCTCTGGGTTTTTTTTAAATGATGAATTTACATTACAGTAATACAAATAATGTATGCTTGTTTAATTCTCTGGGGTGAACAGCTAGTCTTTCTACTTTAGCGTTATAAAAATTGATATTTCAACATAAAATGATAGAAAAAATAAAAACATTATTTAAAGTTCACATATCATGTTTTAAAAAGGCATATTTGAACCCATTCCCTCATTATTCAGTCGCTGTTCGAGCTCTCTTTGCTTGCTTCTTGTAGTCAGTCGATGAGGTGTCTCTTGTCACAGACCAACAGTAATCAGCAAGCATTGAAGGGCTCCTATTGCCTTGATACCTTGTCTCCATAGCAGCAATGTCCTGGTGAAATCGTTCACCATGCTCATCACTGACCATTCCATAGTTTGACGTAAAGAAATCCAGATGAGAATCCAGAAAATGAATTTTCAAAGACATGTTGCAGCCAAGACACTTATACTTCAGACGGAGATTTTCTACAATTTCATTGTAATTATCAGATCTGTTGTTTCCAAGAAAATTGTCCACCACTGACTTAAATGCTAGCCATGCTGCTTTTTCCTTGCCTTGCAACACGCAAAGAAACTCGTCATCATGAAGAAGTTTTCGAATTTGCAGACCAACAAATACTCCCTCTCTTATTTTAGTTTCACTCAGTCTTGGACATTTTCTGATGAGGTATTTGAAAGCCTCATCTGTTTTCTCCATTGCCTTGACAAAGTTTTTCATGAGACCCAGCTTAATGTGCAAGGGTGGCAACAAAATCTTGCTGGTGTCGACAAGTGCTGGGTTCTCAACGTTCTTACTGCCAGGCTGCAATGACTGCCTGATTGGCCAATTGTCTTCTGATGTAATGGTCACTTCGTGCACGGCTATCCCACTCACAGAGAAAGCAGCAGTACTTGGTGTATCCACCCTGTAGTCCAAGCAAAAACGCGACCACTTTTAAGTCACCGCAAAGTGACCAATGATGATGATCGTAGTTTATACACTTCAAAAGCTGCTTAATGTTTTCATAAGTTTCTTTCATATGAACTGCTTGACCAACTGGAATTGACGGTAACACATTACCATTATTCAACAAAACAGCTTTAAGACTCGTCTTGGATGAATCAATGAAAAGCCTCCACTCTTCCGGTATGTAATTGATTTTGAGGGTTGCCATTAAACCAGAAATGTTGTGGCACGCAGAAAGGTCACCCTCTTTGAAAAAAGAATGTAATAAGCGGCTTCTGGCGGTTCCTATACACAGAAATTGTAACATCTTCTGCCAGGAGATTCCACTGTTGCAATCTGGAACCCAAAAGCTCCGCCTTGTTCTTCTGTAAATTTAGATCTCATACAAGATCATTCAGTTCACCTTGGGTTATTAAGTGTGGTTTAGTGGATGTAGTTTGCTCAAAATCTGGGTCGCTTGAGGTTGATGGTTCAGGACCACCAATGTCCTCTTCTTCATCAGTGGAAGCAGCTGAAAATGATTCTGGCACTTTGGGAACTGGTAGGTCATCGCCATGTGGTACCGGACGTATTGCAGAGGGGATGTTTGGATATTCCAGAGTCCATTTTTTCTTCTTTGATATGCCTTTCCCAATTGGAGGGACCATGCAAAAGTAACAGTTGCTGAAATGATCAGTGGGCTCTCTCCAAATCATTGGGACTGCAAAAGGCATAGCTTGCCTTTTGCCAGTCAAACACAGTTTAAGATGTGCTGCACATGTATTGCAGCATATGTGTGGCGCCCAGCTCTTATCTTGATCTCCTATTCTGCAGCCAAAATACAAACTGTACGCCTTCTTAATCACTTTAGTTATATTTCGTTTTTGTGATAGAAATGTCACCTCACCACATATATAACAGAAATTATTAGCACAGTTCACACATGTCCTAGGCATTTCTAACTACGATACTTTTGATAAGGACAAATGCACTAACTAATGGCAAAATTTTATCAGAGATAAGATATTTATACACAAAGGTGATGTAATCATAGGTAGGATTGCATCATCAACTTCTAGTTACATTTTTATTGGTCATTAGAAAAAAATTATGCAATCGCCCACGGCAGTTGCATCATATATATATATATATATAAATTGACCGTAATTAAATGAACTAGTAGCATATATCTTGAAAACTAGAGCCAATCAACATTTTTTAATGTCATTTTCGTTTTCAGCACACCAAAATTAGTTAAGATCAGCTATTTTCATTTCTGGTACATTTTGGTTGTTGACTAGTGTAACACCCTCATTGACTCTTGAAATCATCCACACACTTCCAGGGATTCCCCCTGTGGTACTGTTACGGCAGATTTATTGGCATGGTCTGCTAGAGGTTAACAGCATCTGATTTTAGGGGTTACAACGTGTAATGTAATGTAAAAGTATTATTGGTCTAGTGAACGCTGTGACGTTTCAGCGTTAGTTGTCACGCACGGTGACCAAGAGACGAGACCCTTTTCTAGACGACCGTCGAACCGATAAGACGTGTCCTTGGAATGTTTTATTGCCGGGCTTATATTGCCGCACAATTATAGTACATTAAATAATGGACATGGGTCAGTCCAATGTGATAACGAAGAAAGATGAAGGTACAGGTTAGTAATTGACTAAACCTTGTCAACGTGAATATATAGTCCGCCTTAGTTATTCTAATGCCAGACGCATAATCTCACTGTCGGTGTATTGGATTTTCCAACCACGCGTGCATACAGTTATGCGGTTCTGACTACTATGTTTTCAAGCTAGGAGACAAAGGACTGATTTGTAAAGGAATAATATTTGAAGTATGAACTGCAACTTATTATTTATAATTCTTCATGATGACCATGTGTAAACTGTTCTTGTATGGAATCGATATAATAAATGTTTGTGGACTCGAGAAAGGACTTATCAAATCTATAACGTCAGAATTTGACTGTATGATGAAGTTGTCAATATTATATCCCACCTTCGCGTACTTCACCATCAAGAGCACGATCTCATAATTTACTGAGAAAAGACAATGGATAATTATATGTAAACGTAAATAGAAGAGCCAGTATAAACCAGCCCCATTAACAGTGTTAACGGCAACAGTGAGAAGCCAACGGTAACAGTGGTTGGCCATCGCGGGGACGAAAAAAAAAAAAAAAAAGATTTTCTTGTTTACATGTGTTGCCAACTGTTTACCATTACAAGCAAGTCACATGATCTGCATAACACTACGTTGAACACATGACTACGCAATGCAACTCTGACGTCACTACATCGTGCGTAGATGCCGCGCTTCGAAAGGAACAACCGTCAACTCATTCCAGTTTTGATTAATATTTGCTTAATCAAGAAGACCAGACAAGAGAATACTGTGATCAGCCAATCATGAGCAAACAGTACTAGGCACTAGTCTAGTCCGTTGACGAATTTGCCATCGCCGGAGCCTTCAAAAGATAAGTTTAGACCTAGGACGATTGTCATTCATTAACACACTAACGAGTCCATACCATTTTGCAGGCATGTCCTCTCTATTAATTGTTTATCGATGTTCTATCTGTTTCTTTTTGTCCGTTGATGTTGTCCGTTATTTGCGGGTATGGATGGGCGGCGGTTCATAATGAATAAAAATGGCTCTCAGGATGCCGATATTCATTTTGAATGTTCCTAAGGCTGTGAATTAATAGCACCTCGCGAAGAAAGCGTCGAATTATCGTTATCGGTGATCGTTCGGGTTCGGTCTTGCATTAATTCACTTTGCATGTTAGGTGTATAGTCATGTTTTAACTGTTGTTTTCATGTGTATTTGGTTCTTGGATTTTATTCATTTGCAGTCCTATGTTCGTAAGCTATCTTGTTATTCTGATCTAGCTATCTTTTATTTTAATTAAATGTATTGTATTAACGTCAAATGAGTCCTGTGACGTCATCTTTCATAGTACAAAATATGTTCGTTTCCTCAGTTAACCTTCACCCTTCTACATTTCCGGTTAGTACACTTGGTTTTATAATAGCATTTATTTTTGTGAAAATGTCACTTTTGTATTGTGCTCCTGTTCTGTAATCCTTGGTTAACCCATTTGTATTGTTTGTATTCATTACATATTTTATTAATTTAATATTAATGCTATAATTTCTTCATTAATTATAGTGTAGATGAATATGATGAAATTTTTATAAGCTTTGATGAGGAATTAGGGACTTTGCACATATTTGCAGTAGTGGTCCTAGAAATGGGCAATGCACTTTATGCCTCATGATTAAGGCATAAATTATAATGATTAATTATTAAAACTTTATAACATATTAATACATATCTAATATAACTTAGTACACTTTCTCAGTACTATATTGTGAACTTAGTGACAATTAAGACTAATTATTTGGGGATAATACACATAATTATTAATATTAAGCGCTTGATATAATTTCAGCAGCTTATATAATTAACTATCATAACTATTTATGATAGATATTCAGTGAGTATATATATAATATTTCTACAAAATATTATAGTTTGTGGAACTTATACATAGCAATACAGTAATATTATTATCGACATAGATTACATTGTCGATTACAAGACATAAGTAATTAAATACTTAAATAATTAAACTCCAAGAATGCTTACCTTGGACCATTTCATTAAAATTGGAAAAGATTGTAATAAAAAGGGAGAGGCACTCCTTGAATTTGCTGAACAACAACTGTCAAGATATAAGGCAGAGATGGAAGAACTTGAAAGAAAGGAGGCTGAAAAGAAAGCTGAATTAAGACAAGAAGAAGAAAGAAAGGTGGCAAGAGATGAAATCCTACGGATTGAAGAAGAGAATAAATTGAAACGACAAGAAATCATACTGCAGCAAGAAATGGAACTGCAACGGCTTAAATTGGAAACAGCAAAACTTAATTCGCAGAGTGCTGCATCAAGCCAAAATGATAATGCTCAATCTGGATCTTCATCCACCCGACTTAAGGGCAATTATTACTTTAAACTACCACCATTCAAGTTACACATGGATGACCTTTCATCGTGGCTGGCGCGCTTTGAGGATATATGTAAAGTCAATAACCTTGACAAAACTGCATGGGCACTTAAACTTAAGGAATTTCTGGATGGCGAACCTGCAAGTGCAGCACAAAATATAGATCCAACATTATCCACAGACTATGAGGCCATTAAGACGTTGTTATTACGCCGTTTCCACTTGAACGAAGAGTCATGTAGATTACGTTTTAAAAGTTTGTTGCCAGATAACAATAAAGATTTCACAGGTTTTATTGCTAACATACGCAATACTTTTAACAGATGGGCTGAACTGGCAGGTGTCAACAAATCTTACGACAAGTTAGTCGATTTGTTATTGAGGGATAAAGTATTATCTTCTGTCAGCCCACCATTCTTTGCTTATCTGCAAGAAAGAAAACCAGAATCTATTGATGAGTTAGAAAAAATTTCTTTAAATTACTGCACAGCTCATCCGAATGCTAATATTTCTGGCTCGTTGACAAGAGAACCACTTCCTGTAGCCTCCAATATGGCATATCATAATCATAACAAACCTAGAACACACAGTGTGGACAGAGGTAGGTTCAAAGGAAACTATGACATTAATTTTCATAAGGGACAGAATAACTTTAACAATAACTTTAATAGAGGAAGACAACAAACCAGAAATTATTCACCTCAGTCAAGATACAACAGTAATCCACGTAACTCAAGTTATAATCGTTCATATAATTATAATAATGGTAACAAGTGGAACAATAGCGATAATTATAACTCGAGACATCGAGATAACAGTTACAATAGAGGACAACGGGATAATTCATCTAATTATTCTCGTCATCGTTCTCATTCTCATAGATCGACAAATTATAACCATAATACAGGGGCAGCCGTTACTACTGCTACAACCCCTGGTGTTGAGAGTTCACCTACTGATAACAAAATACAGTCTTCATCTACTTGTTTTGCAATGAATTATAACGTGGCAAATAGTTGCCCAACATGTAATCTTATATTTCAGAAAGCAAAAGAGACAGTTCTGAACTGCGGACACATTCTACCAGAAGTCAGTCTAGCAGTCAATGATGGAACAGGCTCGCTGATCTTCAACAGAGGAAAAGTTAATGGATCCATCGTCTCAGTCTTAAGAGATTCGGGATCGACCACGATCGGAATCCGTCAGACACTTGTTCATCCGAATTGTGCAACTGGAGAACATGTCAGGTGTATGACCTTTGGTGGAACCATAGAATGTTATCCAACTGCTATTATCTATCTTGAAACACCCTTTTTCACAGGCAACGTTAAAGCATGCATGTTAAGAAACCCAATTGCCGACCTTATGGTGGGATGCATACACGGGAGTAAAGATTGCACACCAGAAGAGATTATTGAATGGGAAAAAAAATCTATGCATCGGAAAATGCAGCAATAACCAGAGCACATACAAAAAAATTAGAGACTATGGACACTGAAAACAAGGAAACAGACGATCATGAAAGTATCGAGATTCATTCTGCTATTGACCGAGTATCCTTTGCTGCAAAACAGAGGGAAGACAGGTCACTAACAAAATTTTTTTCACTGGTCAACAAAGCTGACAATCTTGCTATGAACAAAAATAATAGTCATTGGTTTAGCATTAAAAATGACATTTTATTAAGATGTTTTATGGATAAAACTCAGATAAGACAACAAGTCATGGTACCTTTTGCTTTTAGACGGTACATACTTCAACACGCACATGATTCTAAGTGTGCAGGTCACATGGGTTATACTCGTACACGTTCGCGAGTATTATCGTTTTTTTTTTGGCCGGGAGTATCACGAGATATTTCACAGTACGTACGCTCCTGTACGATATGCCAAGAAGTGAAAGCACGGGGAGCCTTTCACACGGCGCCTATTCAGGCTTGTGACATATCTGTGAGACCTTTCGACAAAATGGCCATTGATATCATTGGCCCACTTTTACCATCAGCCAGAGGACATAGATTTATTCTCACTTGCATCGATTTATGCACACGATGGCCAGAAGCCATCCCATTAAAAACAACCAACACCACAGATGTAGCTGATGCACTACACCTTATCTTTTCTAGAGTAGGTTTTCCTAGAAAACTTTTGTCAGATCATGGTTCTCAATTTATATCTGAGACTATGACAGAGGTAATGAAGACTTGGCAAATAGATAGAAATCTCAGCAGCATTTATCACCCAATGAGTAATGGTGCTGTAGAAAGACTTAACCGCACACTCAAACAAATGTTACATAAAGTTACAGTTAACCATCCACACGACTGGGACAGAGTTCTACCAGCTGTGTTATTCGCTTATCGAGAGGTGCCACATGAACAAACTGGCTTCTCTCCATTTCAACTAGTCTTTGGCGCTCCACCAAGAGGTCCTGGGGACTAATAAAAGACTTATTGATTGACTCCGAGATGACTCAGGATACCCAGTCATCCTATGAGTATGTAATTAATCTCCGGAATAACATTATTGATGCCTGTAAAATGGCAACAGCTTCATCTGAGGCTGCGAAAGAGAAAGCTAGAACTTTCCAAAACAGTAATAGACGATTACGTCAATTATTTCCAGGAGATCAAGCTTATGTGTTATTGCCACATAACAATAATAAACTACTAATCTCGTGGAACGGTCCTTACCAGGTTATCAATAAGATTTCTGATGTTGATTATGTCCTGGACATTAAGGGACATCACAAAATATTTCACATAAATATGCTCAAGCAATTTCATACTCGACCTGAACATCTACAAGCTATTTTTCATGAACTAGATGACACTTTCGTACCTAGATGTCACTATTCTAATTTGTCTGTTATCCAGGAAGAAGAATCATCTTTTCCTGAGGTACAGTTAGCATTACCTGTACCTGTAGTACAGCCTAGTGAATCTTGGCGGGATGTAACCATCTCCTCGTCAGTTACACCGCAACAGCATCAACAGATAGCTGAACTTCTACAATCCTATCAAGATGTGTTAACCGACATTCCAGGTCGCACATCAGTCATTAATCATGACATCACTCTTAATGATGATACTCCAATTCGGGTACATCCATATTCTGTTCCTCTACACTTTCTTACTAAAACTACTAAGGAACTTGAACAGATGTTATCTTTAGGAATTATCGAAACTAGTAATTCCCCATTTTCTTCTCCATTAGTTATTGTCCGAAAGAAGGACAATAACATTAGACTATGCGTCGACTATAGAAAATTAAATGCACAAACGATAGTTGATAGCGAACCACATCCACTTCTCGATGACTTACTGCCACGTCTATCGACAGCAACTATATTCACTAAGATAGACTTAACTAAAGGTTATTGGCAGATACCACTAACCGAAAAAGCTAAATACTACACAGCGTTTTCAACTCCGCTAGGTCTATACCAGTGGAATGTGATGCCTTTTGGGCTTGTTAACGCTCCAGCTACCTTTGTTCGCATGATGCGACACATTTTTTCAGGTAGACCAGACATTATTACATACATAGATGACATATGCTTATTTAGTTCATCTTTTGAGGAACATGTTTTGGGTCTCGAATACGTTTTGGATACATTAAGAAATAACAATTTAACTGCTAAACCCACAAAATTACAAGTAGCGTTTCACGAAATAACTTTTTTTGGGTCACATTATTGGAGCAGGATATATCCGAACACTACCCAGTACAGTTTCAAAAATTTTAAACATTTCCGTTCCTCAAACGAAGAAACAGGTTAGAAGCTTGTTAGGTCTAGTCCAATATTACAGTAGATTCGTACCTAACCTGTCATCCATCACGGCTGTATTGTCCTCATTACTGAGGAAGGACATGCCAGTGAAGGTGACATGGACTAATGAGTGTAATAATGTATACCTTAATATTATTAATATCTTTTCAAACCCACCTATTTTGAGACTTGTTGATGCTTCCAAAAAGTTTATTCTCCGCACAGATGCGAGTAACTACGGAATTGGCGCATGTTTGCTCCAATACCATGACGACATCCTCCATCCAAACTTGTACGTGTCACGAAAACTGAAACCACCAGAAGTGAAATACTCTACCGTTGACCGCGAACTTTTAGCCGTCGTGTGGGCGATAACCAAACTTGAGAAATTTCTACTGGGAGCCCCTTTCGTAGTACAAACTGATCAAAGGGCCGTAGCATCACTACGACGGGCGAATCATAAAAGTCCAAAGCTCACCAGATACTCTATTCTCCTTCAACCATTCAACTTTACGATTGAGTACATCTATGGGACAGACAATATCGTCGCAGACGCACTATCTAGAAATCCTTTGGATGTATAGCAATCAACACTGACACTTTTCTAATACGTCAACCGAAATTACGTGTCACAGAAGAATGAATCCTATCGCGAAATTCTTAACATGGAGATAAACCTTTGCTTACAATTCAACTAAATAACTTGTACAGACGATTGCGAAAACGAAATGAACTAAATCAAATGACACTATGGTCGTATTTACACCAGAACTTTGTGTGAATTTCATTTATGACAAAACTATTGGACACATTTCCTTGCATCAAGTGAAAATAATAGAAAACACTATCAAAGTAACTCAGTATGCGACATGAACAATTGTCAATAGCTTCGATTCTCATGAACTGAAACATTTAAATATTTGTTTGTTAATCGGAATTCACAATGATCAAGCCTACGTATGGATCATCATATCCAACTTTCATTAATTTTAGTTAATTACGTTAAAATAATGGAAAATAAAATAAAAAGGTGAGATAAATATGAAAAAAATGAAATGAAATTTGAAGATGAAAAAAAAATTTTGAAAGAAGAAAAAAAATAAGATCTCACATGATTCTTAGATAATGTTATTGTATGTAACTATTATGTTTATTAATTAGGTTGATACATTACATACTATATTATTGTTTAAATTAGTTAGATAGGTTTTAACAACTTAATACTACACTTATTTAATTTCCAACACACATAATTAAGTTAAATTTATACATTACTGTCTTTCGCTACTTTATTTTTCATTTATTTATTTTTTCTACTTAACATATCCCTTCAGTTCTCTCACATTAGATTTGCAATAACTTTATTTTGATTACACACTCAATATAATTAATTAATTAAATTTTAACTCGTTAAATTAGTCTGACATGACAGTTCATTGCGACATATTTTAATTTAATTATTTAATAGATATCAACATTAGTCATTTATGTATAACACTTATGTATAATATGATTATTAATATATTAGATGACTGTTACTGAGTCGACATGACCACGACACTGTTCTAGACAGAACATCGTAGTCCATATGCCGCATTGTTGGTTAAATTTTTCGATATTGTTAAATTTTTTTTTTTGGTATTCATTCAGATAGGTTTTTGAAAAAAAAAAAAAAAATCTATCTAATAGATTTTTTTTTTTTCCCCCAGTGGACAGGGAATTGTTACGGCAGATTTATTGGCATGGTCTGCTAGAGGTTAACAGCATCTGATTTTAGGGGTTACAACGTGTAATGTAATGTAAAAGTATTATTGGTCTAGTGAACGCTGTGACGTTTCAGCGTTAGTTGTCACGCACGGTGACCAAGAGACGAGACCCTTTTCTAGACGACCGTCGAACCGATAAGACGTGTCCTTGGAATGTTTTATTGCCGGGCTTATATTGCCGCACAATTATAGTACATTAAATAATGGACATGGGTCAGTCCAATGTGATAACGAAGAAAGATGAAGGTACAGGTTAGTAATTGACTAAACCTTGTCAACGTGAATATATAGTCCGCCTTAGTTATTCTAATGCCAGACGCATAATCTCACTGTCGGTGTATTGGATTTTCCAACCACGCGTGCATACAGTTATGCGGTTCTGACTACTATGTTTTCAAGCTAGGAGACAAAGGACTGATTTGTAAAGGAATAATATTTGAAGTATGAACTGCAACTTATTATTTATAATTCTTCATGATGACCATGTGTAAACTGTTCTTGTATGGAATCGATATAATAAATGTTTGTGGACTCGAGAAAGGACTTATCAAATCTATAACGTCAGAATTTGACTGTATGATGAAGTTGTCAATATTATATCCCACCTTCGCGTACTTCACCATCAAGAGCACGATCTCATAATTTACTGAGAAAAGACAATGGATAATTATATGTAAACGTAAATAGAAGAGCCAGTATAAACCAGCCCCATTAACAGTGTTAACGGCAACAGTGAGAAGCCAACGGTAACAACTACACTACCACAGCCCTATGTAGGATGTGACAATTCCTTGGGAGAGCCCAGAAATACAGCACAATATTTTAGCTCTACATAACTGGACATCCCCCTTGGATGGCATGGAATGCACAGTATGCCACACGCTTCTTCCTCCTGGCTTAGGACCAGATGTGATGAACATTTAAATTCCAGCAAAGCTGGAGAAACTGAAGCTCATAACTTCAACTCAACATGTTTCAGAATGGCAGAAAAGCCAAGGAAAAGCCTAGATCTACAGTGTAGATAATACTAAGGAGTCTTCAACTTGGTATTGGCTGCTAAAGAACAAGAAGCTCAGCAGGCCTAGTTAAACAACAACAACAACAACATGAAACAGAGTGAGGATGTCTAGTAAGAATTACTTATACATTGTTTTTGTTCCTTAGTTGAGCAAGGACCATTCCTGTACAGGGAAACTGCTCTTTGGTGGTGGCTTCTGTTCCAACCAGATTTACAACGAAGTTGCTAGTTCTATGAATTACCTTCTTTAGTTGAACTTCGTGACACACTTCGTAGAATGCAATGGTAGCGTTAATAAAAATAGGTCATGTGCATTACACAAGATCAAAAGGGACAAAAACATGGTCTATATTACAAACAGAAGATGCTGGTGATGGATAGGACACACTGAGGAAACCTGGTGATAGGACACACTGAGGAAACCTGGTGATAGGACACACTGAGGAAACCTGAAGATAGGACACACAGAGGAAACCTGGTGATAAGACACACAGAGGAAATCTGGTGATAAGACACACAGAGGAAACCTGGTGATAAGACACACAGAGGAAACCCGGTGATAGGACACACTGAGGAAACCTGGTGATAAGACACACTGAGGAAACCTGGTGATAAGACACACAGAGGAAATCTGGTGATAGGACACACTGAGGAAACCTGGTGATAAGACACACTGAGGAAACCTGGTGATAAGACACACTGAGGAAACCTGGTGATAAGACACACAGAGGAAACCTGGTGATAAGACACACTGAGGAAGCCTGGTGATAAGACACACTGAGGAAACCTGGTGATAAGACACACAGAGGAAACCTGGTGATAAGACACACAGAGGAAACCTGGTGATAAGACACACTGAGGAAGCCTGGTGATAAGAAACACTGAGGAAACCTGGTGATAAGACACACAGAGGAAACCTGGTGATAAGACACACAGAGGAAACCTGGTGATAAGACACACAGAGGAAACCTGGTGATAAGACACACTGAGGAAGCCTGGTGATAAGACACACAGAGGAAACCTGGTGATAAGACACACAGAGGAAACCTGGTGATAAGACACACAGAGGAAACCTGGTGATAAGACACACTGAGGAAGCCTGGTGATAAGACACACAGAGGAAACCTGGTGATAAGACACACAGAGGAAACCTGGTGATAAGACACCCAGAGGAAACCTGTTGATAGCATTACCAGGCAGTCCTTGATCTGGAACCCCCAGGGTAAGAGAGGTAGAGGGAGACCAAGGAACACATGGAGAAGAGAACTGGAGACAGACATGAAAGAAGACATGGCACAGGACAGGAAGGCTTGGCCTAAGTTTGCTGAAGGCCTATGCTCCTTGGAGAGTTGAAAGGTCATGATGAAACTTTAGAATGTGAGATCCACAAAGGTTATAGCATCATCATCATCATTTTCCTTTGTGCTAGTTTTGGAACATGAAGCCATCACTGCAGATGGCCCCACTTCCAGGAAGCATTGACCTGCTCTTGCAGCAGTGGTTTCTGTGACAATGTGTTTTACACGATGAAAGTGCCAGCTCCAGACATAACCTCATATAAGTCACCATTTATGACTGACATACTTAAGGGTGTATTAGTCCTATTTTGTCTTTTATTTCAGAGGTTCCCCCCCCCCCCCCTTCCCAGAAATTACACTGGGCACAATAATAATATTGACCTTGTTAACTTCCACAGTTCAACAGGTCAGGATATACCTCAATAATGAAAACATTATTTCTAGAAGCCATATTTGGCTAAGCGTGTTCTCCTTCTAATGATGGGACATAAGATGTCATGTGAAGTTGACTGATTTCAACTTTCTGTAGCAGTTTAATCATGTCTGTGCCATTACAACTCTTTCTTCCATGCTGCAATAATGGCCCTAATGAATGGTGAACAACTAAGTGTTCATTATTAAGGTCTGTAGCAATATCTTTTTCTCCACTTCTAGGTTGTCTTAATGTTTTATGCTGATAATCTACGCTGTAACAATTTTCTTCTTTTTTTTTCAAACATCTCTGTTCTCTGAATATACTGTGCTGATAATGTGAGTTTATAATAGTATTACAATCTCAACTTCTGTGTTTCCTTAATCATCTGAGCTGATTGTCTACGCTTGTAACAATAATCTCACAGAAAATCAAGTGTTTTTGGCCATCTCATAAGAATGGACCCCAATAAATTACTACTATACGCCTACATCACTAGAATATCTGGGTTCAGAGCTGGAGGAATACTACGAGGCAGATCACCACATAAATCCTACAACAACACGGGCTCACATCAACCAACGTGACACACGTGGCTCAAGACCACAAACTTCAGCTTCACGGCAACAGTGGACGCAAACAGTAAACTAAATAACAACAATTTATGTGTGTAACAATAATCTATATTTGTAATTAAATTTCTTTTCTCATATATGTGTACTCCAAATGCTCTGTGCCTATAATCCATGTATGTATCAATATTTCTTCCTCTACTAGTGTTCTCTGAATGCTCTGTGCACATAGTCCATGTAGGTATATCAATATTTCTTCCTCTACTACATTGTTCTCTGAATGTTCTGTGCTCATGGTCCATGTAGGTATATCAATATTTCTTCCTCCACTACTAAGTTCTCTCTCTGCATGAGTAGAAAATATATACCTGTAACATTACTTCTTTCCCCACTTCAGTTTTGCCTGAACGTTTTCTGCAATAACCTATGCCTGTTTCAAAATTTCCTTCCTGGCTTCAATGTTCTCTGACATACAAATTTTAGTGGAACCAGTACACTTCAATGTAAGTAAGTATTGCTATTAGTTTTAACTATGAGAGAATATTTTATTTATTTAAAGTGTGACAAGTCACCTTGTGAGAATGGCTCATGTGTGGATCTGTGTATACATGTCTGTGACCTTGCATGTGTGTGTATGCACACAAAAGACAGCCACAAATACACCCACCCCTAATCCTATTAGAGCCCAGGCATTTATTGCTGCTGCTGGTGGTTTTGTGCCTGACTTCTTAAGAATTAAAGACTTTAACACAATCTTCTCCTTTTTGACTGCAGCTGTTTCATCCCACAGTTCATCAAATGATGACTTGGTCTTGTTATCTGGATTCCATTCTGGCTTCTGCTTGCTGCCTGAAAAAGTTGACAAATTTTTCCTCAAATGCAGAAGAACAACTATCAAAGAAAATTGTGAAGCTGAAATGTTTTGTTATTTTTAATGCACACAAATAATTTACTTTGACTTATACGAGTGATGCTGTCACAATTTATTTGTGAGTGGATGGTGAAAACATCTGCACTGTAAAGAGCTGGGTTTCATTCTTGTGACGCTTTGGTGTGTGGATAACAGATGACCTAAGATAGGTTTTGAGTATTTATTACATGAAGTTTGCTTAATTGTAAGCGAGCAGGTGTAAACTTGTGAGCTTGGTTAGATTGGAAAGCTTGAGTAAGTGAGTTATGATCACAGTTCATGTGACAAGAGGAGGATGTTGCAATAAGTGGATAGTCAGTTGTGTACTGGACTTGATTTTTAAAAAGCAGACGTGGTCTCAGAAGATAGCTCTGGATGAGAGTTAGTGAGATGAAATGGCACTGATGTTGCTTAGAAGGGAGTAGTAGAGAGGCTGCTGCTAGCTGTCTGCTGTGCATATTGCTAGGGTCAAGGTGTGGTTTTTCTTGGGTCCAGAGAGTCACTGAGAAGTAGCAAAGTTGGTTTAGTTGTGTCTGAGTAAAGGTTTGGTTGTGATTTCAGTTATAAGTGTGATGTATGCTGTATAAATTGATAAGTGGCATTAGTGATGGTGTAGTAGCAGAATTTGCTAGTATATGGTCATTGGTTCATTGCATATTGAAAGTTTTGACAATCTTACTTAAGTAATGTGCATTTTGCATTTGGTAGAATCAAGGTGTGCTCTTGGGATTATAAATATTGGAGATGAACTAATTAAAGTCACAACTGACTTCTTTGATGATGTAACCTGTGTTTTGGTAAAACTGCCCCCCAACTCTTAGACATTACTAGAGCATATAACAGTGTAAAAATCTAAATTGCTGGAATCTGCTGACAAGCTAAATTTTTTTCTTAGCTGCTTCCTGCTTTCCATACCTTCATATTCCAACACAGAAACAAGTAATAATAATAGCCCCTTTAGTCATAACAGACAATGGGAATGTGCCCCTGAGGTCACAGCCCTCAGCTGCTTTCCTGGTGTTCCTTTCGACGTTTTCTCGTAGGAAGCATATATGAAATATATGGTATTTTCTTATTTCTGTGATTTACTTTACAGATTATAATCTTTACTGTGCTCATGAGCCACAGGCACTTCAGCTGTCAGTGCATTGAATGAGTTCAGCCTATGAAGTCTTAATCCTTCCTTTCTTCATCTCTCCTTGCAATTTACAATTATTTGCAATTCATAGATTTCCAGTTGTCCATCCATCTTAGAAGAGTTTATACATTATATTCCATTACTTTTGAAGTTTATTATATACTGCTCAAAAAAAGTTAAAGGCCACTTTCAATTTTTAGGTCATTTCAACTATGCTGTTTTTTTAAAAACCTGAACACTCAGTCAAAAATGTTTTGCTGCATTTTGTTGCATGCTTAAACAATGTTTGTTAATCTGATAATAAATCAAATCTGCGTTACGTGTGTGTACCTCCAAGGTCAATCAAATGTACGTGGTGGAAAGGGAAATAATGCATGTTTGAAAATGCTTCCTATGGCAAAGCCTGTTGATAACATTGCTGAAATTTGCTTTTCACATGCAAGTCGTGACTATAGTGAACACATCTCACCCACTTTTCGGAAGGAACGGGCTATGGGTATGTTTGTAACATTTACCATTTTAGCCATGGCTCAGCTAAGACGCTTGACCAATGTTGACAGATGGAGAGCGATGGCATGGCTGCAGTATGATGTAGGGCTGCGAGAAGTTGCTAGGAGATTAGGAGTTGCCCACTCTGTCATACAAACTCTGCGTGATCGTTATAATACAACCGGCAGTGTCGCAGAACAACGCAGGTCAGGACGTCCAAGGTCTACCACAAGACGGCAAGACACGCTGAGCCATGGCTAAAATGGTAAATGTTACAAACATACCCATTGCCCGTTCCTTCCGAAAAGTGGGTGAAATTTGTTCACTATAGTCACGACTTGCACGTGAAAAGAAAATTTTAGCAATGTTATCAACAGGCTTTGCCATAGGAAGCATTTTCAAACATGCATTATTTCCCTTTCCACCACGTGCATTTGATTGACCTTGGAGGTACACACACGTAACACAGATCTGATTTATTGTCAGATTAACAAACATTGTTTAAGCATGAAACAAAATGCAGCAAAACTTCTTTGACTTAGTGTTCAGGTTTTAAAAAAAACAGCTTAGTTGAAATGACCTAAAAATTGAAAGTGGCCTTTAACTTTTTTTGAGCAGTATATAATGTTTTCCATCCTGGTGGTGAACTGTTTAGTAGCTTTTGGAGGCTTAGAGGTATCTATAAGATTTTCTGTAGTCATTTTTACATTTTAGTAACTGAAAAAATGTTTAGGTGTAATGTGTGGTTTTATATTTCCTGCAATACAGCGGAAAAAAGTATCATTTCATACCTTGTAAATGACATTCTTCAAAGTGCATTCTTCTATCCTAACTTTTCCAGTTCTTAGTTTATTGCATAGCAACTTTCGTTAATTGTGTTGTTAGTTCCTTATTATGTATACTTTAAAAACAAGTAGAAACACTGCTCCGGGTCCTGATGGTGTACAGTATCAACACATCAAAGAGCTTGATGACAGAGGTATTATGCATTTAGTAATGGATTTCAACACCAGTATACATAATGCTGAGGTGCTGGAAGACTGGCCACATAGCTACCTACGGCCACTTCCTAAACCTGGTAAAGACCCCACACTGCTTAGAAGCTATCGAATCATCACATTGCAGAATGTCTACGGCAAATTTCTTGAGAAGATAGTGGCGAGACAATTAATGAGCCACCTTGAAAATGCACACATCCTCCCTGACAACCTGGGCAGTTATAGACCAATAAAAGTAACATGGGGTAATGCTGGAACATTTGCGTACGATATATATGAGGGTTTCCAGGGTAAACAAGAAACGGTGGCTGTGGCAATTGACCTAGAGGATGCTTACAACAGTGTTGACTTTGCAACCTTGATGGACTGTGTAATAGAATGTGGTGTAAACCCATGGCTAACAAGGTGAATAAGCAGATGCCTTAACTAAGAGAGCAGTTGCATTTCGCTTGGGAACATGGACATCAGAACCACTGCACATTTGCCCTGGATTACCCCAGTGTTCTCCATTATCACCGGTGCTGTTCAACATCTATACATAAAAAATAGCTGCAATCCAACCAACACGTTTGGGACAAACATTAACTTTCGCCGATGACTTGCTCATTTACAGGACTGGTTCAGATACACATGAAATGGTTAAAAGCATACATGAGACACCTCAGGCAATTTCTAAATGGTGCGATGAAACCAGTTCCAAGGTCAATCCCAACAACGACTGTGCGCTTTAGTGCTCCTTGAACAACTCCTTATTGAAAGCAGATCTTCCAGACATTACTCTCTTCTTCTTCTTTGATCCTTAGCCGCCGACTGTCTAAACAGTCAGTAACCATCACGCCTAGTGGTGTCTTGTAGGGCAGCAAAAAATTGCTTCCACTTTGTTTGGTCGGTGGCCATCCTCCATACAGTGCCCCAACTCTGGTTCATTCTTTGCATCTAAGCCTCCACAGTTCTCCGCCTAGTTATTTTTGGGCGGCCTCTCTTTCGCTTTCCTTCGGGGGTCCATAGCATAGCTGTTCTTGTAATGGCATCAGGGTCTCTTCTGAGGACGTGGCCAACTCAACTCCAGCGTCTGCCAGCTGTGATGGTGTGCATGTCCTCTTGGTTACTCCGAATAAGTAGTTCTTGGTTGGTGATGGTATTCGGCCAAAAGATTCTGTGAATTTTGCTTAGGCACATTGTGTGAATGAGGACAGTTTCAACATTTCCTTCTCCGTTGCTCTCCAGCATTCTGCACCATAAAGAAGCACAGAAAGTACACAGCTCTCATATAATCTTAATTTGGTGTTTGTGCTGTACTGGGAAGACTTCCAGATGTTGTTGAGACTAGCAAAGACTGTTCTTGCTTTATTCATTCTGTTGTTGATGTCCTTCCTTGTTCCGCCGTCTGGTGTTACTTTGCATCCTAAGTATGTAAAAGTGCCTGACTGTTCTAGTTTCTGGTTCCTTATTGCTATTGGCTCAGGATGCCCACATTGAGTGTAATGACCTCTGTCTTCTTCAGATTGATGTTCAGACCCACCTGTTGGCTATACTTATTCAGTCTATCGGTTTTTTCTTGGATGAGTTGATGTGAATGTGCGAGTAGTGCAATGTCATCTGCATTTTCCAGGTCTTCCAGTGTAGAAAATGTTGTCCATCTAATTCCTCTTGGACTGCCCTCTGTTGTCTGGTGCATCACCCAGTCTATGACTGTCAAAAATAAAGTTGTTGATAAGGGGCATCCCTGTCATACTCCTGTCTTCACCTCGAAAGTTAGGTTGCTCAAGCCAACACTGTATGTAAAGTTAGAATAGAGGCTTTTTATAATGGAAACAATGCAGCTAGGAATTCCATAAGACCTCAGTATTTTCCATAGGCTGTCCCTGTTTATGATGTCAAAAGCCTTTTCAAAATCAACAAAGTTAATGTATAGCTGCCTCTGCCATTCTGAGCATTGTTCTATAATGTTCCTGAGGGTGAATATATGATCTGCACATTTTCTGTTCTTTCTTAATCCCGCTTGTTCTTTCCTCAGTTTATGGTCAACTGCTTTTGAAATTCTCTGGATGATTATCCTGCCTAGTATTTTACTGGGAACTGAGAGGAGAGTAATTTCTCTCCAGTTGTTGCAGTCCGCAAGGTCACCCTTCTTGGGCAATTTGACAATTATTCCTTTACTCCACTCCATTGGTGTTGTCTCTGTTTTCCAGACTTGTGCAAATAGTAGTTCTAATAGTTCTGCTGCTAGTTCAGGGTCTGCCTTGAATAACTCAGCATTTAAATTGTCGTGACCAGGCGCTTTTCCATTTTTTAACCCTTTGATAGCAGTGATGATTTCTTCTTTTCGTGGAATGTCTGTAGTAAATACAGTCTAGGTCACTTTCAGCCTCAGGAACATTCAGCTGCGTCTCTGGTGGTTCCTTATTCAGTGTTTTTCTGAAGTGCTCTGCCCATCTTGTTTCCTGCCCCTGTGCTGTGGTGATGAGATTTCCTTGCTTGTCTCTTACTAACGTTATATTGTTTGTACCTCGTTTTCTGATGATAGTTTTAGTTATTTTAAAAACTGTGCTTTGTTCATTTCTCAGTGCTGCAACTTCTGCCTGCCTTGCAAGGTCATCCAGAAATTTCCTTTTGTTGGCAAGGGTTTGACATTTTACTTCTTTGTCCAGCTGACTGTACTGTTTGCTATATGTTTCCTTTAACCTCTGAGACTTTGCTTCTGCTTTCTTTCTTTTCATTTCTTTTCTCATCGCTATGGTGTTTAACGTTTCTGGTGTTATCCAGTCTTGTCTCTTTCTTTCCTGGAATCCCAAGCTTAATTCGCTGCTTTCCTTGTATGTTGTTGAAATGATGTTGAATTTCTGGTCAACATCATCAGTCACTGTACTTTCCTGGCTTTTGGTAATTTGATATTGTCTTTTTACATCAACCACAAAAGCTTTTCTGGTGAGGGGGTCCTTGAGTTTCATCATGTTATATCTTTTCTGTTTGATTGCAATTGGTCCAGCAGCTCTGAGTTTCACCTTCAGTCTTGCTACTACAAGGTGATGATCACTTTCCACATTACTCTCAGTGGACAGAAAATTGAAAGGCAGAACAAGTTGAAATGCATTGGAGTAACATTTGATCGTGGGTTATCATATAAGTACCATGTTGATCACATCATACAGAAGTGCAAGAGAGGTCTGGCAGCCCTAAAAACAATGGCTGCAGCGCACCTGGAGCAGAGACTACTGTCTCTCCTGTATCATCAGCTGGTCTTGTCTGTAATCGAGTATGGCCTGGAAATACTCACGCTGTCAATATCACAATAGGAACGACTGGAACGCATTCAAAATGAAGGGACTCATTCCATATAACCACAGACAAAAGGCACCCCTGCATGGAAACATAGCTGACATCAAAGGCACAAGAATAAAGAGGGGGATGTCATGGATGGCGCAAGCAGAGGAGACTATTAGACAGGTGACCACAGTTGAAAATATATTCAAGGGAGACAAGTGGAGTAAGTCAGATGAGAGCTGGATGAACTACCAGCAAGTCATCATCAGCCTTGGTAGAGAGTGCAGAACTTGGGCCAATGGGAGAGCAGAGCTGGAAATTGATCAGCTTATAAATGTGAATGCTGGGGATGATGATGCCATTGTGTACACTGATGGGTCTGCAATCCATGGTAATAAATCAGGGTGGGGCTTCTCTGCTAAATTAAAGGGCAGAACTGTCACTGAACATAGCGGGGCTTACATGATAACAACCTCCAGCATGTGAATGGAGGTACAGGCAGTTACTGCTGCTTTAAGATGGCTGTCTGAGACTTTATTATCAAAGGCAGTTATTGTATCAGACTCACAATCCATGCTTCAAAAGATCCAAAATGGATGGCTCCAGCATGAATGGAAAACCTCCATAGAAGCATCGAATCTTCAAGAACTGATATGGATCTACTGTCCTGGTCATGCAGGCGTACGCGGCCATTAAAGAGCTGACAGACTAGCTTCAAGAGCACCCATAGAAGGTGAAATGAACATGGATAAGAAAGAAATACTGAAGACAATTCATGTTCGTCTATTAGAGAATAACACTGTAATCGATGAATCATCAAGGCTAAGACTGCTGGAATTTGGCATCAAACATAAGACCAGCAGGGATGGACGTATGAGAGGACACATCCCGCGTGTATACAACCTGTGCGCAACAGGAGCAATTAGCATTCATACTCTTCAACATTTGCTGAGGGAGACTGAACACCTATGGGTTTGCCCGGAGTGCAATGACGTCGATTCTGATTAACATTAACATTAGTTCCTTATTAATCTGGCAACTTTTTTCTTCTTTTGTCTTTCTCTGGCACCATCACTACAGTTGGCCCCTTCACAGAAGACCTGTACCAAAGTACTTTATGTGCTCTTTTAGAGGTAGTTTATGTAGCAAACTGTTTGACAAGATGTCATTGCTAGCCTTGCTCTTTCATGGGTAGTTTATGTAGCTGCTGTTTTACATGATGAGGTTGTTAGCTATGCTTTTTTTAGAGTAGTTAATTTGGCTACTATTTTCAACAATGTGGTTACTAACTCCATGCACAACTTCACCTTAGTCATCCCTTACAACAGGACAAAGGCAGCAGTGGTTCTGTTAGAAATCTGCCTCCTCAGAGACACCCAAGAAACACTCAAGGTAATGACTGCTTGGCATTCCATTTATTCTGCAATGATGTGATAACACCAGCAGAGAAATAAAATTATACAGCCTTAATATGGTCAAACTTGTTTAACAGCCTTTACCTAAAGAAAGATGGCAAGGAGACAAAAAAAAAGCAAATGGAATAATGGAAGGGTGGAGAAGAAGAAGAGTTTTAGAACAGTCTAATATAAATCATAAATATAAGAGTTTGGAATCAAACTGATAACACTGCCAACAAAATACATACTCCTGGGCCCATCTTTGAGTTTTGTGACTCGAGTTGGTGAAATAGTTTTGGATCGTGATGCTCCCATATCTGAAATGGACAAAAAAGTAATTTTGTACCTGTTTCCTCACAAAAATAATTCACTGTTTTAAATATATAAGGGAGCCGCGTGGTGTAATGGTTACCACACTGCGCTGGCGATCTAATGATCCAGGTTCAAGCCCGGGCGAGGACATATGAAGAAGTGTCGTCAACCGGGATTTGGACTGGATTAATTCGAGCCCTGGCGAGTACATTTGAAGGAGTGTCATCGACCAGGGACTGGAATAACCTGGTCGGCTCCTGAGACAACCCAGCTCTAATGGGTACTCTCCAAAGACGGCGAGTATCTGCCTAAATGGCGAGAGGACACCTGTCAGCGTACAGGAAAAATAGGATAGTCGCGTAATGTCATTCTCAGGTTAGACATACTAACCTGAGATTTCGCTTTGAGTAATAGTGGGTGTACGTTAAAAAAAAAAAAAAAAAACATATAACAAGATAAAAATCTAGAAGAAATATGAACTAAAATACCAATGATGAGAGTTTTATGCACTGTACTACCCCATGGTGTTAGCAAGTACTAGTTTGTTATAGCTTGCAAATTATAAGAGCTTTAACTCTTTCAATCTAAAGTAGAATTGTAAGTTTTAACAAAGTCACCAAAATGGCAGCCAATTTTTTTTTTTTACAGCAGCTATTTTAAAACAAACAGTAAAAATACATATTTATGACAAATTATCTCATAATATATCTATACAACTGTTGTAACGAATTGGCTGAGGAATATTTTTAAAGTGATGTAAGTTCTAGATACAACAAATTCATTTGTTTTATATCTCATCAAGTGCAAATATGAGGAAATCTAACCACTGTATAACCAAACTGGCGTAACAAGCAGCCCATCATGGCATACCATATAGCACATAATCCTCTAGCAGAATTATTCTCTAGCATTTAATTCTTTTTTACAAGTCTTGCCACATGAGCCTGGCCAATCAGCATGTGCTTCAGCACCAACTTTTATAATAATAATAATAATAAATTCTTTAAGCGCCAAACACGGCGCATAAGGCAGAAACCAGTGCTCTCCAGGTTGTTCGTTGTGACGCCACTCCTCTTAGCTCTTGCACATTATTTAGGCCCAACGTTCTTCCTTCTCTTATTATTGTTCTTCTGAGTGTTTCTTTTGGTCTTCCTTTTTTCCGCTTACCCTCAGGAACCCAAGTGAGCGCCTGTAGTGGTATTCTGTTGTTTTGCATTCGTAGGACATGACCGATATATATGACCATCGTCTTTTCCTTATATAGTCGGAGACATATTTCTGCCTAGAGTCTTCTCTTATTTGTCGATTAGTCTTGAATTCTTTCCAACTGATGTTCATGAGTTTTCTAAGACATTTGTTCTCGAATGTATTCAGCTTGTTCTCCAATGATTTTGTTATTTTCCAACTCTCACAGCCGTATGTTAACACTGAGATAACATTTGAATTAAACAGACGAAGCTTGGTATGTATATTCAATGATCGTAATTTCCAAATGTTAGATAATCTATTGAAGGCGCTAGCTGCCAAAGCAATTCTAGTATGGATTTCTCTTGTTGTGTCACCATCCTGAGTCATTTTACTGCCTAAATAATTGAAACTTTCAACTTTCTGTAGTTTTTCCCCGTTCAAGATGATATCATTCCCATTATATTGTTTACTATAACCTTTCTGTGTACTTTCTTGATTGTTATTTTAATTTCACCACTTTCCTTCGTGCTTCTTAAGGAGCATGGCGCCACCACTGAAGCTAGTCCCCTTGTCAGGAAGCCTGCATCAAGCAGTCACATGCTCTTGTAGTGGCGGTTTATGTGGCAATTTATTTGACAGGATGAGGTTGCCAGTTCCATACACAACCTCATATTAGTTGCCCTGTACGGCAATCCTGGGGGTACAATAATCCTTTCCTTCTTTGTCTCTTTAGGGATCACAGGGAACTACACGGGGTTCTTCTAAATCTGATCAGGGATAATCTCAACCTGCTCATCATCAAAACCAATAGTTGGTACATATACCCGTTTTACAGAAAACTTTGTTCACACAGCTTTCAGACACATACAGATTATTCTGTCAGAGATTGGATGAATCCCATAATGGACTTCTTGATGGTCTTATGTATAAGAAATCCTACACCATTAATATGTTCACTTTTTGTGCCGCTGTAGTATATTACATATCGCCTTCAAAATTTGTTAAAAATTCTCCATTACATGTTAACCTGGTTCCACATATGCCAAAGATACGCCATCAATAATATTCCACTTTGTGTGTTAAGTTCTTTTAATTTTCCATTTTGGTACAATGTTTATACATTCCATATTTGTATTGTGCTGGTGCTTCTCATTCAAATCTTACTAGTGTTTGCATCAGTAGCACAAATCGCAGCTACCGTACTGATGTTGAGCCATTAGAGAAACTCTATAGATGAGGGACACTGATCTAGCTCCACTAAGAATGAAAAAGACTAAGCCAAGTCAAGGTAGTGAAAGACCTAAGCTAAACTAAGAATGAAGAAGACTCAGTCAAATCAATGCAGTGATGGACATGAGCTATAAATACTGACATATGTTAATCATGATTGCTGAAAATTTTAACAATCAAAAACTGCAAAAACTGAAAGCAGACATTACCAGAGCATTGCCTAAAACAATACACAGTAATGCCAATATCATCAAACCTGCACTGCTAGAAACTACAGCTGGCCTTGACCTTCTCTCAGGACTGGTGCTTTTCTGTAGCTCTGATGTACTTTTGCGAAGTCCACCATAACGAATTCCCTGGTGAAAGAAATACCAGATGAGGATAACACATTTGCTATTATTATGGCATATAAAATCATAACAAGACAATATTGTAGTGGTGTTTGTGTTTGGTGGAAAATTTGCTAAGAGTATTTAAGAACCTGTCCACATAGTGCTTGCAAGATTGGCTGAACAGCCAGTCTACACCCGAAAGTACTTATATGGTCCACTTAAGAACTTAGCTACTCCTGTAAATACTTGCGCAATCCACTTAAGAACTTAGCTACTCCTGTAAATACTTGCGCAATCCACTTAAGAACGTAGCTACTCCTGTAAATACTTGCGCAATCCACTTAAGAACTTAGCTACTCCTGTAAATACTTGCGCAATCCACTTAAGAACTTAGCTACTCCTGTAAATACTTGCGCAATCCACTTAAGAACATAGCTACTCCTGTAAATACTTGCGCAATCCACTTAAGAACTTAGCTACTCCTGTAAATACTTGCGCAATCCACTTAAGAGCTTAGCTACCCCTGTTAATACTTACATTGCCCATTTAAGAGCAAATCTAAACCTGTAAATAATTATATATTCCCTTTATGAACTAGCCTACACTTTAAAGTACTTAAATTATTCTAGCAGTCTATTCAAATTATTTGTCTCTCACATTATCACAAAAACACTAAATTGGAATATGTTTGAAGACTGTTAATTTCAAGACAGCTAATCTATATACAGGGTGTTTATAAAGTCGCTGTGCAGTGAATTTGAAAAATATTTTAGAAATTACGTCACGAATGATGCAAATTTACGTCATGATATTCTGTGTTCCAATGCTGTGTTCCACACACCACATTTCTGGTGACGTAGTCTCACCCGGGCGTAAATTTCACCGCAAAGCGACTTTATAAACACTCTGTATAATTCAGATAAAATTTAAAATAGCAGTATTTATCACCCAATGTCGAATGGGTTAGTTGAGCGTTTGAATAGAACACTCAAGACTTTAATTGGGAAGATAACTGAGGATCATCCTCAGGATTGGGACAGGGTTTTTACCGCGGCTCTCTTTGCTTATAGAGAGGTTCCTAATGAACACCGGGTTTTCTCCTTTTGAACTTGTCTTTGGCGCGCGACCTATGTCTTTTCTCCATGATCTTATCATGCTGATAATATTAAACGATGACACACAGACTTCATATGAGTATGTCATTGCTGTGTGGCAAAAGATCATCGAGGCATGCAAACTAGCAACTTCTTCTTCCGAATTTGCTAAAGAAAAGGCAAGGCAATTTGCAAATAAGAATAGATGCCTACGACAACTTTGTCCGGGTGACAAAGCATTCGTTCTACTTCCTTCTAGGGAGAACAGACTTCTTATTGCATGGAAAGGTCCGTATACGATAGTCTCAAAAATTTCCGATGTCGACTATGTTGTCGATATTGATGGGAAGCATAAAACTTTCCATATAAATATGCTCACGGAATTTCTTGAACGACCGGACTATTTGCAGCCTATTTTCCAGGCGACGGACGATTCTCCAGTACCTCATTGTCATTACTTATCCCTGTCGGTTATACAGGATGAGGAAACTACTTTCTCAGATGTCAATCTTCCTCTTCCTGTGATCCCACTTCATTCTACGGAATCTTGGAAAAACGTTACTGTTTCTCCTAATCTTTCCACTGAGGAACACCGACAAGTCTCTTTGGTGTTACAAACGTTTCAGGATGTCCTTACCGACATTCCTGGACACACACATGTCATTGAACATGACATAATACTTACTGACCATAATCCTATCAGAGTCAGACCCTATCCTATACCTATCCATTTTCAGTCACAAGTCGAAAAAGAGTTGGATGAAATGATACAATTGAAAATAATTGAACCATCCACTTCAGCATACTCTTCGTCCATGGTTATTGTTCGAAAGAAAGAAAATAACATACGCCTTTGCGTTGATTATCGCAAATTGAACCAAGTTACGAAGTTCGATGCTGAACCTATGCCTTCACTAGAAGAGCTACTAAACAAACTTTCTAATTCTAGATTCTTTACCAAACTTGACTTGTCGAAAGGTTATTGGTAAGTTCCTTTAACTGAACGCGCCAAACCTCTTACTGCTTTTTCTACACCTAGGGGTTTATTTCAATGGAATTTCATGCCTTTCGGCCTTATGAACGCCCCTGCTACGTTTGTACGCATGATGCGTCGAATTCTCTCATATCGTACAGATGTCATAGCATACTTAGATGATATCTGTCTCTTCATTGATTCTTGGGAAGATCACTATTTGGGTTTATACAGATTGCTGTCTACTCTTCGCGAGTATAATTTGACTGCAAAACCCTCTAAAGCCTTTATAGGATTTAGTGAAATTTCTTTCCTGGGTCACTGTGTTGGTCATGGTCTCTTAAAGACAGAGAACCACAATATTTCCAAAATACTAAACATTTCTGTTCCTAAGACGAAAAAACAAGTACGTAATCTCTTAGGTTTGATACAATTTTACGGACGATTCATTCCGAATCTATCCTCCATTATGGCACCTCTTTCAACCTTATTGAAAACAGGATCGCCTAATCTGATCCGCTGGTCTCAAGAATGCGAATCCTCATTGGACCAGATTAAAACTTTATTTTCATCTCCACTTATCTTAAGGTTACCTACTATTGAGAAGACTTTTGTTCTTCGAAGTGATGCCTCATCCACTGGGATTGGGGCAGCACTAATGCAGGAGTATTCAGATACTCTGCATCCGGTAATGTATATCTCTAGGAAACTAAATGAGGCAGAGAGGAATTACTCGGTTCTAGACCGTGAATTGTTGGCTATGGTTTGGTCAATTCTCAAGTTACAAAGATTCCTTCTGGGCGTGCATTTCATTGTGGAAACCGACCTAAAGCTCTTACTGCTATTCAGAGTAAAAACTTGAAGAGCTCGAGGTCCACTCGATATGCCATTGCTCTTCAACCCTTTCATTTCACGGTGTGAGCTATCCGTGGTTCGGATAATGTGATGGCAGACATTCTGTCCAGATGCCCACATGATTCCACTTAACTTTTCTGTCCTATATTTCCTGATACACGTCGAGATTTATAACAGGTATCTACTATAATTATATATCAGCACATCTGTTCTCACTTTATGGGAGTTTATAACATTATACTGTATGATTTCCTTTTTCTGTTACCGATTTTGGTATAACGGAAGAAGGCTGGGTTAGCAATATAAGGGCCAAAAGTTCTCATGGCCACAATTTATAGTCAAGAATGTATTTTGATTACTGTATTAGAAAATCTAACATTTATCTTATAGAATTGTGTTATTTATATTTTCGCAGCAAATCATTGTTGTGTGCGAGAATCTGTACATTGTGTCAACCATGAAGTATAGCAAAGTACTAACTTACCTTGGAACGACTCAGTAGATGTGCCCTCTTAATTTATGTCCACGTCTTCTGGGATCATCAACTTAATTAGTATTATGTATAATGCATTGTATTATAATATTATTACATGCTTACATATTGTAGTGTTTGGTTATTAAGATGTGTATATCTCTATAAAGCTGTATATTAGGATATGACACTGCTGTTTTGATGACATTACATTGTTTAATCCTATGATAATATATTTAATGTCAGATAAATTTGTATGTGTATATTTGTGCTTGCATTATAATGTTGCCAGCACTGTGATGTATGTTGGTGGCACCTCCCTGGAATATGTGTATACTTAGGGAAATGCTTTCTCTAAGGATCTGATATATAGTCTCACCTGACGCTCCATGCGTCGAGCTAGCCTCACATTAGGCATTATATTTTTTGGTGATACGTTTTGTCCACGCATCATTCGTGCGTTAGGAGCCTTTTGGATCTTGCTCTTTGATTTTTTTTAAAAAATGTTTCATTTTTTTCCCGGGGGGTGCGGTAAACTGTTACGCACAGATTTTTCTGAGTCAATATATTATTTACCTGTCTTGTTTGTACACTTTAATTTTTGGTAATCAAAGGTGCATAACTCTTGGTTATCTGAGGTTGCATTTTTACAATGGTTATTACCCTCTCTTGTGTCTTAACCTGGCGGTCTATTATTAGATCTAGGTCTGCTTTTCTTGGAATGTTTGCAACCAGAGTTGTTTATTCCCTGACCATATAAGGCTCGATTTGGTCAGTATCTTTGCTTGGTATGTGTCCAACATCGTCCCGTTTGAGTTTAACTCAGGGGTCAAGCGCTTACTGCGCATGTGTCGAGTTTAGGGTGTTGAAGAGACTTCCGTTCGAGGAGTCTAGCAGTGGTTTCGATCAGAGCGAGACGCGTTTCAGCGTCCGTGATCATTTTGACGGGGAAAATGGAAGTCCTCTTGTGTTGTTAGTTTATCTACAGAAGATTTTCCCCATGTGATTCTAAACGCCTGGAGGCGTGTGAGTTGTGGTGTTTATGTCTGAAGAAAGGTAATTGCTCTTCATATTATTGCTATTTGTCGCCAGCTTTAATGATTGACATTTTGTAGTCTGCTTGCTAGTTTTTTCCGCTGGGCGGGAAAGAGTCTACTGTCATGAGAAGTTTCAGCTCACGAATCACCATATCATTTTATGCATCGGGTTGGTGCATGCCCGAAGGGTTATCTGTTCGTTGAACTCTGTTGCTCCGGCGGTATCACGTCGGTCAAGGTTTGACACCTTTGCTACTAAAGGATCTTAGAGGACATTGCATGATGTACTCCAGAAGATATGTCTGTCTTGCTGGGGGTCAGAAAGGGAGAGTGGATTTAATCTCCTACATCTAGATATCTTGGCTGTAGCTAGAAAAGGATGATGGTTTCAGCACCTGAATATATCTACAGTCGTCTATGATGCATTGATGCCAATTATATTATTCGCCATTGCTATGCTGTATGTCGTCAAGTATTGTACTGACTATTTATATGATGATGATATCGTCTATTGTCTTGTATCGTCAATAAATCCATGAAACGTCAGCTATTGTCCACAATTACTGACTTCTACATGTGGTTGTGTGGATGGACTGTGACCTGTCAGAACCTATACACGCATTCGCATCCATCTATTGATGTCTACTCATCTACATATCACACCAACCACCTCCTCTTGAAGCAATCTATAGATATCAAGCGTATACACACTTGGGAGTGAGTTTGTGTGACATCCCTGTCAGCACCTCTATGCCTGGTGACCTATATCAGTCAAAACATTGTCTCCAGGTCGACTTGACACTCACTCACCTACGCAGCACTTACACCTTCGATACCTGGGTTATATTATGGTGGCCTACATTGATACGACGCAACATCTAGTGTGAGTCTATACATCTACGTTGGCTCAGACAAGAACTCCCGTTCTAACATTATGTTGACCAGCAATTTAACATTCATCAACAGCAGCTAAAACACCGTTAACATTTATGACGGCCATTATGGGTTCTTCAGCCCCAACCCCAACCAAATCACCTTTAACATTTATGGTGTGCCAGCTCGATGGGGTTTTCATGGTCACATTGTCAAGTTCTTCGTGACATTAGAAGGACAAGTGCCGATACGAGTGTCAATAGTGACATTAGAAGGACAAGTGCCGATACGAGTGTCTATAGCGACATTAGCAGGACAAGTGCCGATACGATTGTCTATACTAACATTAGAAGGACAAGTACCAATACGATTGTTTATGTTGACATCAGAAGGTCAAGTACTGTCGTCATTGCAGTTTGGTCGATGCAAGTTCAGAAGTTTGATCAGCGTTGGATCATCGAATCTTTAGAATGCTGATTAATCCCTGGTCTTTGCGATTTTGACGATAGGATTTGCTAAAGATAAGTGGCCTGTTTGTTTGTGGACTGTGCCATTGTATTGTTTAACTAAGCCTTATTTCACAAACTTTATATGCTACATGTTTATATGTTACATGTCATTTATATGTATTTATATTTCAGCGGGGTTTTTTTCGGTTGGGCGGAGTCTGTTATAAGGGTATGCCGTGTTACAGAGGTCCTATATCAGCGTTTCTGTAGGGACTCTGCAAATTTCCTTTGTGAAATTTGCTAGCGACATTCGTTGCTATTTTTGTTTAGGTATGACGAAGTGTACCTTTCGTTGTTTTCGTCATATTTTTTTGTTCTTTAGTTTTGTTTTGATTTGCTTGTATTTGTAGGTCTCCTCTTCCTATTGTTTAGTTTTATACAACTTTATGTTTATACAATGTGGTGTCATGTGTTTTGTATGATTTTCGCAGTTATCATCACATTCTTTGTGATATTTTCTTTAGTTATGCTGTATATTTAGTTGACTTCTGCGAATGTTTTCGTATTGTCTTTGATCTTTGTTCATTGTTTACATTGTTCTTGGTTGTCATTCACTATTGATAGATATATGGTCATGCACTATTAGCTGTGTAGTGCACTTATGATAATTGACTGGTGAATATTTGGTGGATATTTGGTCATGCACTATTTGCTGTGTAGTGCACTTATGATAAAGAATTGACTGGTGGTGTTATTATTATACAGTTGATTATACAAGTTCTTTGCCAAAGACTTGTCTCCCACAGATATTGGGATAATGTAATGTGATTATACAAGTACTTTATTTAAGACTTGTTACCATTAAGGTTGGAATAAGATAATTTATTATTTCAGGTTTTGGACTCATATTATTAGACATTATGTCTACACTTGAGTACTTTTTTGAGCAAGGGAAGAATTTGCGACTGTTCAATATGCCAAGGCATTAAAGTCGGAAGAAAAGAGAATGAAAATAGAAGCTGAACAAAAGAAAGTAGAAGCTGAACAAAAGAAAGCAGAAGCTGAGAATTTTAAATTGCAGATGCAGGTGGATGAAAGGAGATTCCAGATGGAAATGGAAAAACAAAAAAGAGAAGCTGATGAGAAGAGAATCCAGCTACAAATGGAAGCTGAGAATAAAAGACTAGAAAAAGAGGCTGAAAATAAAAAGTTAGAAAAACAAGCTGAGGCTGAAGAAAGGAAGTTACAAAGAGAAGCTGAGGCTGAGAATAAAAGACTGGAAATAGAGGCTGAAGAGAGAAAAGAAAAAGCAAAACTGGAGCACGAAGAAAAACTCTTAGCTTTGGAGTTAGAGAAGTTGAAGAACATTGGTAATGCTAATGATCCAAATAAGGTGTCATCTTCTGATAAGTCTAATGCTAGTACTTTCAAGATTAAACTACCAGCTTTCAATGCTTCCAGTGACGATATAACGTTCTATCTGGACAGATTTGAACGGTCATGTAAAACACATAATATAGATAAATCACTATATGTTGATCAATTGTCGAATATACTTAAAGGTGAAGCTCTTAGTATGCTAAGCATGGTAGATGAGCCTGACAAGAACAATTATGAGGTTGTCAGGGCGGCATTATTAAAGAAATACCAACTTAACGAAGACGGCTATCGTCTTCAATTCAAAAATATGTTGCCAGAAACTGGAGTAGAATTCTCTGAATTTATTGCAAAAATACGTCTAACGTTTACACGTTGGGTTGAGCTGTCTAAGACAGAACATACATTTGAAGCACTTATGGACTTACTACTTAGAGACAAAGTTATGTCTTCTGTCAATGAGTCTTTTTTTGCTTTTCTTCATGAGCGTAAACCTAAAAACATAAAAGAAATGGAAGAATATTGTTGCCAGTATGTCACTGCGCACCCTCATGTAACCATTAGCAACTCTAAAGTGAAGGAATGGTTGCCAGTTGCTTCGGCAGCACCATATGGCCCAAACTTCCTTCGTAAATTTCAGGGTACTCAACAAAATTTTAATAGGAAAAGTAACCGTAATTATGCTCAGAATCAGGGCAATCAATCACATAGCGGTTCTTCTTCGAAGAACTGGAGACGGGCTGACAGTCCTCGTTATTCTGTACCCAATAATTATAGACATTTTCGCAGAGGTAGTCATAATAGAGGCTATCAAAACTATTCTTCACGGAGACCGCAAAACCAAACTAATAGATGTTCTCATCAATATGGAAATGATAATGATAACTATGGGAACTGGGATTCAAACCAGGATAACAGTTACAATAGAGAATACAATGATAATTTCAGAGGCAATAGTAGTCGCGGTAGATCTCAACACAAAAAAAGAGATATCAGCAGGCAAACTCTGTACAGCAAGAGTCTCAGGGAGCCTGTAAACAGGTTGATGATAATAAAAACTCTAGCACTGTCACATGTTCTGCCTTTGACTTTGGGAGAGCAACTGAATGCCCCCAATGCACTACTTTGTTCGAACCGACTACTGTAACTATCTTGAGCTGTGGTCACCCTCTTCCCGCTCTTCCTGCTGCAGTTGCGCATGACGGGAGAGGATCTCTTATCCTACATAAAGGTCTAGTAAATAATAATCCAGTCTCAGTCCTTTTTTATTCTGGATGCACTACTATTGGAGTTAAGCAATCTCTTGTAGATCCATCCTGTGCTACAGGAAAGGTGATCAAATGTGTCACATTTGGTGGCACTTTGGAAAAGTATCCTACTGCCATAATTTACATTGCTACTCCCTTCTTTACGGGAGATGTGCACGCGTGTCTTCTACCAAACCCTATTGCGGATCTTATTATTGGTCGTATTCACGGAGTTAGGGAATGTACCCCGCAGCAGATTGCTGCTTGGGAATAACAAAATACTCAAGCTACCAATGCAGTGGTCACAAGAGCACAAGCTCTTGAGATACCTCAAACTTCATTAACTGATAATAATGAAGTACATAGCCAAGATAGTCACTTGGTTATTTCACGTGACTCTTTCATAAAATTGCAAGAAGAAGATCCTTCTTTAAAAAAATTCTTCATTCTAGAAAAAAAAGGTGATCCAAATCAGAATACAAATCGAAAATCTTGGATTACTATGAAGAACGGCGTACATGTGCGTATGGTACAAGACTCGACTGCATCTACACATTCACAAATTCTTGTGCCTAAGAGAATGAGATTACAAATATTGCAACATGCTTATGACTCGCAATGTGCTGGACATATGGGTTTTTCCTGTACAAAGTCGAGAGTTCTTGCGGCTTTCTTTTGGCCATTTGTGAACAAGGACATACGTATTTATTGCCGATCTTGCAAAATATGTCAAGAGGTCAAATCTAGAGGACCACGACATGCAGCGCCTATCCAGGCTGCAGACATTCCTATTCGGCCGTTTCAGAAAATGGCAATAGATATTATTGGTCCTTTTAGGATCAAGTCGGCCAGAGGACATCAATTTATCCTTACATGTGTCGACATGTGCACACGTTGGCCAGAGGCTCTTAAGAGCATCTCCACTGCCGATATCGCAGACGCTCTTTGGCTGATATTTTCTCGTTTGGGATTCCCCAGAGAAATATTGTCAGACCATGGCCCTCAACTTATATCAGACACTATGTCGCAGGTAATGTCTACTCTGCATATTAAAAGGTCTCTCAGCAGTATTTATCACCCAATGTCGAATGGGTTAGTTGAGCGTTTGAATAGAACACTCAAGACTTTAATTGGGAAGATAACTGAGGATCATCCTCAGGATTGGGACAGGGTTTTACCCGCGGCTCTCTTTGCTTATAGAGAGGTTCCTAATGAACACCGGGTTTTCTCCTTTTGAACTTGTCTTTGGCGCGCGACCCTATGTCTTTTCTCCATGATCTTATCACTGCTGATAATATTAACGATGACACACAATCTTCATATGAGTATGTCATTGCTCTGTGGCAAAAGATCATCGAGGCATGCAAACTAGCAACTTCTTCTTCCGAATTTGCTAAAGAAAAGGCAAGGCAATTTGCAAATAAGAATAGATGCCTACGACAACTTTGTCCGGGTGACAAAGCATTCGTTCTACTTCCTTCTAGGGAGAACAGACTTCTTATTGCATGGAAAGGTCCGTATACGATAGTCTCAAAAATTTCCGATGTCGACTATGTTGTCGATATTGATGGGAAGCATAAAACTTTCCATATAAATATGCTCACGGAATTTCTTGAACGACCGGACTATTTGCAGCCTATTTTCCAGGCGACGGACGATTCTCCAGTACCTCATGGTCATTACTCATCCCTGTCGGTTATACAGGATGAGGAAACTACTTTCTCAGATGTCAATCTTCCTCTTCCTGTGATCCCACTTCATTCTACGGAATCTTGGAAAAACGTTACTGTTTCTCCTAATCTTTCCACTGAGGAACACCGACAAGTCTCTTTGGTGTTACAAACGTTTCAGGATGTCCTTACCGACATTCCTGGACACACACATGTCATTGAACATGACATAATACTTACTGACCATAATCCTATCAGAGTCAGACCCTATCCTATACCTATCCATTTTCAGTCACAAGTCGAAAAAGAGTTGGATGAAATGATACAATTGAAAATAATTGAACCATCCACTTCAGCATACTCTTCGTCCATGGTTATTGTTCGAAAGAAAGAAAATAACATACGCCTTTGCGTTGATTATCGCAAATTGAACCAAGTTACGAAGTTCGATGCTGAACCTATGCCTTCACTAGAAGAGCTACTAAACAAACTTTCTAATTCTAGATTCTTTACCAAACTTGACTTGTCGAAAGGTTATTGGTAAGTTCCTTTAACTGAACGCGCCAAACCTCTTACTGCTTTTTTCTACACCTAGGGGTTTATTTCAATGGAATTTCATGCCTTTCGGCCTTATGAACGCCCCTGCTACGTTTGTACGCATGATGCGTCGAATTCTCTCATATCGTACAGATGTCATAGCATACTTAGATGATATCTGTCTCTTCATTGATTCTTGGGAAGATCACTATTTGGGTTTATACAGATTGCTGTCTACTCTTCGCGAGTATAATTTGACTGCAAAACCCTCTAAAGCCTTTATAGGATTTAGTGAAATTTCTTTCCTGGGTCACTGTGTTGGTCATGGTCTCTTAAAGACAGAGAACCACAATATTTCCAAAATACTAAACATTTCTGTTCCTAAGACGAAAAAACAAGTACGTAATCTCTTAGGTTTGATACAATTTTACGGACGATTCATTCCGAATCTATCCTCCATTATGGCACCTCTTTCAACCTTATTGAAAACAGGATCGCCTAATCTGATCCGCTGGTCTCAAGAATGCGAATCCTCATTGGACCAGATTAAAACTTTATTTTCATCTCCACCTATCTTAAGGTTACCTACTATTGAGAAGACTTTTGTTCTTCGAAGTGATGCCTCATCCACTGGGATTGGGGCAGCACTAATGCAGGAGTATTCAGATACTCTGCATCCGGTAATGTATATCTCTAGGAAACTAAATGAGGCAGAGAGGAATTACTCGGTTCTAGACCGTGAATTGTTGGCTATGGTTTGGTCAATTCTCAAGTTACAAAGATTCCTTCTGGGCGTGCATTTCATTGTGGAAACCGACCTAAAGCTCTTACTGCTATTCAGAGTAAAAACTTGAAGAGCTCGAGGTCCACTCGATATGCCATTGCTCTTCAACCCTTTCATTTCACGGTGTGAGCTATCCGTGGTTCGGATAATGTGATGGCAGACATTCTGTCCAGATGCCCACATGATTCCACTTAACTTTTCTGTCCTATATTTCCTGATACACGTCGAGATTTATAACAGGTATCTACTATAATTATATATCAGCACATCTGTTCTCACTTTATGGGAGTTTATAACATTATACTGTATGATTTCCTTTTTCTGTTACCGATTTTGGTATAACGGAAGAAGGCTGGGTTAGCAATATAAGGGCCAAAAGTTCTCATGGCCACAATTTATAGTCAAGAATGTATTTTGATTACTGTATTAGAAAATCTAACATTTATCTTATAGAATTGTGTTATTTATATTTTCGCAGCAAATCATTGTTGTGTGCAAGAATCTGTACATTGTGTCAACCATGAAGTATAGCAAAGTACTAACTTACCTTGGAGCGACTCAGTAGATGTGCCCTCTTAATTTATGTCCACGTCTTCTGGGATCATCAACTTAATTAGTATTATGTATAATGCATTGTATCATAATATTATTACATGCTTACATAATGTAGTGTTTGGTTATTAAGATGTGTATATCTCTATAAAGCTGTATATTAGGATATGACACTGCTGTTTTGATGACATTACATTGTTTAATCCTATGATAATATATTTAATGTCAGATAAATTTGTATGTGTATATTTTTGCTTGCATTATAATGTTGCCAGCACTGTGATGTATGTTGGTGGCACCTCCCTGGAATATGTGTATACTTAGGGAAATGCTTTCTCTAAGGATCTGATATATAGTCTCACCTGACGCTCCATGCGTCGAGCTAGCCTCACATTAGGCATTATATTTTTTGGTGATACGTTTTGTCCACGCATCATTCGTGCGTTAGGAGCCTTTTGGATCTTGCTCTTGGATTTTTTTTAAAAATGTTTCATTTTTTTTCCCGGGGGGTGCGGTAAACTGTTACGCACAGATTTTTCTGAGTCAATATATTATTTACCTGTCTTGTTTGTACACTTTAATTTTTGGTAATCAAAGGTGCATAACTCTTGGTTATCTGAGGTTGCATTTTTACAATGGTTATTACCCTCTCTTGTGTCTTAACCTGGCGGTCTATTATTAGATCTAGGTCTGCTTTTCTTGGAATGTTTGCAACCAGAGTTGTTTATTCCCTGACCATATAAGGCTCGATTTGGTCAGTATCTTTGCTTGGTATGTGTCCAACATCGTCCCGTTTGAGTTTAACTCAGGGGTCAAGCGCTTACTGCGCATGTGTCGAGTTTAGGGTGTTGAAGATACTTCCGTTCGAGGAGTCTAGCAGTGGTTTCGATCAGAGCGAGACGCGTTTCAGCGTCCGTGATCATTTTGACGGGGAAAATGGAAGTCCTCTTGTGTTGTTAGTTTATCTACAGAAGATTTTCCCCATGTGATTCTAAACGCCTGGAGGCGTGTGAGTTGTGGTGTTTATGTCTGAAGAAAGGTAATTGCTCTTCATATTATTGCTATTTGTCGCCAGCTTTAATGATTGACATTTTGTAGTCTGCTTGCTAACTTTTCTGCTGGGCGGGAAAGAGTCTACTGTCATGAGAAGTTTCAGCTCACGAATCACCATGTCATTTTATGCATCGGGTTGGTGCATGCCCGAAGGGTTATCTGTTCGTTGAACTCTGTTGCTCCGGCGGTATCACGTCGGTCAAGGTTTGACACCTTTGCTACTAAAGGATCTTAGAGGACATTGCATGATGTACTCCAGAAGATATGTCTGTCTTGCTGGGGGTCAGAAAGGGAGAGTGGATTTAATCTCCTACATCTAGATGTCTTGGCTGTAGCTAGAAAAGGATGATGGTTTCAGCACCTGAATATATCTACAGTCGTCTATGATGCATTGATGCCAATTATATTATTCACCATTGCTATGCTGTATGTCGTCAAGTATCGTACTGACTATTTATATGATGATGAACGTCCATTGTCTTGTATCGTCAATAAATCCATGAAACGTCAGCTATTGTCCACAATTACTGACTTCTACATGTGGTTGTGTGGATGGACTGTGACCTGTCAGAACCTATACACGCATTCGCATCCATCTATTGATGTCTACTCATCTACATATCACACCAACCACCTCCTCTTGAAGCAATCTATAGATATCAAGCGTATACACACTTGGGAGTGAGTTTGTGTGACATCCCTGTCAGCATCTCTACGCCTGGTGACCTATATCAGTCAAAACATTGTCTTCAGGTCGACTTGACACTCATTCACCTACGCAGCACTTACACCTTCGATACCTGGGTTATTTATGGTGGCCTACATTGATACGACGCAACATCTAGTGTGAGTCTATACATCTACGTTGGCTCAGACAAGAACTCCCGTTCTAACATTATGTTGACCAGCAATTTAACATTCATCAACAGCAGCTAAAACACCGTTAACATTTATGACGGCCATTATGGGTTCTTCAGCCCCAACCCCAACCAAAGCAGCTTTAACACACATGCATCCATTTTTCCTTATAATCTCAAACTGTCTGAATTTGTAGATCCATTAGTATTCATGTCACCCTGGTCTTGTATTACTAATCTCGCTTTAAGCAGTCAGCTTCTAATTTACTAAATGTAATCTGGTAATTTCAACATGTTTGATTTTAGAATATTAATTATGTGCTAGTACTTGCATTGTTACTCCATGTTGTTCTCTGAAGAAACAAAGAAAGTCAACTATTATGAGGCAGTGCATAGGGCTGGCAATCTTATAATGTAAAACAAATTGGAACAGAAACTATAGCTGTAAGAATATGTAACTGCTTGTACAGGTTTCCTGTATGTGTGGACCAGCTGCTGAGTCTGGCTAATTGCTCTTCTTCTTTGATCCTTAGCTGCCGACCGTCATAGCAGTCAGTGGCCATTACGCCTGGTGGCGTCTTGTAGGGCAGCAACAAATTGATTCCACTTTGCTCGGTCGGTGGCCATCCTTCGTACAGTGCCCCAACTCTGGTTCATTCTTTGCATCTCAGCCTCCACAGTCCTCCGCCAAGTTGTTTTTGGTCGGCCTCTTTCGTTTTCCTTCAGGGGTCCATAGCATAGCTGTTCTTGTGATGGCATCGGGGTCTCTTCTGAGGACATGGCCAACCCAGCTTCAGCGTCTGCCAGCTATGATGGTGTGCATGTCCTCTTGCTTGCTCCGAGTAAGCAGATCTTGGTTGGTGATGATATTCGGCCAAAAGATTCGGAGAATTTTTCTTAGGCATGTTGTGTGAAAAGAGGACAATTTCGACATTTCCTTTTCTGTAACTCTCCAGCTCTCCGCGCCATAGAGAAGCACAGAAAGCACACAGCTCTGATATAATCCTAATTTTGTGCTTCTGCTGTACTGAGAGGACTTCCAGATGTTGTTCGGTAAGGTCAAAAAAAAATAATGGCTATGACGACTTGCGTAGTTACAATAATTCATCATTTTCCTTCAGGAGCAGGGAACTACCATCACAATAGAATCTCATGCAGTAAGTCAGTGCTAAATCACTTCATATGCTCCTGCAGTGGTGGTTTCAGATATCACTTTGTTTTCCATGATGAGTTTGCCAGCCCCTGCAAAATCTCATATTTGTCACTTACAATGCATGAGTGTGAAGTGCTTGTATTCTTTCTTTGTCTCCTCAAAGAATTCTTTCTTTTGTCTCTTCAAAGAATTCTTTCTTTGTCTCCTCAAAGACCCATGGAAACTAAAATGTAATGGTAGTCCCATTACAGAAACTGCTGATGGGGAGTGAAGTGTTAGAGACTGTCCCATACATTACTAGGTTCTACTTTATTTTATGATGTCGATGACCACCTCCCGCCCTCGCTGGCCTTTTCTTTCCTAACTCAAAAGAAGAGTCAGGTACCCATTTACAGCTGGGTAAACTGGAGCGTGACGATAACAGGTTTCAATCCCGTAACTGTGTTACATATGGAGCGTCTCTAACCGCTTAGCTAATTTGACGCTCCCTTCGAAATTACATGGGAATAAATAACAACATGAAACTATGTGGTATTACTATTAGAACAAGATAAGGTAATGTGGTATTTTTGTATTAGAGCAAGATAAGGCAATGTGATATTTTTGTTTCAGAACAAGATACAGCAATGTGATATTTAGGTAATAGAACAAGATAAACAGGAAAAAAAAACAACAACATAAGGAAATGTGGCACTTTGGTATTGGAACAAGTTAAGGCAATGTGGTATTCTGGTATTATAACAAGATACGGCAATGTGGTATTTTGGTATTAAAACAAGATAATGCAATGTGGTATTAAAACAAGATAAGGCAATGTGATATTTTGGTATTAAAACAAGATACAGCAATATGGTATTTTGGTATTAAAACAAGGCAATGTGGTATTTTGGTATTAAAACAAGATAAGACAATGTGGTATTTTGGTATTAAAACAAGATAAGACAATGTGGTATTCTGGTATTAAAACAAGATAAGACAATGTGGTATTCTGGTATTATAACAAGATATGGCAATGTGGTATTTTGGTATTAAAACAAGATAAGGCAATGTGGTATTAAAACAAGATAAGGCAATATGATATTTTGGTATTAAAACAAGATACAGCAATATGGTATTTTGGTATTAAAACAAGACAATGTGGTATTTTGGTATTAAAACAAGATAAGACAATGTGGTATTTTGGTATTAAAACAAGATAAGGCAATGTGGTATTCTGGTATTAAAACAAGATAAGGCAATGTGGTATTCTGGTATTAAAACGAGATAAGGCAATGTGGTATTTTGGTATTAAAACAAGATAAGGCAATGTGGTATTCTGGTATTAAAACAAGATAAGGCAATGTGGTATTCTGGTATTAAAACAAGATAAGGCAATGTGGTATTTTGGTATTGAAACAAGATAAGACAATGTGGTATTTTGGTGTTAAAACAAGATAAGGCAATGTGGTATTTTGGTGTTAAAACAAGATAAGGCAATGTGGTATTCTGGTATTAAAACAAGATAAGACAATGTGGTATTATGGTATTAAAACAAGATAAGACAATGTGGTATTTTGGTGTTAAAACAAGATAAGACAATGTGGTATTCTGGTGTTAAAACAAGATAAGGTGATGTGGTAATCTTTTTCTTCAAGTACCATGCCAAGTGGCATAGGTGATCATGTCTGTTCACAACTTCCTGTCTCAAGTATTGTTTATCAAATCTGTTGCTGACTTCTTTCAAAGCCATAATGTCAAACTGTCCAGTATCTTCTCTCTTTGTTATTCTCTCTCTCTTTTTCCTTCTATCTTTCCTGTTGTGACAATATACTGTAGCTTCCTTCTTCTCACAACGTGCCCCAAAGAAAGTGGATTGCTTTCTTCTAACATGAGAAATAAGCTTCCTTCACACATTAGCCTTTTTCAAGACATCCTCAATACTTTTTTTTTTAGCTGCCCATGGTTACTTTTAACATTCTTTTATAAAACAATATCTCTATGGCCTCTAATGCTTTTCCTACTTGTCCATGACTCACTTTCGCATGTCAGGATTGGTTCTATATAACACTGTAAGAACTCTCTTCCTTACTTCCATTGACAAAGAATTGTTGCATAATATACTCTTCATTTTATAGAATGCTGTTTTTGCCTGGGCTATTCTGGTCTTGACTTCTGAGACACCTCTTCCATCTGAATGTTATTAACATGCCCAGTTATTTGAATTTATTGACTTGCTTTCAAACTGTTCCATTCACTTTGATAGTGCATTCCACAGAAGAATGTGGTTTAAAAGAAGATAAGGCAATGTGATATTAAAGTAAGATCAAGTAACGTGGTATGATCACAACATGAGACAATGTGGTATGATTTACAAGATATGAGTGAATATCACTGGACAACAGCCAAAATGTATCTGAGACTAAAGTAGCTATTTTTAACTAATTTGGACATGCTGATCACGAATATGAACTTAAAAATCTCTAATTAGCTCGTTTTCAAGATCCGGGGGGAGGGAGTTCAGTAGGTCGGTGGCTTCGCCTTCCCGTCGCGAATGACCCAGTCCTTCTCTTTTCTATAGCCCTGGTGTGTGATTCCACATGAGACGGATAGCCTTGAGCGCCAATTGGATGACGCAATCTGTAGCAGTCATTGCAACCACATTTCCTTGTCATCATTAGTGTTGTGGATTCTGTGAGTGGTTCAAGATGCCTCGTGAAGGTGTGAAAAGTGTGGATTATTTTTGCTATATCTGCAGACTAATAACTTTGCTATCACAAAGGCGAACCTATTACACCGATGATAAAGAAAGCTTACAGACTTTATTTTGGTTGCGAGATCGGTGACCAGGACCAGTATTGGGCCCCACACATATGTTGTCAATCCTGTGCAATGAATCTGCACTGCTGGTTGAACCGAAAAGGACGATCGATGCGTTTTGCAGTTCCAATGGTGTGGAGGGAATCGACAAACCATCTTAATGATTGTTACTTTTGCATGACTCCTCCAACTGGACACGGTATTTCTAAGAAGAAAAAGCGGCCTGTGACCTATCCAAATATTCCTTCTGCTATGCGGCCAGTGCCTCACGGGGAAGGACTTCCTGTTCCAGACAAACCAGAATCTTATACTCTGAATGATGAAGAAGATAATAAGGCCAGTGGACATCCGTCACCTGTGAAAGCATCTACATCAAGAGATCCTGATTTCTTACCTATTGAAGAGTCTGCACAGCCACATAAAATTACCCAGAGTGAATTGAATGATCTAGTGAGAGATCTGGAATTGCCAAAAAAATAAAGCAGAGCTGTTGGGGTCCAGACTGCAGCAATGGAATCTTCTAGAAGAGAGTGTGCATGTGTCTGTGTTTCGTGCTCGGCAAAAAAGATCTGCTTCCGTATTTCAAGATGACAGATAACCTCATTGCTTGCATTGATATAGTGGGTCTGATGGCAGCACTACACTTCAACTACAAAGACGATGATTGGAGGCTGTTCATTGATTCGTCCAAGTTGAGCTTAAAAGCTGTGCTGCTCCATAATAGTAACGTTTTACCATCTGTTCCACTCGGGTATGCAGTCCACATGAAAGAAACGTACAGCAACATGAAACAACTGTTACACACCATCAACTATGACAAGTGGCAGATTTGTGGTGACCTGAAGGTCATTGCCATCTTGATGGGGCTACAGCAGGGTTACACAAAGTTTTGCTGTTTCCTGTCTGTGGGAAAGCCATGCCAGGACTTCCCACTACAAGAAAAAGGACTGGCCCCCAACGACAATCACTTGAACTGGGGAAAAAGAATGTACTTAAAGAACCACTTGTAGAATCCCACAAGATCTTGCTCCCTCCTCTCCACATCAAACTTGGACTAATGAAGAATTTTGTAAAGGCAATGGATCGAAATGGGGCAGGATTTTTATACCTTCGTGATACATTTCCAAGACTTAGTGAGGCCAAAATCAAGGAAGGTGTATTTGTCAGTCCATAGATATGTCAGCTCTTCCGAGATCAGCGTTTTGATGATATCCTCACAGGTGATGAAAAGTTAGCTTGGAATGCTTTCCAGCAAATGGCCACAAACTTTCTAGGAAACATTAAGGCTGACAATTACCTGGAGCTTGTAGAACCCTCTTGCAGCGCTACGAGAGACTAGGGTGCAACATGTCTTTGAAATTACACTTTTTACACTCTCATCTGGATTTCTTCCCTGCTAACTGCGGTGCTGTCAGTGACGAGCATGGTGAACGATTTCATCAGGACATTATTACCCTCGAAAAAAGATACCAAGGGAAATGGAATGCAGCAATGCTAGCAGACTATTGTTGGACCCTTCTGAGAGATTCTCCAGAAACTCATTACAAGCGACAGGCAAAAAGGCGTCGCTGTGAATCATTTCCGCTAGGAGCATTATTGATATTATCATATGGTATGTATATGCAAATGTGTAAAACTTGTTTTATAGATATTTAAAAACTAGAGCTAATATATTTTAATGGCCATTTTCATATTCAGCAGCCCAAACAACATAAAGGTAACTTGGTTTAATCTCAGATACACACAAAAAGTCAAAATTTGTTGTCCATTGCATTTTGAGTCTACAAAATAAGACAATGTGGTATGATCACAACATGAGACAATGTGGTATGACCACAAGACAATAACAATGTGGTATGACTTACAAGATGTGAGCCAACATTTTGTGTCTATAAAATAAGACAATATGGTATGCCCACAAGATAATAACAAATGTGGTGAGAAAATGAGCACTGCACAGGTTTAAATATCAATTATCATGATTGTTTTCCTTCCTATGGATCAATGTAGCTACCACTACAGGAAGCCTGCATTAAGCATTCACATGATCTTGCAATGCTGGTTTCTGTAGTAATCAATTTTACATGATGACGTTGTCAGCCCCCAACTCTTGGCAGAGTTGTAGATAGAAGGATAATGATGCTTCTACCTCCAGGGAGTTTCACAAGATATTCAGATAAGCGAGAACAATGCTGCATTGGCTGAGCACATTAACTCTAGGATCTGCTGACAACTTTTGTGAAGGATATGGTTATCTTATAATTCGTTAGCTTGTTCAAGCCCCCAGCTGAGTTAATTCAGCAAATTTCCTCTTATTATTATTTAGTAGCTCTGATTGAGTGTATTTAAGAAATTGTCTGTGACACACATAACCTGACACGAGTCACCTGGTACAAGTCACCTGACACGAGTCACCTGACACGAGTCACCTGGTACAACATGCCTGAGGTAGCAGTGGTCCAATTCTTTCTTTGTCTCTAAGAGTCTCCCAGAAACTACATAGGGCTTTAAAATATCATAGTATCACAAATAATATAACTAATGGACCCTATGTCAGGTTGAACACAGTCCGCCTCGCCAACAAGAGGCAACATTTTTCTTTTTTTTAATTTAAATTTATTAGGTTGGGCAAAAATAGACAGTAGGAGTGGTAATTAATGATAAATGAATGGTTCAATGGTGAATAATTTTATTACTTGCTGAGGCATGAATAAACAGATAATGGGCATTTGATGAAGCTTTCAAAACCTGACTAAATATTCATATGAAATAATTAGAGACAGCAAACAAATGTATTCTTTTTTGGAATGGATTAAGGTAGTTATTCTCAACCTATGGGCTGCAAGCCAAAATTTAGTTTTCCAGAAAACATTGTAATGGGTCGCATCTGTTGTGTTTCCCTTACTCAAAGTTTTATGTCGCATGCCTTTGGCTGAACAACTATGCTCATTGTCACCAGCTTTATTAACTCTGAAATTTGGGTCGTGGTCGTTAAAAAAAAAGGTTGAGAACCACTGGATTCAGCCATAGTTGATAGGCTCAGAGTGAAATATGTTTTGGTACTAGTAATATTATTTCAGTTTCAGACGTTGGTGATGGATAGGACACACACTGAGAAACCTGTTGAAAGCCTTACAAGGCAGTTCTTGTTCTGAAAACAAATGGAGAAGAGAACTGGAGACAGAAGCGAAAATAACGAGGAAGATGTGGAAAGAACTTGAGCTGATGTCACGTGACAAGAGGACTTGGCTTTGTTGAAGGATTATGCTCCTTGGTGAGCTAAAGAGTGTTGATTGATTATCATTTCACCATGAACAATTAATTCAAAACTACCCTTGTGACTTTCTTGCCTTTTTACGTTCTTCTAAACTTTTCCCAAGATTTTGTTTATCATTTCATCTTCCTTAAGCCCCATTGTCAAACAAGATAAACAAAATATACAGTACCATGTCAATTTCACTGAATATGATGAACACATCAAGGCGTTGTGACTATAATAATAATGATTATTATTTCTCACATAATCTTCGAAGAAAGTCACTATTCTTTTCTTCAGTCTGTGTATTTAACAAACAAATACAAGCCAGAACACTATGCATTCACAACACATAAACCAAAGCAAGGTAAAAAATGTGACAACTCAAAAAGACAAATACACAAAGATACCAGAAATGTAATCAGTGAAATAACATTAGTTTAAAACAAAATTACAAATATATAAAGGACATTTCCAACACTGTGATGTGTAGATCACATAAAATCAGCATTATTCAAAAACAACGGTAAACTTTTATTATATAAATGGTAAAAATGATTTCATTACTTTTAAAAAGTCATGTTGTATTGATGGCAAAGTTTAACATAAACAGTCAACACTACAGCAGTTGTAAAGACTGTTATTGCATCCCAGAAAGCATAAATATTATTTCATTGAATTATGGAACAATCATACTCATTACATTTCAACAGTAAAGTTCAACACTAAGTCAAAAGGAAAGACAAATATTATTGCAATAGTTAAACCAGAAATAAATAAATAAATACTAATTCTCTTGTAAATATGTGAATAATAATTCTAGTAAGTCACAGAAATAAAATTAGGAAAGCAGATAGGTCAGCATATGACACAGCAGTGTTGCATTAACTGCTTTATTTTTATTTTTCAAATGGACATTTTATATAAAAGAAAATATCATTTATAGTAAATATTTTATTGTATGAAACAGAAACAAAATCTTCTAGCACAAAGAGATTTCACAAACAGTCAAGTAAAATTAAACAAAGGCATAACTGGAATTCATGAGTACACTCCCAATGTTTCCATCTCCACCTTGTTGTGGTGCGACAGATTGTGGGCTCCATAACCCCAACAGATATTCTGCATGGCTACCAACAAGGTCTCCCAAGACTATTCACATCCTTTCATTTTAAATGCATTCGTCATTCCCACTGTGTAATTTTACTCGACAATTTTATTGTTACTAATCAGTTCCTTCCAGTCAGCTCCATCAGACATATCCCAAGAATGGTGCAGGTATGATGAACCCTATCAGCCAGTATCTGCCAAAAACAGATGTTATGTTTTTCCAAACCGTTCTTTGATAAGTTTTAATTCCTTTTAAACATTCATACTTCGTCTGGCCACGATAAACAAGAAATATCTGGAAAATGAAGAAATAGCAACAAAAAAGTGCTGTCATCATGCTCCAGTACAGGAAAATGATCATCCCTACATTAAATCCACTAGTACCACCCATCAGCCAAATAAACAACACAACAGGAAGCAAATAAGCAAGACAACCCCAGGTGTAAGAGGCCTCAAAATTCCGTCTCAGATACAAAAGTGTGACCGCAGAACTGTAGATCTCACCTACTGCTGCATATAGACAAAAGATGACAAAAAATCTCTGGTTATGAAAGCCTATACAACAGCCCATGAAAAAGCAGTGGTGGTCACGCTTCAATATGCAGTGTCTACAAAGTGGGCAGTGTTTTGCCCTAGGAGGAACTGCAACGCTGCAATCTTTGCATTTAGACCATGCGGCTGTGTATACTGTTGGTTCTTTGGTGACCTCCGAACCTAAAGCTGATTCACTGTCTGCTTCTTTCACTGTATGTTCCTGGCTAAAATCATAAAAATATCTGTCAAGATTATTGCTGTAAGTGAAACCTGAGTCAACTATATATCCACTGTTATTGCAAATATTGCTTCTGTTTTGATCTTTATAGAAGTAGTCAGCATAAGCCAAACAATTTTGATGTTCTCTGCCACTAATCAGGCCATTATTTGTCCAATATTCTTTCGAATTATAATTACCATTCCACATAGAGTATTTACTGTTATAGGCATCAGCTGACAAGGTTGCAGCAGACGCTAATGTCCCGGTGAAATCTTGAGAAGAATATATTGTAGAATGTGGTGAAAATAAAGGACCCAACTTTAACTTTGCCCTTTCTGGTTTCACAATAGACAACCGAGACTTATACCAGACACAAATATAATTACCCCCCACATTTAAGAATATAAAGTAGGTCAATAGTTTAAGATGGTACAAAGTATTGTGGTCCCCAGCACAAACATCGGGCAATGTCACATGCAAAAGTATTGCCACTGAGAGAATCAAAAATAAGAAGACGTAAGCCTGACAGAGAAGGTTGACCAGTGTTAGCTTATGCTCTACTGTGAATGTCATGTTACGAAATCTGCTGTTACGAAATCTGCTGTTATGAAATCTGCAAAGGAAAAATTAGATAATTAGACGTTAGTTTAATCTCATAAAATCGTGACTTGTCAGAAATATAAGACTCTGGTATCACATTTAACATCTTTCAAAGGCTTTTGTAATGGAGAAAAAAAAATTGAAAATCAGAAAATTTAGTGAAAAGTTTCAGGTTAAAAAAAAAAAATGTACTGCCTATGTTGCAGCCACAAAAGCTTTGCCAGCGAAAGGAAAGAAAGCAAGAACTAAGTGAGAAATGGTAAAAAATAAAATAAATACAGCCCATGAATGCGATGATTATAAAAAAATGGCTTCCACATCTCATTTTCTTATAGTGTAAAGTTATGCGTGTTTTAAGACCGAATGCAACAGATAACTGTTGGTGTCATATTAATTTTTCTGAAGCGACATGGTTTTAAATGCACATTAAATGAATTTAAGGTAAATTTTGACACATATAGTTGACAGAATCTGAAGCCCTATAAAATATCTTCTTGAATCCTAAGCCGCTGATTGGCAAACATCTTGTAGGGCAACAAGTAACTCTCTCCCCAGTGCTTAGTCTATGGCCATTCTTTATGTGGTGGCACAACTCTGGTTCACACTTTTCATTTCACCCTCCTCACTTGTCCTCCTTCTTCTTTGATCCTTAGCCGCAGATTGTCAAAGCAGTCAGCGGCCATCACGCCTGGTGGCATCTTGCAGGGCAGCAACAAATTGCTTCCACTTTGTTCAGTCAGCGGCCATCCTTCGTACAGTGCCCCAACTCTGGTTCATTCTTTGTATCTCAGCCTCCATAGTTCTCCGCCAAGTTGTTTTTGGTCGGCCTCTCTTTCGCTTTCCTTCGGGGGTCCATTGCATAGCTGTTCTTGTAATGGCATCAGGGTCCCTTCTGAGGACGTGGCCAACCCAACTCCAGGGCTGCCAGCTATGATGGTGTGCATGTCCTCTTGGTTACTCTGAAAAAGTAGTTCATGGTTGGTGATGGTATTCAGCCAAAAGATTCTGTGAATTTTCCTTAGGCACACTGTGTGGAAAGAGGACAGTTTCGACATTTCCTTCTCTGTTACTCTCCAGCATTCCGCACCATAGAGAAGCACAGAAAGTACACAGCTCTCATATAATCTTAATTTGGTGTTTGTGCTGTACTGTGAAGACTTCCAGATGTTGTTGAGACTAGCAAAGGCTGTTCTCGCTTTATTCATTATGTTGTTGATGTCATTCCTTGTTCCGCCGTCTGGTGTTACTATGCATCCTAAGTATGTAAATGTGCCTGTCTGTTCTAGCTTCTGGTTCCTTAGTTATTGGCTCAGGATTGCCCACACTGAGTGTCATGACCTCTGTCTTCTTCAGGTTGATGTTCAGACCCACCTGCTGGCTATACTTGTTCAGTCTATCGGTTTTTTCTTGGATGAGTTGATGTGAATGTGCGAGTAGTGCAATGTCATCTGCATATTCCAGGTCTTCCAGAGTAGAAAATGTTGTCCATCTAATTCTTCTTGGACTGCCCTCTGTTGTCTGGCGCATCACCCAGTCTATGACTATCAAAAATAAAGTTGCTGATAGGGGGGATCCCTGACATACTCCTGTCTTCACATCGATAGTTAGGTTGCTCAACCTAACACTGCATGTGAAGTTAGAATAGAGGTTTTTTATTATGGAAACAATGCAGCTAGGAATTCCATAAGCCTTCCGTATTTTCCATAGGCTGTCCCTGTGTATGCTGTCAAAAGCCTTTTCAAAATCAACAACGTTAATGTACAGCTGTCTCTGCCATTCTGAGCACTGCTCTATAATGTTCCTGAGGGTGAATATATAATCTGCACATCTTCTGTTCTTTCTGAATCCCGCTTGTTCTTTCCTCAGTTTATGATCTACTGCTTTTGAAATTCTCTGGATAATTATCCTGCCTAGTATTTTACTGGGAACTGAGAGGAGAGTAATTCCTCTCCAGTTGTTGCAGTCTGCAAGGTCGCTCTTCTTGGGCAGTTTGACAATTATTCCTTTACTCCACTCCGTTGGTGTTGTCCGTTTTCCAGACTTGTGCAAATAGTGGTTCTAATAGTTCTGCTGCTAGTTCAGGGTCTACCTTGAATAACTCAGCATTTAAATTGTCGTGACCAGGCACTTTTCCATTCTTTAACCCTTTGATAGCTGTGATGATTTCTTCTTTTTGTGGAATGTCTGTATTTACGTCTAGGTCACTTTCAGCCTCAGGAACATTCAGCTGCGTCTCTGGTGGTTCCTTATTCAGTGTTTTTCCGAAGTGCTCTGCCCATCTTGTTTCCTGCCCCTGTGCTGTGGTGAGATTTCCTTGCTTGTCTCTTACTAACGTTATGTTGTTTGCACCTCGCTTTCCACTGATAGTTTTAGTTATTTTATAAGCTGTGTGCTTTGTTTATTTCTCAGTGCTGCCTCTTCTGCCTGCCTTGCAAGGTCATCCAGAAATTTCCTTGTGTTGGCAAGGGTTTGACGTTTTACTTCTTTGTCCAGCTGACTGTGCTGTTTGCTATACATTTCCTTTAACCTCTAAGACTTTGCTTCTGCTTTCTTTCTTTTTATTTCTTTTCTCATCGCTATGGTGTTTAACATTTCTGGTGTTATCCAATCTTGTCTCTTTCTTTCCTGGAATCCCAAGCATGATTCGCTGCTTTTCTTGTATATTGTTGAAATGATGTTGAACTTCTGGTCAATATCATCAGTCGCTGTACTTTCCTGGCTTTTGGTAATTTGATATTGTCTCTTTACATCAACCACAAAAGCTTTTCTGGTGAGAGGGTTCTTGAGTTTCATGATGTTATATATTTTCTGTTTGATTGCAACTGGTCCAGCAGCTCTGAGTTTCACCTTCAGTCTTGCTACTACAAGGTGATGATCACTTCCCACATCATCTTACTTTCATGTCTTGTAATGCATGCCTCCATCTACCATTGATCATAATGTGGTCTATCTGGTTTCTGTCCCGTCTGTTTGGTGATTTTGTCACGGGTTGCCTCCCGTTAACTCTAGGATTTGCCGACAACTTTTGTGAAGGACATGGTTATATTATAATTCGTTAGCTCATTCAAGCCCCCAGCTGAGGTAATTCAGCGAATTTCCTCTTATTATTATTTAGTAGCTCTTATTGAGTGTATTTAGAAATTGTCTGAGACATACGGATATAACACATTCAAAATGATTAAACCAACTTTAAATTCGGATAGATATAAATAACAAATTTAATAATCACTTAGGTTTTAACAGTTATTAAAAATTGAATATTCTTTAACAAAAATTGGTCATCATCATATGATGTTAATGGGGAATTTTAAGGGGAAGTTTCACTTGGCAGCTTTTATTTGACTACTTAGCTGCCAATGAGGTTTCTGCTACCGCTGGTGTTTGGGTCTTTGCAGATAGGTGATTGGATTGCTCACGTTCCTGGTAAAGATTAAGAGTTGCAGCACATTCCAAGTAGAATCAGGGAGTAACTGCAAAGCTGGTTCCGCGTCTCTGATGATAGTGTCTAACGTCGATTTCAGGCCACTTATACCCTCACTTGTTCCAGAAATAGCACCTTCAACTGGTACCACCAACTAGTATGACAAAAGAAGAGAAACGAATACCCTCTGAGTATTGAGTTTCCCGACACATATTTATGTGTCGCCATTTTCCTATTCCACCATCCCATCTATCTTCAGAAATTTTACCCACTCTGAGAATTAATTTTAATCCCAGTGGGCGAATCTCTCTTTACATTTAAAATGAATAGTTTTATATTTACTTTAGTTGAAAATGTTAACAATATTGTTTTAATATGTTTAAATTTACATCGGCTGAAAAGGTTGTAAACTTTCATTGCAGTTAGAGTGAACATGTTTTACATTTACACTGGTTGAAAAGGTTAATAATATAACAAGTATGTACATTATTTCTTTCATCATTTCCTCCCTGCTCCATATGGAGCTTGGGATTACCTGTTTTTGGTTCTTTATAAGAAACTCGCAATAAAGAAGTCCCCAGCCCTGGCAGTGGTGGTTCATGAAATCATCATTTCATTCTAAATGCTGAGGTTCTCAGCCTTAAATGACTTGGACATCCACCAGCAATTTTCACATATTAATATTCACATGTCAATATATATTTTAGTTCACATGTTAATGATGCAAAATATAGAATTTAAAATGTACAACTTATGCCAATCTTTAGTCTCACAGACTGCTGGCTCAGAGAAATAAAGGCACTTGTAGAGGCCTCTTACACTTGGTCTGGGGAGTTGTTACTTTAACAATAAGTTCCCACTTTGACTTGTGTTTCAGTTTCGTCAGATTCTGGTGTTCCTCATTAATAATGTTAGTGTTTTCCTGGGCTCATAAGTCCTCAAGAATGTCAAACAAGTCTGGTCTGATAAATGAATGCTGATCTTAGTCTGAACTCTGGCAAGGTCTGGTTGTCTTCTTGGCACGAGGTAGATTTTCACAGTGTTCTACTCTGGTTGAAGTGTCAGGTTATTTTGCCTGTCTTCCTCCGCATTTGTTTGTTACGATGTTAAGCAGGGCTCCAATTGGAAGGGGTGTTGTGCTGTCATTCTGAGTGTCTGCCAATCATTTCAAACATGAATGTTTTGTGGGGTAATTCAAATTATTTCCTCATAGAAATTTCTGCACTTTACTGCAGAGGTCATGTCTTCCAAATATGGATTGAAAACATCCGATCCTCTCTCGGCAATGTTTACAAATAACTTCATTTGACTTTCATATAAAGTAATGTCTTTGTAACAAGGTGTACTGGAAACAATTAAGTAATTCTTGTCTGTACAGAATTGTGTCGTGCAGGCGAGTAATCTAACTACCCATCGCTTGCGCAAATAAAAAATTCTTGTCTCCCATTTCTATAATAAGATCGTACCTAGGTGCAGTTTTGATTATCTTTTGTAGCTGTTGATAGAACTTGTGGTCATTTGTTGTGTAGAATCTCCCTCTCAGTCTTGTTCTTATCAGTCTGTTGTTGATGGGTTTCCATTCCAGTACTGACCTTTTTATTCTTTTCTTCAAGATAATGGCTACGCATTCATTGTGCTGACCATCCTCTTGTCCATCAAGTTGTTTTTGGTCTGGTGCTTTTACCTTCCTTATGGGGTCTATAGCATAGCTGTTAAGTGATGGTATTGTCACGAGAGGGTAGTTTGTTATAGAAATTATAAGATATCCTGGACACAAAGTTGTATCAGGTGATACCAGGATAGTGCCAGATAAGAGTCTGGTCTTATAAGCAATACCCCCTTCTCTGAAAAGAGTAAGGGTGTATACATCAAAGGTAGGATCAGCTGTATAAGTTCCTAGGTAAAATGGTAAGGTATTACCCTAAGTTCCTAGAATTGCTCCTCTCCAGATCCTCCTCTGTGTATATATTAAGCTCTGCTAGGGGTATTAACTAAACTATCTACCAACAGTAACTGTAACTTAACTTACATAATTCAAGTAAGTCTGTTGGTAAATATTTACAATTTATTTTATACAAGTTTTCTTTTCTCTGTGAAAATTTCTCACTGAACTCAAAATTTGATTACAACATTAAATAAATAAAATCACTTGTAAAAATTTCAACAGTATCTAAAGTCTCTATTTGGTAGAAAGTTCTTCTCTCTTGGTTGAACTCACTATGGTTGTTGACTGTTTATATTTTAAGCTCAATATTATTTCACTTCCTAATTATTGAATTTTAGTCAATCACTGCTATAACCATGCCCATCGAGATGTCATCATTAGAAATATCTTTCATTTAATAGTGATGTTATACTGGGATATGCTGGACAGTAGCCGTGTTTGGCCACTTATCTATTGTATTGAAGCCGGTCACACTTCTGACATGGAAGGAAAAGCCACATGAGGTTCCTCCAGGCAGTGGATACTGGGTGGCAGTCACTATGAACAACAAGGGCGCTCGCACCACTAGTTCCTTTCAGTAGTGGCTGACTCTTTAAGGTGTACTTGGATGACAGGATATAACCTGAAATATATTTGATTAACCATTATATTGTCTATCACTATCCCACTATTACAGATGTAGGGGATGAGAGACAGTTTCAGACGGTGTGCTAGCAGACGCACAGGACATAATATAACAGTAATAACACAATCCAGTTCACTGTGAATATAATTGTTCTCCAAATCCTTAGAGCCATGAGTCGCCTCCATACATTTATTAGGTCTTGTGTAAAAATATTAAGTAATATATCAATCTATACAGTAAAGTAATTTCTTTCATCCTTTCCTATGTTCCTGGTCTGAGGTCCAGTCCTTCAAGAAATAATTCATTAAATGCTTTTCTAAAACTATAGACACACTTTCGCTACCATTCTCTATTTATTTGAATATATATTGGCTTAGGTTTTGCCTCCAGAATTACACAGTAGTTTCATAACACATCTACACACTGCCTAACGCACAATCTAATTAATTAATAGAAATATATATATACATAAACATTCTTTCTTACCCTCAAGTACATACAGTCGAGCTGTTAATGGGTATCTATTAGTCTGCTCTCAGATACAAAAGGCAATCTGCATTAATACGCTGACGCTCACTGTATTTGAAATTCTTTTTGGCCCTGCTTTCTATTTAGGGCACATCCTATATATAGGCCGAGGCCGAACGACAGAGGGAGCTTACTGCTAAAGTGTGCCTGCCTTCCGAAAATGTATGCAAAATCTGTCTAGGTGTACAAATCAGGAAAACTAAGATTTCAATTATCTTCGTTATCCCTGAAGCGATTTCCTTCATCTTAGACTTAAAATACACTCTGGATTATTCTTTTCCTTTCTAACTAATTGTCTTTTACTTTCCTAAGTCCATTTTATTCTATGCGTAACCTAAACAGCAAAATTATGGACTAACCTGATGTCTCGATGCATTCCACTCGAGATTTCTCCATTCCTATAATACTATTCGTGGAAATCTTTGTACAGACTTGTAGAGCAATATTCCTATTATTGTATTAGTGACCTCTTCCAGGTGGTACTTCTCTCATAATGCTGTCATTTCATTCCATCCTCAACTGGTTTGCACAGATTTGAGATTGCCATGTTAGGCTAGTATGTTTTGTAAACGTCTGTCTATCATAGTTGTCACAAAGTATGGCGCGCTGTTTGGTCAGAGTTGCTCATAATGATGTGTTGTGAATCCGACTTCACGACAGGTATCGAGGCCTCTTCTGAGGACATGGCCATTTATAAAATATAAATGGCTGAAAATATTTTGTTTTAAACCAAAAAAAAGTGTACACTTTTTTTCTCAATATTAGATATGCCAATGTCACTGATTATGCTATAAGACATATATATATTTTTTAAAAATGGGCGACCGCAGGAGAGGTTCAAAGATGTGTGCAAGAGAGACATGAGAACATGCCGAAAGGAACACCAGGCATAAAATGCTGAAAAGGGCTATTACCTCAAGGGGGCATCATCCCCATAGTCAGTTATGATAGGATGAGGTAACTACTACTAAGCACACTTAAAAATATAAAATTTAATTTATATACTTAGGGTGATCGAGTATTAAAACAAAGGATTTTTATATAATACAGAACATTTAAAAAATAGAAATTCTGAAAAACTAACCTGTCCAGCTGTTGTATACACCAAGTGGAAGCTGTTGTCAAGATCTGGCAAGATATACCGCTCTCCCTATGTCCCAGTCTTACATATGTAAAGTCATGGCTGAAGATCACCCAAACCTCTATTTTTTTTTTTTTTTAAATTAATGAAGAAAAATAACCCGTTCAACCTCTGATGGTTTATAATTAGGATATACATTGTTGTCAATTCCAAATAATATGAACAACTGCCGATATGAGAAAGTGGCATCACATTTGTCAAAACATTGTAAATAGGGAAAATCACAATTACCAATTATGCTTATATGTTAAAAAAAACAAACAAACAAACGAACAAAACCAAGAAGAAACTCTGAACAAGAATAATATTAAAGTGGAGGGGTGTAAAGTCCTGGTGGTTCCAGTTATGTAACTGACTTTAACAGATATTTAATTGACTTTCATCTGTTAAAAGTCATATGCATTGTAAGAACAGCATCAGACCTTTACATTCCCAGCCACTATATATTAACCTTTGTTCGTGTTAAATATTGTTTGACTATATTATGCAGTTCCCTAGGTCTGTCTATTCTCAACACCTCTTCTATATTTATAAGTAAGTTTGATGCCTGCAAATAATCGAATATTGGTATTCTCATTTGTTCATACCTCTTACACTTTAACAAGAAATGTTCTATATTATTGTCTTGAAGACATCCTGCACAGTAACCTCAAGGTAGAAGAGGAACGACTAAAGTAAGTAAAAGTACCTTTCTGTCTCTGCATGCTAAGCCTATGACTAATTCAAAATCCTAAAGCTGAACAAGTTGAAAAGAAGAAGTGGCTCTCTGTTTGAAGAAGTGGCCCTCTGTTCAATACAGCTTTAAAAGAGAATTCAGAGGCACAGTAAAAAAAGGGGTAAGGGTTAGGAATCCTAAGCCCTAACCGTAATCCTAACAATGTTGGGGATTCTCCTTCGTTCGTCCTTAAAAGGACGTTGGTTGTGTTGTATCCGTTTACAGCGAAGCTGTGATATTTATGCCTTTCGGCTGATACATCCGACTTCAGCACTGCATTTTTGGGACAGGGTTAGCCTTCCCTCTTCGATCCCTACCCACTCAGCCAGACTGCAGTGATGCAGCCTGTTTCCAGGACCACCCCTTGGAGGTGGAGTAGGGTCTTGGTCAGCTCTGGTTCGCTGACTCTGACGCAAGCAGTCTAGCTATGGGTCGCTAACTGCATTCCTCACTGTCGACGCGTCTTAGGTCCTGTTGGGGATTCATTTGGATGACATCGAAGAACACGACCCATTGTGCTTCATTTCAACCCGCTGAACCACTCAATGTAACCCAGTTTAGAATGTTTTCGTAGTAGGCCTATTCAGTTTCCGCTATTTGTTTATGGCATTATCCAACTTTGTCACTTACTGTTTATAGGGTGAAAGACTTTTTTTTTTAATTAATGAAAAAAAAAATCCCGTTCAACCTCTGATGGGTTATAATTAGGATATATATTGTTTTCAATTCCAAATAATATGAGCAACTGCCAACATGAGAAAGTGGCATCACATTTGTCAAATCAATGCAAATAGGGACAATCACAACCGTGCTTATACGTTAAATAAATAGAAAAAAACATTACTTTTGCTTTATTTACATTTGTTTTATTTTATAGCCTACTAAAACCACAATTGCTCTGTTTGTTTTATTTAATTCAATAGGCCTAATAATTTAGGCCTAGGTGTTTATTTTTGCTCCCATCAAGTTACTGAAAGAGTACTGAACAGACAAAGATACAAATGCGCCTTCACTTACAATAACAGAGAATTCAGTCGTAAATGTTATGGCAAGAACTGTCCCTTAGGCCTAAGGGGAATCTTCATGACTACGATAACATATTCTCCCACAGACAAAGCAACACGAGTTACACGACTTTACTCTCGTTCAAAGAAAACATCATGAAGCAAGCGAATGGGTTATCAGCAGTGATGCGAAGTCGTGGTACCAACCATTCCCAAAGTGAGGTCAAACAATTTCTAAATTTTTGAAAAAATTTACATTCAAACCAGAAACGGATTAAATTACTGAAAAATACTCTAATGTGAGTGCGCTGCAAATCTATATTATAGGCAACGCACTTGCATTCGCATATTTTTTAAAGCTTGTATAATTTGAATTTAAATTTTCATAATTTTTTTCACTCCCTTAAGATAGGAAACTCTATACAGAGCGACACAACAGGAGGCAATCTGATCATCAGAAAGCAGTCGATCAAGTGTTTCGATCCCTTAATCTCCTTTACATTCTAAGGGGCGGGACCACTTGGGTCATGACTCCCAAGTGTCTTGAGCAGAGAACTGAACCCACTCCACCTTGGTTGCAGCTTTCAACTTCACTCCTGTTTTATGCCAGCTTGAGGCAATTATGAAAGTAACCCCTATGTTTAAAACAAATTACTGTCCCGAGTTCCATAGCCCTTTGCGGTTGTTCCACGGCCAGCACGATGCCCTTTCCACGGTTTCACTGAGTCTCGTAAGTACCCATGTTCTTGACTGCCCTTTCAAACTCAAGTTTCAGTAGATCATACACTGAGACAGCCACGAGACCTCTTGAACCTACCTCAACAGCCATGACCCTTGCAGTGAAACCCATCGTGTCTCGAGTCCGTGACCAGATCATTATACTTCGCCACTTCGAAAAAGTATTGCTCGTCCAGTCTGGATTCAAATGGTACGGTCAGCTCAATCATTATAATCTGGTGCGAAGTTGAGAAATGCAGCGCTATATCTGGCCGTCTTCGAGATCTTCTGATGCTCTCTGGATACGCCCCTAGCCCAGATAGATCTACTGCCATCTCCCAGTCATTTGTACAGTGAAGAATATATGGTAAACTACTACTTGGTTTTGGATGAGCTGACTTTCCTGCTCTCAGAAAGTATGTATTTGCCGTGGTCGGTCTGACTTTGCTGCTTGCCTTCACCCTTGCAAAGTCTATTGTAGCAGAAAGCTCATTTAGTACTCTGTTGTGGGGCCATGTGTATCGCCTTTTCCCGAATGACACCTTGCAAATTGACAGCACATGTTCAAGTGTCTGTCTTTCATAACACGGGGGGGGGGGGGGGGGCGCACTACGCATAATGTCGTGAAGTCGAATTCACAACACGATATTCTAACCAAAACAGTGCGCTATACTTTATAAAACTGTATGATAGACGAACCAATGGAATTGCGCCTCCATGCAGTGTTTACAAAACGATTAGGCATTCAACATGGCGAGCTCAAATCTGTGTAACCTTGTTTCAATTGGAGGTAAGCTACAGAATTAGGAGCGAAGTACAGCATGGCAGAGGTCAAGAATTCACTAATAGGAATGTTCATTTAATAGTGTGTGTAAAGAGTTCCACGGGAAGTAATGTAGGAAGGGAGAAATCTCGAGTGGACTGCATGGAGACATCAGGCACTTCAAAGATTTTGCTGTTTAGGCTACGCCTAGGAAAACAAGATAGTATGATAATAAAAGACCATTATCTAAATAAAGAGAGAATAATCCATGGCGTAATTTAAGCCTAAGATGAAGGAAATCGGTCCAGGAATGAGGATATGCAGATTACTAGTTTTTCCTATTTGAACAGCTGGACAAATGTATGCCTGCATTTCGGAAAGCAAACACACTTTGGTAGTAAGCTCCCTCTGTCGTTCGGCCTTGGCCTATATATATATAGGACGTGCCCTAAATGGAAAGAGGCCATACAAATTTTAAAATACAGCGAGACGCGCCAGTTCTGTCAGAGAGAGACTTCTTTGCCTTTTGCATCTGAGAGCAGACTGTGTGATCGATTGTGTGTACTTGAGGGTAAGAAATAATGTATATATATATATATATATATATATATATATATATATATATATATATATATATATATATATATATATATCTATATATATATATATATATATATATATATATATATATATATATATATTTTTTTTTTTTTTTTTTTTTTTTGTACGCCCGCTAATACTCGAGGCGAAATCTCAGGTTATTATTTATGTCTAACCTGACATTGATTTTACGTGAGTATCCCTTTATTTCTTGTACAGAGACAGGTGTCCCTCGCCATTCAGGCAAATACTCGCCGATTTCGGAGGTACCCATTGCAGCTGGGTCGGCTCAGGAGCCGCCAGTCCCTGGTCGACGACACTCCTTCAAATGTCCTCGCCAGGTCTCGAGTTAATCCAGTCCAAATCCCGGTTGACGAAAAATCCTCAAATGCCGTCGCCCGGGTTTGATCCTGTATCACCCGGTCGCCAGAGCGGTGTTGTAACCACTACGCTAACGCGGCTCCCATATATATATATATATATATATATATATATATATATATATATATATATATATATATATATATATATATATATATATATTGTTGATCTTTACCGTCGTGTGTAGTAAATATTGATAGAAGTAATGAGACGTGGCTGGCTGTCATACATTTTCACGTTATGAAGTTTAATCACGAAGGCGAACACACTGGATACATAGGACGCATATTTAATCGGACATCTTGGAAAACAGGAAGTAGTAAAGAAGAGGTAAACAGAAGAGTTCCTATAAAGGGCAAGTAACTCTAGTCGGGAAAACGTATATACATCAACATCCCCCCTTCTTTATGAGTGAACAAAGTCATTCATCCAAGAGGGTTTCTTGCGATCTCTTTGAGGTCTCTTAGAGCAAGATGGTAGGAGAGAATGTTCCTGTTCTTTGCCAGCTTTCCCAGGACTAGAAGTAGTTGGAGTTGAAGGATCAACTTCTGGAGGATTGGAAATGTTCACTTCACTAGTGTTCTCCATGTCTGGGAAAACAACCTGTTGCTCGGGTAGAACTGGAGAGGAGACATCAATTTCCAGGTCCTCGGGATCAGGTGTGAAAGGTGTTGTTTTAGGTCTTAGATGAATTCTGTTTCTGACATATTGACTTCCATTCTCCCCTTCAACGAGATAAGATCTTTCAGAAAGCCTCTTATCGATCCTTCCAGGTTGCCAGTTTGGTCGTTCAGGGTCTTGATAGTAGACAGGCTGGTGAGACAACTTGGGCAGATCATGAGCAGTTTTATCATAATACTTCTTCACTGATCTGTCTCTCTTGCCTCTACTTTCAATAACTCTACTGTGAGATGCAACGGGTTTCACTGCAGAAGGTATCAGTGTGCGCAGTTTCCTGTTGAACAGTATTTCTGCTGGACTATGATCAAACCCTTGTCTTGGCGTATTACGAAGTTCAAGTAGTGCCTCATATGCATCTGTATTGTCCTGAACAGTCTTTCTCATCATACCCTTGATGAGTTTCACAGCAGATTCAGCTAATCCATTGGCTTTATGATGACCTGGTGCTGATTTAACATGAAGTATTCCCCATCTAGCAGTAAATGATCTGAACTGTGCAGACGTAAACTGAGTACCTTGGTCAGATACAATAACTTTGGGAACACCATAACGAGCAAAATGAGACTTCAATTTCCTGATGACTAACTGTACTGTCATTGTAGGTAGAAAGTCTACTTCAATGAAGTTGGAGAAGTAGTCAATCAGGACTAAATAATATCGGCCTTCTATAATAAAGATGTCAGTGCCAACTTTCTCCCAGGGTGATAAACCTCTTGAGTGTTGGTTTAAAGGTTCTTTAGTATTCCTTCCTTGCCTTCGTTTCTTGACATTCCGGACAACTGTCAGCTATCTGTCGAATCTCAGCCGTCATGCCGATCCAAAACAGACAACTTCTGGCCCGGCGCATCATGCTGTCAAATGCAAGATGAGCAGCGTGTAGCTTCTGCTTGATTTCAGGCCTCAGTGCTTTTGGGATAAGAATACGCTCTCCTTTAAGTATTATGCCTTGTTCTGTTGTCAGAGTATCACGAATGTCAAAATAAGGCATAAGCTCAGCTGGTACATCAGACTTTCTTTTAGGCCACCCATCCAAAATGGTCGACTTCAACCTCTGGAGCACGCTGTCTTTGAGAGTTTCAGCTTTAATCTTTTCCATCATCACATCTGGTATTTCAGGTAATCTTACAGGTGCATCAGCTCCTGCATTGCTCTCTCTATCAGCTAAGAAATCCAATGTGACATTATGAATACAAGCTCTGGACAGTGTGTCGGCTATAAGAAGATCGGAACCTTGTACCCATTGGAATTCAAAGTCATATCGATGGCTGCGCATCAGTAAATTCTGCAGTCTTCGAGGAATTTGACTCAGAGGTTTCTTCACGATGGCTGCCAAAGGTTTATGGTCGTTGATGACTGTAACTTTCCTTCAATAAGTGTACTGGTCAAAGCGTTCCAAACCATATACAACAGCTAAGAGCTCCTTCTCAATTTGAGCCCAGCGTTGTTCTGTTTCAGTTAGAGCTCTAGAAGCAAACTCTATTGGCTGACCATTTTGTAGGAGGACAGCCCCAAGTCCATAGCTGCTACTATCAACTTGAATACACAAAGATTCATCAGGATCATAGTATGCGAGTACTGGAGTAGAAGTAATCAGTTTCTTGATTCTCTTGAAAGCTTGATCACATTCAGCAGACCAGATAAAGGGAGTATCCTTACGGGTAAGTTCTCTTATTGGATAAAGAACTTCTGAAAGATTGTTGAGAAACTTTGCTAGATACTGTATCATGCCGCAAAATCTGCGAACCTCATGACAGTCCTTGGGAACGGGCATGTTTAGTATTGTCTCAACCTTTTTCTTGTCTGGTTCAACACCTCGAGCAGTAATAAGGTGACCCATGAAGGTAATTTCTTCTTTCTTCTCTTGAGCTTTACCGTCATTCAGTTTAATATCTTTCTCTTTGCACCTGTGTTTCAGTGCTTTAAGCTTCAGATCATGGTCCTTAATTGCTTGCTGTCTGTTTGATCCACAACCTGCAATAACTATGTCATCAGCAACATTTATGCAACCATGAAGACCTTCAAGAGCTTGTGCTAGATGCCTCTGGAAAATCTCACTGCTTACATTCAAGCCAAATGGTAATCTAGACCAGTGTTTCCCAAACTTTTTTGGGTCACCGCCCCCTTGGCTCCCAGGGCATATCCCCAGCGCCCCCCTGCATTTCCCCACACTACATTAAAAAATGTAAAGAGCGAAAAATAAGAGCAACTGTTAATACAGTAACAACTAATTGCTCAATTTATCACATTCTAATATAAAGCTACAGATACGCTTATTTATTAATTTAATATTAAAAGAAAAACTTAATTACTTAATGCTGTAAAACAAACAGCAGTATGCGAAAGTAAATTAGTAACAAACTTACTTCATTTTTAACTTCAGTGAGATGGATGTGCCTGGTGTAGTGATATCAGCTTCTCAATATCAGGCTGAAAGTTACTTAGAAGGAGTCTCAGATCCCCACGTTCAGTAATCTGCAGTCTGTTTCTCTGCTTCGAAAGAAGTTGGACAACCGCGCTGAAACCACGCTCTACTAAATACGATGTTGGAAAGGCAATACAGAACATCTTAACCTTTCTCCACACTGCAGGGTAGCGTTCAGAGATTTCTTTCTGCAACCAAAAGTCTTGATATGATTTCTTGAACATTGGCTTAAGCTCAGCGTCATTTTGTAGCGATATCAGTTCCTCTTCCACCCTTCCTAGTTCATCACTGCACGCGTCTAGGAATGGATTTATTATCCAGTCTGGAATCGTGATCAAAAGAAGATCCTGAAACCTCTGAGACATGTCTTTCTGCAGCATATCTAGATGTGCACAATATACTTGAAGATTATCCTCTGGTATTTTGTCTTTCTCTTCCAACTCTAAGAGGCTGGGAAATTGGATTAACTCGCGACGGCCAATATTACGTTTGAATAGCGTTAATTTGGCCAGAAACGTGGAGACGACAGATTTGACTTTAATAAGATTAATATAATTTCCTTGCAGTTGTAGATTTATTTCGTTAAACTTTGTGAATAAATCTGACAAATATGCAATGTCATGCCTGATATTCGTTAGTTCTGTACTGAGCGAAGCATGCGAGTCTTTGAAGAATTCTACCACAGTTTCAAAAAGAGCATAAAAGCGTCTCAGACAATTTCCTTTTGAGAGCCACCTGACTTCTGTGTGCATCAGCAAACGTTCAAACTGTTCATCATTCTCAGTACAAAGCTCTCGAAATAGTCGAGAATTGAGAGCATGGGACTTAATTTTGTTAATCGCTGTGATACCAGTACTTAATGATTTGTGAAGCCGATCACTTAGATTTTTTGCGACAAGATGTTGTCTGTGAATTACACAGTGTATTGTAAATATACCAGGTACAGTTTCTTTTAAGAAAGCGATAAACCCGCGGTAACAACCTATCATTGATGGTGCCCCATCTGTTGCACAAGCAAGAATATTAGTAAGCGGAATGTCCTTCTCTTTGAAAAATTTCTCTACTACACGAAATATTGACTCTCCTTTTGTATCAGTTACTAGTAGCTTAGCAAATAACAACGCTTAAACCAAGCTTCCATCTTTTACGAAGCGAACATAGGCAAGAAGCAAAGATTCGTTGCTAGGCAAAGTTGACTCATCCAACTGCAATGCAAATTCTGTTGTCCTAAGTATGTTGCACATTGTATTTTCAACATTCTCAGCCATTTCATCTATTCTTCTTTGAACAGAGGTATTGCTGAGCGGAATTGCTTTAATCATTTGTTCAGGTGACTTATGCATAACTGTACTCACAAACTCCCTTATAGGTGGCAAAATCAAATGTTCTGCGATTGTATGAGACTTTCCAGATTTAGCTATCAGCAATGAAATTTTGTATGAAGCTCGCAAACCATCACAGCTTTGTTGTGAAGTGTTGACAAACATGTCACGGACTGTTTTACGTGTCTGAAAGTTTTCACGAAGTGACTGAAAATATGTCAAACTTTTATCTGTTTTATCTGGGTGAATTTTTTTCAAATGTTCAAGTAGTCTGGAAGGTTTCATCGCCTCATTTGAAAAGGCCCTCTCACATAATAGACACATTGGCAGTTGTTGGTTATTTAGTGCTGGAATAAATCCATATTTCAGATATTCCACGCTGTATTGTCTGCACTTCTTTTTGGTTTGTTCTGCTTTTGCCATATTTGTTCTGAATTCTGGAACAAAGAATTGATTTTACAACTTTGCAGATAGAAAAATATTCGTCGAGTAAACAACACAAGCTGATTTAAAAGTGGCTTTACAAAAATGTTGACACAGATGTTCTTACCAGTTTACTCTTCAATTTTATAAAGTTTCACAGCCATAAATAAATTAGCAAAAATACAACAATCAGAAGGGGGAAAAAACACAATTAGCAACAGCCACACCAACACTGAAGTAACGCAATAATCATTTCATAAAGTATAATAATAGTTATTTAATATGAACAAAATATAAAATAACGCACTATATTGATAGGTCTTCAGATTTAAAAATTGAGAGACAGTAGCCTAACTACAAAGTGTGGAGTTCCCGGTAACAAATTAAAAGGATGTAATATAATAGAGTGAATAGAAATATTCAATATACGGCAAATCAGTATCAAAATCTATCTGCTTAATTAATAATTAATGTTAGTAAAACTGATGCTAGCTCTGTGCAAACAAACAAAAAATATAAGTAAGAAAACGTACCTTATCGACAGGGTGAAATTGTTTGATACCCGGTACACGCTTATTTGAAACCACTGTTCACAAGAAAAGCTGAGAAAGTTTGTTGGTTTTGCTCATAGCCAGCGCAAAGTTGAAATAGACGGGAAACGTACATCGGGCCAGTCGATTTATGAAAGTCTGAATGTAAGGTAGGAAAGCCGGTTCAGAGGATCAAAGACTGATTTATAATGCCAAGTACCGTTAAAATCTTTCTCCCTTGAACCTTTTCTCTTATTTATTACCAATCTGGGAATATCTAGTTACCACTAGCCCCCGCAAATACCGAGACAATAAATTCCGCAACAAAGCAAAGTTGGTACTTTCTGAATCACCGGCAGGTATCTAATTTTGTCCATGCCATCGGCACGGGTCATTTCTCTTCCTTCAGGAGTGAACGAATGGACAATAGGTGTTTGGTTAACCACTTTACTAACAGTTCCCGATTACCGTTTATGGTCAGCGATGGTTACCTGAGCTCAGAACGACACACATAGACGAAGCTATGCCCTGCTTAATGATCCTAGTAATACAACCATCCACATCGTCCCCGCTTCACTGATGTTGTCTCTCAAATCCACAATTCCTTTCTCTCCCGCACGTACTGAATTTAGCTTGTCAAATCCTGAACCCCCCTTACTACTAAACGCCCACTGTTTACTACTGAACGCCCCCCTCTGGCCAATATTTTCCATATCGCCCCCTTGGACCCTTCCAAAGCCCCCAGGGGGGCGGTACCGCCCACTTTGGGAACCACTGATCTAGACCATCTCAACCTACCATAAGGTGTAATCATTGTTGTAAGTTTACTAGACTTCTCATCAAGTTTGATATGCCAGAATGCTTCCTTGATATCCAGCTTTGTGAAAATCTTGGCATTATTGAGTTCAGGCAATACATCATCCAAAGTTGGTAATCTGTAATGCTCTCTCTGCAACGCCTCATTCAGGGGTCTAGGATCAATACATATTCTTAAGGAACCATCAGATTTTTCAACAACAGCCATTTGGTTAACCCATTCAGTCGGTTCCTCTACTGGTATTAATATACCTCTGTTCATTAGATTTTGAAGCTCTGACTTTACCTTCCTCTTAAGTGAAAATTGTATTTTTCTGCACGGCAGTGCCTTTGGACGAATATTAGGATCAATATGCAACACAGCTTCACCCAGGACACCTAGATGGTTATCAGAGTTATGATCATTATCTGAACTGTCAGTAACCACCTTAGCAATAAATTTGTTTGTGTTGACAGTCACAAACTGTAGATCCTGCAGTGTGTTGTTACCCAGCAAACATGTGAATCTAGTTTTCACAACAGTAAACCTTATATTGTGTTTTGTCCCAGTCTTAGGATTCTCAGCAGTTAATATAACTTCTCCCAGTGGAGTCATCTTAGTACCATTCCACATAACAAGCCTCTGTTTAGTGGGTAACAGTTGTTCTTGCATCACAAAGCGTTGACAGATTGTATTCACATCAGCTGCTGTGTCTAACTGAAATTTTACCATTTTTCCATTGATAATGAGTTGTGCAGATGTACAAGCTTTGCTAGACTTCACACAATTAAGAAAAACTTCAGAATCTTCCACTGGCTCTGTGTGAACAGTATGAACTTTCTTGCATTTAACTTTGAAATGGTTTCTTCCCCCACAGTTTGAGCAAAACTTCCCCCATGCAGGACACTTTTTCTTGATCAATAGATGTTTCTGTCCACAGTAATGACACTCCTTTCTAGGTTCAAAGTACCCACTGTCAGTGTTACTTTGACAGGCTTTACCAGCAGCACGCCCAGTGTCTCTCTTGGGAGGTTTATGGTTGAGTGATTTTTTTCTGTACCTTTTCAACCCTTGCTTCAGAAGGTTGAACTGTATTACTCATCTCTCTTATGTCGTTTCCAGTTTGCTCGAAGACTCTGCATATGTGAATGGCTTTCTTTAGATCGAGGTCAGCTTCTCTCAAGAGTTTCTCCTGTAACCTTTTGTTAACAGTAAAGACAATTTTGTCTCTTATCATACGATCCTTGTCGTTAAAGTTGCATAAGTCTGCCTTAGTTCTCAGTTCAGTCAAAAAGGAGTTAAAAGGATCTTGAAGAGGTGTGTTCCAGAATCTGAACGTATGTAATACTTCATTGCTTCGTGAGCTACAATGGTTCTGGAGCAAATCGAGAATTTTAGTAGGATTAGAATGATCTCCTTCCTCTGCAAGTTGATCAAAAACTTCAACAGCTTGAGGTCCAGCACAGTGTAGAATAATGGCCGCCCGAACAGAATCAGGTTTAGACGCCACTTCAGATGCTTGCATGTATAGATCTAACTGTCGTCTCCATTTACGAAATGTGTCTGATTCGACGTTATTTATGTCTAGGCAGGGGGGTAACCGAAATAAGGACCGTTCTGCCATGACGAAATGTCTAATAATGGTATGCAAGCAATAACCTACCAGAGTCTGTGACGTCAGCACACGTGTCGGAAGATATTCAGCAGAATAGTTCGAATTCTGTAGAAATAAACACCGCTGCCACCATGTTGATCTTTACCGTCGTGTGTAGTAAATATTGATAGAAGTAATGAGACGTGGCTGGCTGTCATACATTCTCACGTTATGAAGTTTAATCACGAAGGCGAACACACTGGATACATAGGACGCATATTTAATCGGACATCTTGGAAAACTGGAAGTAGTAAAGAAGAGGTAAACAGAAGAGTTCCCATAAAGGGCAAGTAACTGTAGTCGGGAAAACGTATATACATCAACACACACACATATATATATATATATATATATATATATATATATATATATATATATATATATATATATATATATATATATATATATATATATATATATCATCATCATGTGACGTATTCTTTCCAGAACGTTGTCCCCATTACAGCTGCTCTGAACGCATCACGATTCTGGGCAAGTCGGCCTGCATCAGCCAAAGACAAGTTCAGACTCTCATATATATATATATATATATATATATATATATATATATATATATATATATATATATATATATATATACACATATATATATATAGATATACACATATACACATATACACATATACACACATATATATATATATATATATATATATATATATATATATATATATATATATATATATATATATATATATATATGTATATATATGTATATATATATATATATATATATATATACATATAATTTTAATTAATTAAATTGTGCGTTAGGAAGTGTGTAGATGTGTTACGAAACTATTGTATAATTTCTGGAGGCCTTACAAGCCTGTGTATATTCAAATAAATTGAGAATGGAAGCGGAAAGTGTGTCCATGGTTTTAGAAAAGCATTTAAAGAATTTTTTCTTGATAGAATGGAACACACACCAGGAACAAAGGAAAGGATGAAAGGAATTACCTTACTGTTTTGTTTAAGATATCACTTAGTATTTTTTCACAAAACCTAATAACTTTATGTAGGCGAATCATGGACAGATAGCTATAAGCAAGGAATTGGAGAAAGAGATATGCACAGTGAACTGGATTGAGTTATTACTGAGTTGTTATGCTCTGTGCGTCTGCTAGCACACCGTCTGAAACTGTCTCTCACACCCTACATCTGTGATAGTGGGATAGTGATAGACAATATAATGGTTAATCAAATATACTTGAGGGTTATATCCTGTCATACAAGTACACGATAAAGAGTCAGCCATTACTGAAAGGAACTAGAGGTACGAGCGCCCTTGTTGTTCATAGCGACAGCCACCCAGTATCCACTGCCTGGAGGAATTTTATTTGACCTTTCCTTCCATGTCAGAAGAGTGACCGGCTTCAAATACAAGATAAGTGGCCAAACACGGCTACTGCTCAGAGTATCCCAGCAACACCAATATTAACAACAGTAATAAAATGATGACCCCTGTTTGGGCATAGTTAAAGTCAGTATAGACAATCATTCCAGAACTGTGTAATAAGACGTGTCTTAAGATAAAATTATTCTACAACCAGAGTGAGTTCAACCAAGAGAGAAGAACTTTCTAAAAATTTAGAGACTTTTGATATTTTTTTTGAACAATTTTCAAGTGTTTTTATTTATTTACTGTTGTAATCCAATTTTGATTTTAGTGAAGGATTTTCACACAAAAATGAAAAATTTATATAAAATAAATTGTAAATATTTACCAACAGACTTACTTGAATTATGTATGTTAAATTACAATTATTGTTGGTAGATAGTTTAGTTAATACCCCTAGCAGAGCTAATAATATAATCAAAGGAGGATCTTGAGAGGAGCATTTAGGAATCTAGGGCAAACTGTTGCTGTCATTTTCGACGGAGTCATCTGTCAAGTTATTTGCTTATGTTTGTATCATAAGTATAATTGTGTCTTTACCTGCGATGTCAGGTTGATTAGGGGTTGTCTTCCCTTGTTTATTCATTCATTGTGTTTGACCTTTAGGGTCAGAGGTTGACAGTTCGGCGTAGGCCTATGGGAAGGTTTTTTAAGCGGGAGTGAGATATACTTCCGGGAAGCCGGGAGGTCCTGTTTTTCTGAAGGGACCAAGAGTCCATTGTTTTTTCGGGGAGAATCTTCGAAGTAACTGCTATGGCAGTTTTCCCCAGTGAATCTCTGTGCGTCGGGATGACGACAGAATTCCTTGTGATGTTCTGAGGATTCATTTGCCAGGTAATACCGACCTTTATGCATTATTACGCTTTTCGGTGGCAGAACATGTAAAGGATTACCTAGGGTGAACAGCAGCTCACTGATCCGCCATTTCAGAACTTATATATTTGTGCTCGAGGTAGCCATCCAAGACTGTTAGTCTTATATTGTCCAGAAATCCAGTGACGAAGATATATTGTGGGAGCCGCAGATTGGCGGAACTTCTATCTACAATAAGTATTACTGCAGGGTTGATGATAACCTATTTAACAGAAGTACACGGCCGACGTCAGAACGAGGCCTGTGCTTTCGGCTATTATACTACAGCCTGATATGTGCAATTGGCGGGGAGTGCCAAGTTGCACCTATGTGTCATAGTAACTAAGGCATCTGACGCGTTTAGTCAGAGACGCCAAGGGCGACGCTACGAACTCTCATTATTGAAGAACTTTGCTATTGACCATGCACGTCTATTCTGATGTTTACCTTTTTGAATGCCAAATGTATACCTATCGATGTCAGGTCAGCATGACCTTGTTACACTGACTGTTCCTGTTGATACTATGTGTGTTCCCGTCAATAAATGTCTTGAAACATGCCTGCAGTGTCAAAGCATCCTTGATTACTGCATGTGAGAGTATGGGTTGCAGGATCTACATCTATACGAGCCTAAACACATTCGCGCCTTCATTCGCCCCCACACTCAATTCATCATACGCTCGCACTACACATCTAACAACATGTATACTGTCTTGGGCCAGTGATCACCTCAACAAGAAAAAAAAGACAGTTACATTTCTGGTGGACCAGTTACGTGGGCTCTTATGATACATTTCTTGTCGCCAATGTGGCCTAGAAACTTACATTTCTGATGGACCAGATCTGTGGGTTTAAAAAGAACAGAGCGAGCATTTGACATTATTGTTGACATTTATGGATCCAGAAATTTACATTCCTGGTTGGCTGTTACATGTATGATGTCTCCAGTTTTGTCGAGAAAGTTACAAGAAGGACAAGTACACATTACACTTCTGATCTGTGGGTCTAAGCTACACACGGGACAGCCGTAACACACAGCGCTAATTCTACACTTGCAAGTTTTGGCTACAACAGGACAGAAATAGGTCATCAACGGTTGACCCAAATAAACAGTACGAGCATTTATATTATAATGCTACATAAAGCATAACAAGACATGTACTGAAGTTAACTACTAGGCATTTGCTACGTGGACCATAACTGCATAGAAGGCGGGTTCCTATTGTAAACAGTACTGCTGGTTGTTACACGTTTCATTCAACAACAGACTTTTCTAGGTCAGAGCATTCAAGCTACATTGTTGGAGGTCAAGTGTCTGTAAACAGTACGTGGAAATTGTAAACATTCAATGTGCAAGCCCTAATTTGAGAAGGTCATAGTAACTTTGGTTCGTGAATACCACTTTATGTTACAGTGGATTTGACGTTCAGTGCGCGTTTGACATTTCGTTTCTGTGTTCGCAAGGAGCAAGGAATTTATTTTAGTTTCAGCTGTGACTGAACTTGTTCTGCAACACATTGAAATTGATTGCTATATGTTTATGTCACCTCTACTGTTTTTGTGTATTTTTCTGCGGGTTTTTCGGTTGGTGGGTCTTACGGTAAATATGCCACTTGATCGAGGCTTACTGTAAGCGTTCTGTAGGTGCAAATTTTCTTAATTTGGAAATTTGCTAGTGACAATTGGTCGCTATTGATGTTAGCTGTGATGTAATTGTACTTAACGTTGTTTTTGTAATATTTTGTCTGTTTTTCAGTTTTGATTGTCGATTTGTTTTGTTTGTATTCTGTAGGTCTCTCCTTTCTTGTGCATTTCTCTACACATTTTTGGTTAAAACAGTGTTGCCATTTGTATTGTTTTGTATCTTTGTCTTTGTATTTTTTTTTTTTGGTTGTACTACATTACTGTCATGCACAGTCTACATACACATACTTGGTCATGTTTTGATATTATTGATAAGGTAGACTCTTCATATAGAGTTTGTTAAATAATATTATATAAGATATTTATACAAGTTCTTTGATAAAAGACTTGTTATCTACAAAGATTGAGACAAGGTGAAATACATATTCAAGTTCTTTATAAAAAAGACTTGTGCCCATAGTGAGTGGGATATAAGGGATTTTTTTTTTCCACAGGTACTCAGGTGATTTTTTGGGTACATTATAAACAAGAGGAACATACAAAGTCTTTGTCTAAGACTAAGACAGTAAATAAAGTGAAGTGAGTATACAAGTCTATCATTTCAGACTTGTCTCCCATTAAAGTGGGATAATTTAATATATTTGCTTCTGCAAGTTACTGATCTCAGTAGACAAGATGTCTACATTGGACTACTTTATTACACAAGGGAGAGCCCTTGATAAGACTGGTCAACAGTTAGAACAGTGGGCTGTTGCTCAGTATGACAAAGCATTAGCTGCTGAAGAGAGAAGGGCTGCTGCAGAGGAAAAAAAAACTATGGCTGAAGAGAAGAGATTAGAAAGAGAAGCAGCTGCTGAACAAAAAAGGCTAGACAGAGAAGCTGATATTGCTGCTGAACAAAAGAAATTGCAGATGCAGGTGGAGGAAAGGAGATTTGAAGCTGAACAAAAGAGATTAGACAAAGAATCTGAACAAAGGAGATTAGACAAAGAAGCTGCTACAGAGGAGAGGAAAGCTCAAGCTGCTGCAGAGGAGAGGAAAGCTCAAGCTGCTGCAGAGGAGAGGAAAGCTCAAGCTGCTGCAGAGGAGAGGAAAGCTCAAGCTGAGGCTGAAATTAGAAAAATGGAACATGAGGAAAGAAAACAGAAGATGGAACTTGATGAAAAACTCGCAACTTTGGAGTTAGAGAAATTGAAATTGGCGAGTACGGGTGCTCAGCAAACAACTTCGAGTACGACAAGGGAGTTTGTTAGTAGGATTAAATTGCCTCATTTCAATCCTTTAAAGGATGACGTAGCAGATTATCTAGATAGATTCCAATTTTTGTGCGATACGCATAACATAAAAAAGGAAAAATATGTTGAACAACTGATGCCATTTTTTACAGGTGACACAGTGACTACTCTTATGACAATAGACGAACATGAGAGGACTAATTATGATGTTGTCAGGGCAGCATTACTAAAAAAATATCAACTAAAACAAGAAGACTATCGTCTTCGTTTTAGGACAATGTTGCCAGAAAATGGAGTAGATTTCTCTGATTTTGTTACAAAGATACGTCGTACATTTACACGATGGGTTGAGTTGTCTCAGATTGAGAAAACATATGAAGGTCTAATGGACTTATTATTGCGAGATAAGGTTTTGTCATCTGTTAATGATTCTTTTCTTGCATTCCTTCATGAGCGTAAGCCTAAAAACTTAAAAGAAATGGAGGAATACTGTTGTCAGTATGCCACAGCACATCCCCATGCTACAGTTAGCAATTCTAAAGTGAAAGAAGGGTTGCCAGCTGCTTCGGCAACACCATATGGCCCTAATTTCAAAAAAAAATTTCAGGGTGCTCAACAAAATTGGAATAGGGGAAGTAATCAAAATTACACTCAGAAGCGGAGTAATCCAACACATGATGGTTCTTCGTCTATGCAGTGGAGACAAGATGGTAGTTCTCGTAATTTTAGTGGTAATAATTTGAGACACTTTCGCAAAGGCTATCCAAATAATAACTATTCAAATTTTCGAGGTAATCATTCTCGACGTCAAGATTATGACGATGGTGAATTTAGAAACCGGGATTCAAACCGGAATGATGATTACAATAGGCAATATGATAACAGTTACAGGGGAAATGATACTCGAAATAATTACAGGGGAAATGATAGTCGAAATAATTACAGGGGAAATGATAATCGAGGTAGACCTAGGTTTAACAAGAAAAGACCTTACCAACAGGCAAACTCTGCGCAACAAGAGTTTGATGGAGCCTGTAATACAGTAAATGATAGTGGTAACTCTAGGGCTATCACTGGTTGTGCTTTCGATTTTGGGAGAGCAACTGAATGCCCCCAATGCTTAACATTGTTCGATTCATCGACTGTATCTACGCTAAGTTGTGGTCACCCTCTTCCTGCTCTACCTGCTACAGTTGCGCATGATGGGAGAGGATCTCTCATCTTAGATAAAGGTCTAATAAATGATAGGCTAGTCTCAGTACTTTTCGATTCGGGAGGTACTACCGTCGGGGTTAAGGAGTCTCTGATAGATCCTTGCTGTGCCACTGGAAAAACAATCAAATGTGTTACATTTGGTGGTACTATGGAAAGCTATCCTACTGCTATTATTAGGATTGACACTCCTTTCTTCACAGGAGATGTCCATGCATGTCTTCTTCCTAATCCTATTGCGGATCTTATAATCGGTCGTATTCATGGGGTTAAGGAATGCACCCCGCAACAAATTTCTAGTTGGGAAGAAGAAAACATTCAAACGGTCAATGCAGTGGTGACAAGAGCTCAAGCTCTTAATCCCCCAACTTCATCTGATAATAGTAATGAAGTTGATAGCCAAGACGAGCACTTGGTGATTTCCCATGACTCGTTTGTTAAACGTCAAGAAGAGGATCCTTCTTTGAAGAAATACTTCCTTCTTGCAAAGAAAGGGGATCCCAATCAAAATACGAATCACAAATCGTATATTACTATGAAGAATGGTATATTGGTACGAATGGTACAAAACTCGGACAAGTCTATGCATTCGCAAATTCTTGTGCCTAAGTGTATGAGAGCCTTAATTCTTCGGCATGCACACGATTCTCAGTGTGCTGGACACATGGGTTTTTCCAGAACTAAAACTAGAGTCCTTGCGTCATTCTTTTGGCCATTCGTGAATAAAGACATCCGAATTTATTGCCGATCTTGCAAAATTTGTCAAGAGGTCAAGTCTAGGGGTCCGAGACATGCTGCTCCTATTCAGGCTGCAGATATTCCGATTCGGCCGTTTCAGAAAATGGCTATAGACATCATTGGTCCGTTCAAAATTAAGTCAGCCAGAGGACACCAATTTATCCTCACTTGCGTGGACATGTGCACGCGTTGGCCAGAGGCTATTCCTCTGAAGAGCATATCAACTGTCGATATCGCTGATGCTCTTTGGCTCGTATTTTCTCGTCTGGGATTCCCCGGAGAAATACTGTCGGATCACGGCACTCAGTTAATTTCGGACGTTATGTCTCAGGTAATGGCTACGCTAGACATTAAAAGGTCTCTCAGTAGTATTTATCATCCAATGTCCAATGGATTGGTAGAACGTCTTAACAGGACACTAAAGAACTTACTTGGCAAGATAACGGAGGATCATCCTGAAGATTGGGACAGGGTTTTACCTGCAGTCCTCTTTGCCTATAGAGAGGTTCCCAACGAGCATACAGGGTTTTCTCCGTTCGAACTTGTCTTTGGCGCGCAACCGCGCGGGCCAATGTCCTTGTTACACGATTTGATAACTTCCGATAATATTGACGATGATACACAATCGTCATATGAATATGTTATAGCTCTTAGAGAAAAGATTATCGAATCATGCAGGTTAGCAACTTCATCTTCCGAATTTGCGAAAGAAAAAGCTAGGCGATTTGCTAATAAGAAAAGACGCCTACGTCAACTTTGTCCTGGAGACAAAGCATATGTCTTACTGCCTTCAAGAGAGAATAGACTTCTCATTTCTTGGAAGGGTCCATACACTATAGTCTCGAAAATTTCTGATGTCGACTATATTGTCGATGTGGATGGAAGGCATAAAACCTTCCATATAAATATGCTAACAGAGTTTATTGAACGTCCAGACTATTTACAGCCTATTTTCCAGGCGACGGACGACTCTCCAGTTCAACATGGTCACATCTCATCCCTGTCTGTTATACAGGATGAGGAAACTATTTTTTCTGACGTGAACTTACCTCTTCCTGCGATTCCACTTACTTCAACGGAATCGTGGAGAGACGTTACAGTCTCTTCCAACTTGTCTTTTGAGGAACAGCGTCAAGTATCCTCTACGTTACAATCATATCAGGATGTCCTTACCGACATTCCTGGACACACAGATGTCATAGAACATGACATCATACTTACTGATCGTAATCCGATCAGAGTAAGACCATACCCAATACCTATTCATTTTCAAGCACAAGTCGAGAAAGAATTGGATGAAATGATTCAACTACAAATAATTGAACCATCCACTTCAGCTTATTCTTCGTCGATAGTTATTGTTCGAAAGAAAGACAATAACATACGTCTTTGCGTTGATTATCGCAAATTAAATCAAGTTACGAAGTTCGATGCTGAACCTATGCCGTTATTAGATGATCTACTTATTAGACTTTCTAAAGCTAAATTCTTTACTAAACTAGACTTGTCGAAAGGTTATTGGCAAGTCCCACTGACGGAACACGCCAAACCTCTCACTGCTTTTTCGACACCTAGGGGTCTGTTTCAATGGAATTTTATGCCTTTCGGGCTTATGAACGCCCCAGCGACTTTCGTGCGCATGATGCGACGAATTCTATCAGATCGTGCAGATGTCATTGCATATTTAGACGACATCTGTCTTTTCAGCGATACTTGGGAAGAACACTATGTGGGTCTAAAGGAATTGCTATCTACTCTACGTGAGCATAGATTGACTGCTAAACCCTCTAAAGCTTTTGTTGGGTTTAGTGAAATTTCCTTCCTAGGTCATCGAGTTGGTCATGGTCTGTTGAAGACAGAGGACCAAAACATTTCAAAGATATTAAATATCTCGGTTCCGAAGACAAAAAAGCAAGTGCGTAGTCTCTTGGGATTGATACAATTCTATGGAAGATTCATTGAGAATCTGTCCTCCATTATGGCACCACTTTCAACGTTATTGAAAAAAGGTTCTCCTAATATGGTGCGTTGGTCCCAAGAATGCCAAACTTCATTGGATCAGGTTAAGAATTTGTTCTCATCTCATCCTATCTTAAGACTACCAACGATTGATAAGACTTTTGTCCTTCGTAGTGATGCCTCTTCCACTGGGATTGGAGCGGCACTAATGCAGGAATATTCAGGAACTCTGCATCCTGTAATGTATATTTCTAGGAAGCTGAATGCGGCAGAAAGGAATTACTCGGTTTTGGACCGTGAATTGTTGGCTATGGTTTGGTCCATTCTTAAGCTACAAAGGTTCCTTCTGGGCGCGCATTTCTTTATGGAAACCGACCAAAAAGCTCTTACGGCTATGCAAAGTAAGGATTTGAAGAGCTCGAGATCTACTCGTTATGCTATTGCTCTTCAGCCTTTCCATTTCACGGTGCGAGCTATCCGTGGTTCGGATAATGTGATGGCGGACATATTGTCTAGATGCCCACATGATTCCAGTTAAATCTTGTGTCCTAGTTTTTCCTGATATATTTTCAGACTTAGGTCTGTCCTTAATATCATAATATGTTGTAATACAAATGTATTTGGATGATGTTTAGATAATTTAACAAATTTCATTTTGTCCATCCATCAGTGATATGTTGCTAAAATAGCATTGACATTTGTATATTGCTATGATTATATTATTTAGTAATGTTTGATATATGATTGGTATTGCCAGCAACTTAGGTTTCTTGAATGGTATCCCTTAGTTTGTTTGGCTTAAAGGAAATATTTTCTCCTATGTTGGGAGATGATTTGTACCCTCTTCTATTGTACCTGATATTAGGTTCATTGTTTGCATGAGCACAGAAGTGATACTGGTGCTATCTTGCTCATGAACATATTTAAAAAAAAAAATTGCATTTTTTTTTTTACAGGGGGGTGGTAGTAATGTTGCTGTCATTTTCGACGGAGTCATCTGTCAAGTTATTTGCTTATGTTTGTATCATAAGTATAATTGTGTCTTTACCTGCGATGTCAGGTTGATTAGGGGTTGTCTTCCCTTGTTTATTCATTCATTGTGTTTGACCTTTAGGGTCAGAGGTTGACAGTTCGGCGTAGGCCTATGGGAAGGTTTTTTTAAGCGGGAGTGAGATATACTTCCGGGAAGCCGGGAGGTCCTGTTTTTCTGAAGGGACCAAGAGTCCATTGTTTTTTTTCGGGGAGAATCTTCGAAGTAACTGCTATGGCAGTTTTCCCCAGTGAATCTCTGTGCGTCGGGATGACGACAGAATTCCTTGTGATGTTCTGAGGATTCATTTGCCAGGTAATACCGACCTTTATGCATTATTACGCTTTTCGGTGGCAGAACATGTAAAGGATTACCTACGGTGAACAGCAGCTCACTGATCCGCCATTTCAGAACTTATATATTTGTGCTCGAGGTAGCCATCCAAGACTGTTAGTCTTATATTGTCCAGAAATCCAGTGACGAAGATATATTGTGGGAGCCGCAGATTGGCGGAACTTCTATCTACAATAAGTATTACTGCAGGGTTGATGATAACCTATTTAACAGAAGTACACGGCCGACGTCAGAACGAGGCCTGTGCTTTCGGCTATTATACTACAGCCTGATATGTGCAATTGGCGGGGAGTGCCAAGTTGCACCTATGTGTCATAGTAACTAAGGCATCTGACGCGTTTAGTCAGAGACGCCAAGGGCGACGCTACGAACTGTCATTATTGAAGAACTTTGCTATTGACCATGCACGTCTATTCTGATGTTTACCTTTTTGAATGCCAAATGTATACCTATCGATGTCAGGTCAGCATGACCTTGTTACACTGACTGTTCCTGTTGATACTATGTGTGTTCCCGTCAATAAATGTCTTGAAACATGCCTGCAGTGTCAAAGCATCCTTGATTACTGCATGTGAGAGTATGGGTTGCAGGATCTACATCTATACGAGCCTAAACACATTCGCGCCTTCATTCGCAACCCACACTCAATTCATCATACGCTCGCACTACACATCTAACAACATGTATACTGTCTTGGGCCAGTGATCACCTCAACAAGAAAAAAAAGACAGTTACACAAACCTCTATCATCATACCTAGAAACTTATACAGCTTGATCTTACCTTTGATGTCTATACACCCTTACTCTTTTCAGAGAAGGGGGCATTTCTTATAAGACCAGTCTCTTATCTGGCACTATCCTGGTATCGCCTGATACAACTTTGTGTCCAGGATATCTTATAATTTAAACAATAATCAACCCTCTCGTGACACATAACCAGACTTTCCCCATCTCATAAGGTTTGCGGACGATGGCAGGAGGTCAAACGTTGATCTGATAATGAAGCTGAGTCTAAGAGGCGCCGTAAGCCATATATCAGTTGACCATTATTGCCTCTTATTGTTCACCATCTTGGTCTACCCTGTTCAACCTAAAAGTTGCTTATAATTGGGGTATTTAGTGTTATTTTATTTTAGGGTTTGTTTTATCTTTAGATAACTATTTCCTTTTGCACTTGTTGGTTTTAAGTTTGTATTAGTATTTGTTCTTTTTAAGTTGGTGGTTTTTTTCCCCTCTTTGTCTTTCCTTGTCCTATGAGTAGTTAGTAATTTTGACTTTTTATGTGTTATTTTTTTTAAACGATTTGTTAGTTTCTGTTGCTTAATTTCTATTTTGGTGTCGAAAAGAGGTTGAAGAGTAAGACAAGGTAAAGATGAACACAGTGAGGTCAAGCTATGTAAGTTCTCTGAGTCTAACTGTTGAGGTTGAATTCTTCTCAGGGTTCCTATCCGCCACCTCTAAGATCTCACTATGTGTACACTAGGCTCTGTGATGTTGTCTGTCTGAGTGTCTAGGGGAAAGTATGTAAGACTATGACTGAACAGAGACAAACAGACCTGAAAAACTCAATAATATTAAAAGAAGCAAGACTGTTTGTTAAAGTTGGGTTATGTATATAGGGGATATTTTCATATATACAATAATTTATTATTCCTGTCCCCGTTTATCTTTTGGGCAGGAATTTCAACCCAAAACAACAAATTATTGGTTACAGTCTGTACATAAATAGTTTTTGGAACTCTGTCCATAAAATTTCACTAACTACAAAAAGTCACTGGGAACAAATACTCTCACAAGTCTGGTTTGAAACGTATTTAAAACTCTATACTTATATTTAAAAGTTTGTAGTTTTAATCATTCTCAGTATGGAAAGTCATAAGTTGTGGCTGTTCTTTTATTTTAGAATATTTGAATAAACTGTCAAGTGCCTGGAATATAGGCACTTATCTTCAGAATAGGTCTGACGTTATTGTAGGCTCCAGAAGAGTGTTGATTCACCACATATTTCTTGACATGAAGACGTAAAGAATGTAGCTGCATTCAATCTGACGAGCATCCATTCAGAAACGCAGTCTTCTACAGATCTCTTGGAAATATTTATACATCGGATGATATCGTTCCTGAAACAAGAGCGAAATAGCCTTCCCTGTAGCACTGGTCTAAACTAGATTCATGCCACAACAACACACATTATGGTTAACTGAGTCATACAAGTGGGCTGAACATTAGGCCCCAAACTTTAACTTCATTATATACACAGTCAGGTCTGTGTTTTTTTATTCTTTTCTTTTCAATAAGTTTCAAAACCACTATCTCTCAAGTAGTGATTTCTTTCCATAACTCAACCTGTGAGGATGCACAAGTCCCGTGACCTGTTTATTTCTTTCTTTCAAACAGTCTATGCATGATTTTGCATACAATTTAAATATGTAAGGCTCTGCAAAAGCCAACCTCCTTTTTGGTCTACTGCTTTAGCATTCGCAAAAGTTGGAAAGCCACTAGCCAATATATTTTCTCTTTTTATTTATTGTTCATATAATACTGCATTTGGCATCTACGTAGGTCGGCATGACATAACCTACTTCCTATCATGACTGCTTCTACAATGGCGTCGTACTGGCTTCCATTAGCAAATGTCGCACTCACTTCTGGCACACACACTTGGTGGCAATATATTTAATACTAACAATGTATAATACAAATAAAATATTCTTTCTTACCCCAAGCAAAGGAATATCACATAATAATACACAAGTATTAACTTGGCGTTACATTTTATCCCCCTAACTTACTCTACCCCGACTAATCGAATTACACGTCTAGAAATTTCAATTTTCTCACGCAATCAAATGGAGCAGGGTTACAAGTGCGTATGCTAGTCTGGTCGCAATTTTATTTCTACAATATCTTGGTTATTTATGGAGCGATTTTAAATATTAAAAGTGATTATTACACAGACGACTGTCCTCTATCGTCCTACATAGTTTTCTTTTACTTATGTGTCTTAGTTTTCATTTTGGTAATTTTTTCTTAATTTATGGTGCTCTTATTCCTGAACTAAAATATTAATACAATAAATGTTCTAAGTCCAGATAATTTATTATAAAGAAAGTCTTTATGATATAATAGTAATCACTATCATCGTTTTCTTCAAACCATCTTTTTCATTTTCATTATCTAAGTTTCTTTTCAAATACACAGTTTAGGCTTTATTTTTCTGTTAAATCCACCTCTCCTCTTCCCCTATAGAACGAGGTGACAACTTTTTTTTTCTTTTCTCTCTAATGGCTAAATCGTACAGCGGTCGTTCACATTTAATTGGGGCGGGTGGAGTTTGCGCGTCTGTGTTAGGGGATGGGACTTACCCCGCGTTTAGTGTTTGAAATTCAAATTGTTAGTTGGCGATGGCCCTAGTAACCGTTGCTAAGGCAGTAGTTATTAATTGATTTTACAAGTTAGTTAATTTCCTACTGTTTATTTTTTTGTGGTACGGTTTGCCCCTGTCCTAGGCAAATATTCAAATCCAATAGTGGTGGGGTTTATTGGTTGAAAATGTACGATACTAGAGATTTGAAAGAGGAATTTATTGAGCGGGGTGTAAAACGGGTGGACTTTACTACATTTGGATTAATTTCTTTTCTGGGGTATTATTATTGTTATTCTTATTACTAATATTGTCACTGTTTTTAACCTTATATATTTTCCTTTGTTTTGTGTATATATCGTTTTAGTATTGATTGGGCTTCCTCTGGGGCATCAATACTTAAAACCATATCACCTGTCATGTCTATATTGTGATTTCTAAAGTGCAACCAACGTCCTTTTCAGGACGAACGAAGAAGAAGAAGAAAAGATTTCTAAAGTACGTTTTTAATTCTATCCTCTGTTGCTCGTATTTTTTACAGTGGATCAGGTAGTGGTCTATGTCATTTTCTTCCTGACATTCCTGGCAGTGTGGCTCCTCTATCATAATGTACGCTGCACCGAGACGGAGACGCCATTGCTTTTTGTTCGGGGGTACCTTTAATTCTTCTCTGACCTGGCACGTCCTTGTTGGTTCTTTCAGCAGTTTGAACGTGTGTCTGCCTTTACTACTATCCTTCCATGTTGTCTTCCATTCTTCGTTTATGGTTAGCTTCACTTGGCTTTTAATCTCCGATTTTCCAAGTCCTGCTCTTATATTGTTTTTACTTATCCTTTCATTTTTGGCAGTCTGGTCTGCCATCTCGTTACCATCTATACCTATGCGTGCTGGAACCCACACTAGCCTCACACTGCATCCTCTGTTCCCTAGTGATGTATTAATTGCAAGAATTTCTTCCTTTATGTCTGGCCTGCTGCATTTACCTGGGTGTTCTAGAGCTTGTAGTGATGACAATGAGTCTGTAAATATCGTAACTGTTTCTGGCGGATTATCTTTGATAATTTCTAAACTTTTTAGAATTGCTACCATCTCTGCGGTAAAAATCGAAGCCCCTCCAGTTACACTGTAACACTTTTTAATTCCCCACTGTGGTATAACTACTCCTGCACCTAGTTGCCCATTATCACCCTTGGACCCATCAATGTAAACCGCCAGGCTTTGTTTTGCAAGTTGATTTATGAACTCTCTACTTATCATTTTGGCGGGTGGGTCACTTCTTGTGCTACTTTACTCCAATAGTTTAATCTTAGTTCTTTCCGTCTTAGATCAAGGGGCGGTATGCCAAGAGCTACTTCTAGTGCTTCTACTGATGTTGATTTAAATGCGCATGTAATGGTTCTCGTGTCTGCATTTTGAATTATGTCTCGTTTTGCTTTGTTAGAAGCTGAAGCTGAGTCATAGACTATGCTGGCATAATCTAGTTTCCACCTGATGAAAGATTTATAGAACATAAGCATTATTTTGTTGCTGGCCCCCTATCCATTACCTTTTACTATCCTTAGCATATTTAGGAGTCCCTTACAGCTTTCCCCTAAAATATCTATATGTTTATTCCAATTTAGTTGTTTATCTAATGTTTTACCCAGGAATATAGTTGTTGAGGAGGTACATATTTTATGTCCTTTAATGGTTATATTGATTTTATTATTTTTTCTTAACTTTCCTTTGCTGAATATCATACCTACTGTTTTGTTTACATTAATTTGGTAGACCCAACTTATCATCCATTCTGAAACTTTGTCTATTTGTTTTTGAAGGTTTTTGGTAAACATGGTCCAAGTTTTGTCCAGATAGCCAAATGGCACAGTCATCTGCAAATTGTGATACTGCATTCTTAATGTCGTTAAATTAATCTGCTAAATCATTTACAGTTATTGTGAATATTGAAGGTGAAATCACTGATCCCTGAGGAATCCCATTCTGTTGTTCATATACTTCTGACTTATCATTGTTCACCTGTACAGCAAAATACCTGTCCTGTAAAACGTTTTCTAGATACCTATAGATTTTACCAGTTATGCCAATCTTTTTCATTTTGTAAAGAGCTCCATCTCTCTAGCATTCAGCATGTGCTCTAGTGACATCCAAAAAGACATGCCATTGTTTTCTTTCCTCTTGAACCCTATCTTGACTTCGTGTTCTAATCTTACAAGCTGGTCTACTTTACTTCTGTCTGCTCTAAACCCTGACTGGGTTGGGCTACATAACTGATTTTTTTCCAGGTAGAATTTAACCCTTTTGTTAACAACATATGACGAATGAGTTAACCTACAAGATTTATAGTCTGCTAAGCTAATGCTGTATTATGTCACCACTACTTTTTGGAATAGCTATTGATTGGGTTATGAAAACTATACCCACAACGAACAATTAGGTATAAAATGGACAGATGGAAAGTCCCTGGAAGACCTTGATTTTGCAGATGATTTAGCATTCTTAAGTCCAACCCCCAGACAGGCCCAAGAAGCAGTAAATAATCTGTATCATCTCTCGGTTAAAATAGGTCTCCAAATAAATGCCTCTAAAACTAAAGTTATGAACTTTTCTAACGACACCTTCGATATCATCCTGAACGGGGAAAAACTACAGAAAGTTGAAAGTTTCAATTATTTAGGCAGTAAAATGACTCAGGATGGTGACACAACAAGAGAAATTCATACTAGAATTGCTTTGGCAGCTAGCGCCTTCAATAGATTATCTAACATTTGGAAATTACGATCACTGAATATACATACCAAACTACGTCTGTTCAAATCGAATGTTATCTCAGTGTTAACATACGGCTGTGAGAGTTGGAAAATAACAAAATCATTGGAGAACAAGCTGAATACATTCGAGAACAAATGTCTTAGAAAACTCATGAACATCAGTTGGAAAGAATTCAAGACTAATCGGCAAATAAGAGAAGTTTCTAAGCAGAAATATGTCTCCGACTATATAAGGAAAAGACGATGGTCATATATCGGTCATGTCTGTCACGTGACCGATAATCTATTTTACCATCTTGTCCATAATTTGATTACTTTTTAAATGTCCTGGTTTTCCTCGTCATTTTGTATTTTCTTTTTCTTTCATTTTCTACCTTCGTGGCCAAACTTTTTCACCTTCTCAAACCCCACCCGAGGTTTGGTTACGTTCCGGCCTGTAGCGGTCAGCGAACGATAATATTATCTAAGCCGCACCTGGTCTGACCAGGGGAATATCTCTTACGTTTAAAGCCTTTGATCACGAGCGAAAGGGTCCCTGTGTTTGGCTTCCAGAACGCTGCTTCGGATCATAATATTATGCATCCTGGAAACAGGGGGAGACAAATCCGCGGTCAGTCTTTGGGTTTTTGCCCTTAGACAAGATAGAGCATAATGTTATGCATTTCTCTACCTGGGGAACTTTCGCACGATTTCTGTTGTCTTACTCTAGATTACGTCTTTCGCCGAACTTCTGTAGAAATATGCAGGCCAGGTGTCCGGGGGGAGCGTCCTTTGTGATCTATAAGAGTAGACTGGTTTTAATAGACAAAGACATTCGTAAATTTTCCTGGCCCGTAGATGACCATCATGAGATAAGGCAAACTTTAACACAGTACTAGAATGTGTTTGCCTATGTTCTAGTCATTTTCGGGGTGAGTTGACATATCTTATAATTATAATATGATATATTCATGTTAGCTTTTATATATATCTGTTAGGAAAGTGAATTCATTTCTGAGGACTTCTCCTAGTAATTTTATTCAGTGATAAGGTAGCGCTGTCTACGGCCTAGTAAGGGTGCTTAAACTGTTACGGTTTATCATGGGTTAAATGTTAAACTTACAATAACAGATATTAGGCGTAGAATCAGTCCACGAATGCTTACCATTGGGTTAAGAGTCAGCTAAATTAACTGTCATTTCTGTAAGATAATGTCAGGTGTGGATTGTTCACTTTAAAACTGAATAGTGAGATGCAGGTAATAACTCTAGATTATAGGAGATAGTCACTTATTCCTTTTTGATAGATATTTCTAGTGGCAAGGGAGGATCATTTTATGCTTACTTGTGTGGCTAGGCACTAGTCTATAACTTTCACTGAAAGCAGTCACCAGGCATAGATATAATTATATCGTATGATCTAGCCACAACTGTATTATTATAGCAAGAACATTGCATTTTCTTTGTACTCATTTTGTGGAATGCTAATATATTTTCCAAAGGGGACATACGATTTATTTGTGTAATGTCAAATGCTGTAATCTGTTTATGTAAATTCATTTAATGTTGTAAGATGAATAAGCATATTCTTTTAACTGTAACTACAGGTTAGGTTTCCTGTATGTTGAGATTGGGAGAAGAGGAGGAGATTTTGCTGTCAGAACATTTAATGACAGTTACATGGGTGTACAAAAGATATTAAGCCTATGCGGGCGCGTGTTGATAATTGATATTTTTAAGGAACAGGAGACATGGTTAAAGACAGCCCTAAACTATCATAGCAATAACTACAATAAATTTAATCCCATAGTGGAGCGAAACTTTCTGTATAAAGTTAGTGTGATTATTATTTGCTTGAAGTAAAAGGGTGTCTCTTTTTGGGTCTCAGTTTCAGGGAGACCGAATCGCTAGAGCAGACTCCAGTCAGGCGAAGAACGAAATATTCTCTTCGATCTAGAGGGTTTCTGAATACCGCTAGCGTCACGAATCGTCAACCCCGTTCCTGAATCAAAACCCCTTTTTTTTTGTCAACGCCAAGTTAAGCTCACGCAGTGCAACGGAGCCAACGCAAAATCTGGAATCGCCAAACGCAGTAGTAGTTCTCTACTCGCCTATTGGATTACCAGCCAGAGCATTGCGGCTTCCAGAATATCAAAACCGCTCAGCATGCCTATAGCAGAATTCCATATCACCCGACTTTGTGTGCCTAAACGTGGCACTCAGCAAACCACAGCCAAACCAGTTTAAACAGGATTTACTACCCAGCACGCAAGAGCCTAGCGCCGGATAAGCGCGCCTGGGACTCTTTGTCCTCAAGTGACTTCTTCTGGTGTATTTTCTGGATACTTAAAACCTCGCACGTATGAGCAGCCATCTATGGACAGAGTTCCAGCCCCCTCTCGCGAGTAGCGGTCACCAACGTTTAGCACCAACAAAGAAAGTTTTGTAGGCTAGTCCCTCACGAAGGATCTACAAGTAATACACTTTCTGGAGCTAGCTTTTGGTCCCACGACCGCGGACAGGCTGTATGATAAGAGAAAAGAGTGAGAGCAGGAGGTGCTTAGACAGACTTGACGCTTTACTCAATCTTCTTCCACAAGACAATTTAATGGGGGCTCGTCCACTATCCCTTGTCGATTTCACTACTATTGGACAAATTTGAACTACATCTGCAGCAATCGCAACAGATGAGGTTGCAGTCTGGTAGGAATCTCTCACAAGATTCTATTCTGATTCTTAGAGTGTAGTGTTCTGCAGATTATAGGAATTTCTTTCCCCTAGATATATCGAACTATTTCTTTTGGGTGGAAGTCGGAACAGCGTTTTTCTCCACAGCAATCATAAATATTAAGTTACATTTATTGTTCATGCTACACATGAGACAGCTGGTAAAGGTTGATGGTATCACTGCTGAGTTTTTGGTTGACAAATCTGACGACTATTGTTGTAAAAGTCAGAAAAAAAATTTTTTAAGGGTTAATATGAAGACCAAAAGAAACACTTAGAAGAACAATAATAAGAGAAGGAAGAACATTGGGCCTAAATAATGTGCAAGAGTTAAGAGGAGTGGCGTCACAACGAACAACCTGGAGAGCACTGGTTTCTGCCTTATGCGCCGTGTTTGGTGCTTAAAGAATTTATTATTATTATTTATTATTATTAAGCTAATGCTGACCTCGAACACCTGGCATCGTGTGCCTTTGCACGTGTGGGGCCTCTGCTTTCGCGTAACCCCGAGTAACGAATACATTATTCTCGAATCTACATCAGAGACATTTAAGTTCCCCGTAATTACATAATGTTATACGACTGCTTACCAAGAGTTCGACGAAAGACGGTTAAACGGGCTCGCTACAAAAGGCGTTGCGGGAACGTGGGTTTCTCGGCATAAGGAACTCTTTGAGTTAGAAGAGAAGGACAAAATACCAGAGGATAATCTTCAAGTATATTGTGCACACCTAAATGAGCTGCATAAAAGCAAGTTTCAGAGGTTTAATTATCTTCTTTTCATCACTATTCCAAACTGGATAATAAATCTATTCCTGGACACGTGAAGTGAGAAAATAGGAAGGATGGAAGAGGAACTGATATCGCTGCACAATGACGTTGATCTTATGCCAATGTTAAAAAAATCATATCAAGACTTTTGGTTGCAGAAAGAAATCTCTGAATGCTATCCTGCAGTGTCTTCTTCTTCTTTGATCCTTAGCCGCCGACTGTCAAAGCAGGCAGTGGCCATTACGCCTGGTGGCGTCTTGTAGGGCAACAACAAATGGATTCCACTTTGCTCGGTCGGCGGCCATCCTTCGTACAGTGCCCCGACTCTGGTTCATTCTTTGCATCTCAGCCTCCACAGTCCTCCGCCAAGTTGTTTTTGGTCGGCCTCTCTTTCGTTTTCCTTCAGGGGTCCATAGCATAGCTGTTCTTGTGATGGCATATCCAGCAGTGTGAGGAAAGGTTAAGATGTTCTGTATCGTATTTAGGAGAGCGCGGTTGTCCGACTTCTTTCGAAACAAAGAAATAGACTGCAAAGTACTGAACGTGGGAATCTGAGAATCCTTCTGAGTAACTGTCAGTCTGATGTTGAGAAGCTGATATCACTGCACCAGGCACATCCATCTCACTGAAAGTTAAAAGAACAATGAAGTAGGTTTGTTACTAATATACTCTGCTATACTAGTCATGAAAGTTTTGTTATACTGCATTAAGTAATTAAGTTTTTCTTTTTAAACTAAATTAATAAATAAGCAGAACGTCCGATTGACAGAATGGTTAGAGCCTGGTCTCTCGCGGCAAATGTGCGGGTTTGAATCACGGTACCGACACGCTCCAGTCTACCCAGCTGTAAATGGGTACATGACTAAGTTAGGGAAGGAAAAGGCAGCGAGGAAGGGAACTGGTCACCCACACCTCTCGATGCTGGACCTAGTATGGTGAAGTCTCTAACACTTCACTCCCCCACAGCAGTATTTGCTATGGGACCACCTTGACCTTTCATAAATAAGCGCATCTGTAACTTTAAATTAGAATGTAATAAATAGAGCAATTAGTTGTCACTGTTTTAAATTAGAATGTAACAAATAGAGCAATTAGTTGTCACTGTTTTAAATTAGAATGTAACAAATAGAGCAATTAGTTGTCACTGTTTTAAATTAGAATGTAACAAATAGAGCAATTAGTTGTCACTGTTTTAAATTAGAATGTAACAAATAGAGCAATTAGTTGTCACTGTTTTAAATTAGAATGTAACAAATAGAGCAATTAGTTGTCACTGTTTTAAATTAGAATGTAACAAATAGAGCAATTAGTTGTCACTGTTTTAAATTAGAATGTAACAAATAGAGCAATTAGTTGTCACTGTTTTAAATTAGAATGTAACAAATAGAGCAATTAGTTGTCACTGTTTTAAATTAGAATGTAACAAATAGAGCAATTAGTTGTCACTGTTTTAAATTAGAATGTAACAAATAGAGCAATTAGTTGTCACTGTTTTAAATTAGAATGTAACAAATAGAGCAATTAGTTGTCACTGTTTTAAATTAGAATGTAACAAATAGAGCAATTAGTTGTCACTGTTTTAAATTAGAATGTAACAAATAGAGCAATTAGTTGTCACTGTTTTAAATTAGAATGTAACAAATAGAGCAATTAGTTGTCACTGTTTTAAATTAGAATGTAACAAATAGAGCAATTAGTTGTCACTGTTTTAAATTAGAATGTAACAAATAGAGCAATTAGTTGTCACTGTTTTAAATTAGAATGTAATAAATAGAGCAATTAGTTGTCACTGTTTTAAATTACCAGTTGCTCTTATTTTTCGCTCTTTATAGTTTTTTTTTTTTTTTGGGTGTGTGTGCTGTTGGGAAATGCAGGGGAGGGGGCGCTAGGGACAAACCCTGAGAGCCAAGGGACGTTTTCTGATTAGGTGATAGAAGCTTATTACACCTGTACTTGTCAGACATTTTCCAACTTTGTACGTTTTGCTTTAAAAATTCTTACATTTTCTTATCTTAAAAAAAAAAAAAAAAATTGTGAACTCAACTTTTAACATATGGCACTCTTTCTAACACCTCGCATACACCAAGGTTGCCACTCAAGTTCTAGAGATAAACCCAGATTTTATTCTTAAAAAAACCAATAAATACCCAGATTATTTATGCCTCAAATACACGGGATAGACGATGCTTACACAATCTTTTAGTGCAACTGTATCACAAATAAGCTGTGTGCTACCAATTTTTTTTTTTTTTTCATTTTTATTTTATTTTTTAATTACCAAAAATTCACAAATATATAAAAATGATTTTATTAACACCCCAATATAAGAACTCTTGAAAATGATATATTTTAACAGTAACATGCTTACAGCAGTTACATTAACAAAATGTTCCTCAAATCAAATATAAAATGTTAGTTGTAACTTGTTACTGTTGAAAATTGTCACTTGTCAGCGACTCAGCATCCATGTCGACAACTTCGTCAAGATCATATGCAAGAATTGACAAAGTGGAATCTTTGCATATCTCTGCCGACATAGTCCTTCACGCACATCTTCAACCATGCTTTTACTAGGATTAAACCTATGACAAACTCCATCTTTGGCAACTGCTTGCTTGGCTAGTATTCGATTGGAAACTGTTTCACATAAAAGCTTGTTGGTTTGTTTAGTTTTAACTAAGTTAACTTTCGAAAACACTCTTTCGACGCATGCTGAGGAGAGAGGTGGCGTGTGTGTCGTCATGCTGCTACAAGTACCTAGCGTACCTTCATCATCGCTCATTTTATTATCTTATAATAACAAAAAAAACAATATGCTGTTTATCTGTTTAAGTCTGAAATTTAAAACACATCGTAAAAATGACTGAGTATTGTAGACGATAGCCATTAACAGAATAACAGGAAAAAGATAGTTGATGTGGTTAAAAACAAGAATTAAATTTAAGTGGAATAAAAAATATATAGCACATAATGTTTTACATTTAATTATAATATAAATATAATGCTCAGTGCACAGAATATACATACATTGTAAATGCCAATTGTCAAATATACCCAGATTCAGTGGCGGCTTTCTTTAATGTGCTGTTGAGCTGCAGCACTCCCTATAAAAAAATGACTGCATACTGTCTCTACTAACGTAATCCGGACAGACCATAAAATTGAGGTTACACCGGAAGGGTTGAATAACTTGAATACAAGACACACAAAAAATTATCTAAGACCGTATCGTGGAGTGCTGCGAACGATTTCAGTTCAAGTGACCTTGACCTCTTATAAGCGAATGCTTGTTATACACAGCTGCGTTTGGGTTGAATTTATTTAACTCTTTGACTCCGGAACAACGCTCTGAGCGTGGTTTTTAGACTATCACGAATGAAAATTACGGCACAGGGTGAAAAAAGTGCGGAGTCAAAGAGTTAACAAGTGCTGTAACGAAAGACAGCCCCAAGGGCAATGAACTGTAATTAAAGGGAAGTTACAATGAAAATTTTAAACACGAGAAATAGCAGCATAAATGTCTGTGTAACCTGGTTTGAAACTCGGGAAACTGCTTCGACTGACAAGGATTACTCCTAGTTGCAGTAAACTTTTAAAATAACTTTTCAGATGTTCTTGACAGATTTTAGATGAGATAAGACACTAATCATTTGTGTCTGGGTTGATATTTTACATGGTGGTCACAATTTGTGAGTGTTATGTACCGTATAGTATTTTAAAATGAATGAACAGTGCAGCACCCCCAATGACAACCCCCTGGAACCGCCACTGCCCAGATTAATGCAGATTTGAAGAAACAATACCCAGACGGAAGCCAAAAAAAACCCAGATCAAGTAAACAATACCCAGCTGTGGAAACACTGGCTATCACCTCGGACAATTAATTATTTTAGTACTTCCGTTTCCGGTATATATTGTCTCTGTCTCTCAAAAACATAGATGCGAAGTGTAAGAAATATTCTCATATTTTATGAATTTATTTATTAATTTAAAAAAAAAAATAAGTACAGCTTTCTTGAATTTTAAAACAAAATAATACACGTTGTGGATGTTTTGTTATGTTTTTGTGCATTAAGTATTTCAAATAAAAAGACCAGTTGTCGCAAACCATTGGTTTGTAAACTCTTAATTCGAAAGGCAGTCCACCATAATTTTGGATAACCAACTTTAACGCGAGAAAGATACGCAAAACAATCGCATTCCGTCCGACTGATAATCAAGTCCTAGGATCTTCTTACGAACTTCTGCAAAACACTTTCATCTATTGGCCGCTCCGACCAACGCATGTTTTCACGAAGAGAGCAAAAGTTATTTACATTTATGATTTTATTCCCAGCTATTCTTTGCTGTGTTTTGCCAGAAATGTTAAAACGTAGACAGTGGCAGATTTATTGCGAGTACTCTACGTCTAAAATCATTAAAATGTTTAAATACAGAATCTACTACAAGTAAATTATGGACGGCGTCAAAAGAGTTTATAGAGCAAAGAGTCTGGAAGAAAAATGCAATGCCATTCACTTCATTAAAAAGAAAAGAAACGCAGAAGCTACGTCTAAAGAACTTGACATTCCGTTAAATACGGTCAGCAGATGGTTCAACAAAAAAAAAAAAACAACAACAACAACAACAAAACTACAAGACAATAGTGGATAAGTACGAAAGTTGGGAATTAACTTTTCTAGCAAAGTGGAATAAACATTCAAATACAGGAGAAGAAATCATCAGTCATCCGTTTGTTTGTTTGTTTGTTTTCCTCATAAATGTTAAATTGCCCGAACAAAAATAACAGTGGAGATTTCCCGTGTCGAACCTTTAGACGCACCTACATGCTCGAATTAAGTGCACATCACTGTATAATGATTAGTGAGGGTATGGCGGGAAAGTGAAAGTTTAGTGAAGCTTTAGTAATACATATTAAAAATGACAAATTAGTAGTCAACTAAATATCATGTTAACTTTCCCAAGCTTTCACACCCTCTTCCTCCCACCTCTTTAAACAAACATGACAGGTATGAGGAGACTACCATTTTTAGACAAAGGAAAAAACGCACGCACGCACATCCGCACAATTTAAAACTATTATTTTACTGTTTTACACAAGTTGACCTATTTAGTTCCCGCAGGTGTCTGAAGAGACAGAGACAGAGACAGCACAAGACAACTGCAGCCTCAGGTATGTCGAACACATTGATTAATATGAGGTTGTGCTTGGGGCTAGCTACCTCATCACGTGACAACAATTGCCACATTAAACCACCACTGACGGAACAAATGAATACTTAGTACAGGTTTCCTACAAGGGGGACAACTAGAGTAGTGGCTCCATACTTTATAAGGATCGCAAAGGGAAATGATTATTTATAAAAATTGGACATTAGGAATAATGCCACGACCAAGTATCGGCAATCGAACATGTGATCTGGAATTAAAGACATTATGTATTCTAAGCATAACCCATTTGAGGTTGGATGAGACAATTTTCTTCATAAATAATATATATACGAGTATTATATATTATATATTATATATAATAAAGTCATGTGACTTATTTTGTTTGTTTGATTTTTTTTCTTCTATTTATTTAATGTATAAGCACAATTGTGATTATCCCTATTTATATTTGACAAATGTGATGCCACTTTCTCATGTCGGCAGTCATTCATATTATTTGGAATTGAAAACATTATATATCCTAATTATAACCCATCAGAGGTTGAACGAGATATTTTAAATTTTTTTTTCATTAATTAAATTTTTAAAAAAATCATATATATATATATATATATATATATATATATATATATATATATATATATATATATATATATATATATATATATATATATATATATATATATATATATATATATATATTGGGTCATGACTCCCAAGTGTCTCAGCCTCCTGTTGTCTTGTATCGAAAATGAACCCATTTCACTTTGGTAGCAACTTTAAAATCCACAACTCCGCCAGCCGTGGAGGCAATTGTGAAAGTAACAAAAAGAAGACAAATTATTCCGTTCGTTCCGCCGCACACCACGACTAAGGACAGGCACTGACACACCTGCGCGAAGCCAACGAGGCTAGCCACTGCGCGCTATGAACTGTAATTCTGTGCCCAACACCTCTTATAATATACACCGCGTGTTGCCCGTCAGTCACAGCCCTTTCACCAGTACACCGAAAAACTCAACGTACTGTGGACTTAGAAAAATTCCTGATGTTTTCTGTACCGCAGAGTTTACTGTTCCGAGTTCCACAACCCATTGCGGTTGTTCCACAGCCAGCATGATGCCTTTTCCGCAGTTTCACTAAGCCTCTTCAGTGCCCTTGTTCTCGACTGTCATCTCAGCCCCAACAGTTTCAATAAATCATACACTGATGCAGCAACGAGCCCTCTTGCACTCACCTCAACAGCCACAATTCTCGTCGTCTGGTGCCAAGTGACGAATAATTAGACTTGGCTGCGCACTTTGAAACCAAGCTTGGATTGCAATAACGATAACGCAAATTGTGTAATCTAAGACTTGACAGTCAAGCCGGCTCAAAACTTTAAAGGCCGAAATGGTAAATAATTATAAAACAGCCTGAGAGCCCAGTTGGTCTCTTTAATTTTATCTAAGACTCAGCATGCTTCCTAGTTGTTGATATAAAACACTTTATTTTCTAAATCAAAAGATTCATTCAATTTGAAGATGGAACGAACTGAAAGAATTGTTTCTTCCCAATGTAGGTAACAAGTTTTTACTTTTGTTTGTTGTGAATCACCCATTACAATATTACAGCATGAATATCGAGTTTGATATAATTTTAGTTTATTGTGCCAGAATTAGTATGATCTCGTATTATATATTATTATCGCATGTATTTTTGCATTGACATCCTTTCGTTTATTCTTTTTTTTTTTAAATATAAAGTATCCCGTTCAACCCTTGATGGGCTATAATTAGGACATATGGTGAACTAATTCAAGAAAATAAAATCAGATTTCCAAAATTTATTCTATTTTCAAGTGTACACATTTCTATGTGCTCATAAAAAAATTTTTTTTCGTCTCACGGTCTTTCAATATTATTTTAACAGTTGATTCTATGACTGAGAGTTGTTAATATTTAACGTATAAAGTATGAGTTTTTTTTTTTTTTTTTTTTTTTTTTGTATTAACTAATTTTTATTTTCAATAAATGAAGATGTAAGGGCCAAAAATATATTAATTTTCATAAATTACCGTTAGTTTCCATAAACGCTAATATATTTATTTATTAATTAGTTTTCCATGCATACTTATTCATACTAAATTGTGTACATGAAGAACGCACTCACGTCATTAATTTTGTTTATATTTTTGTATTTACGCAAAGTACATTTTTAGCTTGAATGTGGATTGTTTTAACCTTTCCTTTAGGAAGAGTTGGTACTTCTACTTCGCATCACTGTCCAGTAATGACTCTCTCCGGTGTAATAGTGATTGGAACTGATATTATCGCTATGCATTCATTATTAGCCTCCTGTTAGATATTTGCAAGTTAACTGATAATATAGCCAGTTGCATTTAATCGATAAAATACAAACTTTTAATAGGCTCCACTATTATATGATCGTGCATGCATTGAGTACTTGCATAAGTAAAACAAGAAAGAAAATACCATAGGTTAAATAGCCTACTGAAAAGTAGGCTAGTTGAGAGACAAGCTCGAGACCTTATGTTCAATGTGAGTTTCAAATAATAAAGCAGAGACAGAAATCAAATTTAGAATGGATCAGAACTGTGGAAAGAACGAACAAGATTCCAGGTAACTGCAAGATATAGCCTACAGTAACATGTAAAGTTAGCTGCTCCAGATATGATTTTGTCATTCGCACAATAGGCCTTTTGCTCATTTTATGAAATGAAGTAATGGTGACTAGCATGTAGCCTAGTCCCGTCGAGAATTGTTACTCACACAACTCGGGAAAGGATGGGGGGGGGGGAGGAAGGGTTGGAAAAAACAACGTTATATTTTGTTTTACGTGTGCAGCTGTAGAGTTTTCAAATCAAACTGAATATTTACATTTGACTGAATTTTCAATGCTGGTATAAAGTCTATTAGGCCTACTTCTTAGGTAGCCTAACCTCTTTATTATGATCCTAGCTGCTTACATTTATTAAAATTTGTGTGTGTGCATTAGAAGTAGTAGCCTCCTTCAGTCGTAACTGACTGGGAAAGATGTACCTTGAGGTGATATCCCTTAGCTGTGTTTTTCTGGTTCCTAGAGTTTTCAAATCAAACTGAATATTTACATTTGACTGAATTTTCAATGCTGGTTATAAAGTCTATTAGGCCTACTTCTTAGGTAGCCTAACCTCTTTATTATGATCCTAGCTGCTTACATTTAAAAATTTGTGTGTGTTAATTAAAGTAAGCCTCCCTGTACAAAGATATCCCTTAGCTGTGTTTTTCTGGTGTTCCTTTCGCAAAACCTCTGTAAAAACCTGTACAAAGACCCGCAAAACCTGTACAAAGACTGAAAAACGTAACAAAAGAGTTTATTCATGTAAAAGTATATTCAATTAGATGGTTCTGCACCATCATAGTGACATGCGGCCTTTGCCTTTTTAAGCATGTCTTCACTTGCTTTAAAACCTTAACAACAAGAGTTAGAATTTATTTTGCATTGTAGAAATGCTGTGACTGTATCATCATTTAGTCTATTTCTGCAGTCCGTGTGAATCTTTTTCATCATAGAGAAAGACCTCTCACAGTCAGCATTGCTGTGAGGCAATGTCAATAAGCGTTTCACTATGACTGCCAGACTGGGAAATCGTGTACGACCAGTGCTAGTTTTCAGGTTGATTATGTCAAGCCAGTACCTAGAAAAGCTTCTTTTTTGTCCAGCGTCAAATCTTGAAATACATTCATCAGGCAGCAAACAATAATCTTCAAATTCATCCTTTAACACCTCTTGGTCTAAATGTGGTGCAAAAGTGTTGGCCAGCTTACAGATTGCTGTATATTGAACTGTGTCTTTAAAGGCTGGATCAAGAATTTTGATATCCTTAAGGACTTCATTCTCAAATGGAAATTTATCCAATATCTTTTTCACAACAGCAACATAAAAGTTCCTCACATCTCTGAAAAATGAATTTCTCACTTGAGAACTTATATCTAACTCTTCCAGTAATGTCCTGTTGGACAGACCAACAGCAAGTGTATGGTCATCATGCTGTAGATCACGTTCAGCATACTTTAACAATCTTATATCTTTCACCTCTTTTACATATTTCATCTCTACAAATTTGACAATAAATTTTCGTAGCAGACGATCCATTTCATCCATCATACCACCTATTTGGGACTCATCTGTCTGAAACAATTTGTTAAATTCAGTCAACAGAGGTAGCACAAATTGGAGAAAACGTAGAGTCATCTGGGTCAGTGGTGATTTTAGTAACTGATGAATGTTTTTGACACGGCATGGTTTTTCCATATCGTCGTGGCTCTCGAAGTATGAAGATAGAGCAGAATATTGATTTAAAATTCTGTCCACTACTTTCTGCAAAGAAAGCCAGCGAGTCTGGCAGTGCTTTAGTATGTCTAGTGCATCCACTCCTGTAAACAGTTGAAACTCTCTGTATGATTTTTTCCGTTTTGAGCTATGCTCAAAATGATAGAAGATATCTATCAAAAGGTCATCAACAGGAATAGTCAGCTGCTTTATACCCTCCTTGGCACAAAGATTTGCAAGGTGGCAAATACACCCTATACTAAACACATCAGGGTTCTTGCTCTTGATTCGCGTTAGTACAGAGTTTGATTTGCCAACCATTACATTGCAGTTGTCACTTGCAAAACCTATACAGTTAATCCATGGGATTTGTAAGTCGCTGAACACAGCATCAATATCACTGAAAATAGCTTCACTGGTTCCACCAGTACCGACCGGCATGCCCAGCAACCTGGTTCTAGGTCCTATGCCATCTTCAAATACCCTCACCATTATAGCTAAACGCTTGTCAGTTTTTCTATCATTTGACTCATCGATCATCAAGGAGAAAGGTGTCTTCCTGCATAATTTGATGACTGGCTCCGTTGCAGATGGAGCCAAGCAGTTTTTAATAATGGCTGTTGTTTTGGTTCGCTTGCATTTGAAACGTTTGGCAATAGCACTGTCCGGAAACATCTCAGCTGATAAGTCTGAAAAATGGTCAGCTATAGAAGCAGCTATGTTGTGTTGAGCAATAAAATTTGCAAATAAAACTTCAGCCCTCGTTATTTTATCATCTTCTTGTTGAGGCTGAGTAAAGAAGGCCTTGATAGAACTTCCGTTCTTCAGCTGATAGTTCCTTTCATGCAGTTTTGTTTTGAAATGCTCCCTCACATCGTGTAAGCCAGATGCCATCACTTTAATATCTCTATTGCATATTCTACAGTATGCATGTGAAGAGCCTAATTTGGATGTCTCAATAATCCCAGGGAATGCAGTTGTCCAGTCAGATTGAAACTTCCCACGACGTTGATCTTCTTCTAACCTCCTTTTTTTAAAGTTAGGCTCAGCCATGCTGTTAGATGGATGCAATATTTCCTGCTAGACAGAAAAAAAAAATATTAATGTGAAAAAGTAAATACAAATATTAATAATCAATTTGAAAAATATAATTATTTGTAATTTTAATATTATATAATGAAATAGAATCTTGGAAAAAAAATTAATACAATTTATGGTTGAAATGAAGAACAGTTGCTGTGTTTTCTATAGTGCCTTATAAAAGTACAGGCCTAAAGAGACCAGTAATAAGCATTATGGGTTAGGAATCTTAAATTTAAAATCTAATAAATTTTTTGCTAAAGCTGGTAATGAAAATATAAACTAGCGCTGGCGTAATATTAGCCTGTATATTTTCTACCGAACTTCAAAAATTGGAATAGCCGTTAAAGCCCAACTGGTAGTTTTAAATAGACCTTCCCATACAAATTTTAGTGTCAATCAAACATTGATAGTAGGCTAATTAATTATTTAATAATTATAAATCATTGAATGACCGTAATGATGACCACCAAAGGCAAAATAACATTGTTTTTTAAAGAAACGAAATTAAAACTAAGAAGAGAAGTAGGCTAACTCCAAATAAACTTTTCTCTGATCGAGTTAAGATGTAAATTTTCCACGCTATTGTGGTTTTTTTTTTCTTTTCAGTTTCATAATTTGGTAATATCGGAATGACGTTCGATGAATGCTCCGCGTGTATTTTCGTACCATTTAGATTTAGGGTTAACCCTAGCTGTAACCCTAATTATAACTCTAAATGGTACGAAAATACATGCGGAGCATTCGGCGACCGTCATTACGTTATTAGGCTACCCATAATTTGTAGGCTATTGTATTATTTTTCAAATTTACATTTCTTACGCACTTTCTACAAGTTTTAGTGAAATCAAATAATATGTAGTGGTATCAGCCTTTTTTTTTTTACCAGCCGTAAATAATCAATTATGCTAAACCTTAGGGGAAAAGAAAGCATAGGCCTAAGTTATCTGACAGTTAAATCTAACTTCATCTAAACAATGTTATTGTAATATTTTTTAAAAAATGAATTACTTACCAATACTAAACTGGAAATTAATCCTAAACAATAGGCTCGACTCAAAAAAGATTTCAGTGCTGCGTAATCGTTCAAATAATCAGTAACCTCGCGCTAGCTTTAGCGAAAAATTGTGAATGAACACGCCACGCACATCCCGCGGCAATTGAAAAATAGGCAGCTTGATTTTCATTGGTTATTTTTTTTTTTATCCACTTGGCTTAAAATCTCGCCGAATCTCATGACGCAAATTGTGTAGTGGCACAAGATTTATATGTATATTTAATAATTAGGCAAAAAAACCCGTACAGACCCGTGTACGGCCCGTACACATCTGAAAACGCAAACACCCCGTACAGATTATGGGTAAACCTTTAAGTGTGGCATGTATGCTTTCGACACGTTCTTTTCTCTTCTGTCCTCTTTAGGGTGCGAGCTTGGGCACAGTTACATAGGATACAGTTTTGTACCAGCGACATCACAGGAGTTGCCAGAACAATGTTGAATCAACATTTTTGAGCTAACATTTATAAAGTAATAACAGACATGTGCCAGCTGAATATAAAAGAAACACAAATATAAATTTTATCAAGAAGAGAAAAAACATGACAGCTTAGATCCAACTGCAGAAGCTGTTTTGCGAGTTACTGACATTCTTTTTCTTTCTTGACAAAAATATTTTCCATGTTCAGTTAGTGATGAAATTTAGTACAGTAAAGGAATAGCACATTTGATAATACCTGTTACTATTTATAGCATGACTTGACAGGAAGTAGTCACAGACAAGGCATTTTTATAATATTTGATACACAAATGTAGTGATGCAATGTAGAAGCCACTTTTTGATTGACTGACTATATAGCTGTCATAGATTAGTCAAATGTATACCCAAGTATAATGTCATTTTTCATGCAGGTTAAATGCTGCATGTTATGTACAGCAGTGTCACATGTTATGTACAGCAGTGTCACGTGTTATGTACAGCAGTGTCACGTGTTATGTACGCAGTGTCATGTGTTATGTACAGCAGTGTCATGGTATGTTTTATGACAGCTATAACAGGCATGTGCTTTGTGGGGAGCAGAGCCAGGATGTTGTTGTTTTGAAAGCACAGAACTTTAGTCAGCTGTAGAGTTCTCATGAATCCAAGGTCATATGACCTGGTCACATGATCATGAACCACGGGACTGATGCGAAGGCTAGTCAGTCTAGAGAAGACTGCCATAGTACACTCTAGCTAAGCCTGCTGTGAGGGCATCCAATATAGCCAGGGGGACAGACCTGTAGCCATTTTTATACTTTGGCCATTTTTGCTATCAGCAGATATTAGTGAAGTGTTTCTGCTGTTTCTTGGTGACATCCTGCAATTTTGTCAGGTTGGTTTGTTCTTAGCCAAACCTACTTAATAATCATGGAGTTTTTTTTTCCATTTATCGTGTTTTGCTGTCAGATTTGATCTTGCCGTGTTGGTGCTAGTATTGTAGCTTTCAGTAAGGCTTTGATTGTCATTAAATAGCTTTTCATTAATGTCCACACAGACTGTATTTCAGTTATGTCATTTTTTGTGACATAAAATAGGTATCTGGAATGAGTTGTGTTCTTCACTTATTAAGTGTGATGCTAAGTGTTTGGTCCTCTAGAGGGTTTATAACACATAAGGAAGGGAAACCACGAGGCCTGTAAACAGTAAATTAATATGAAACAAATATAAAGGTATGTTATAAGGCACTCGTAGGAAATAAAGAATTAGAACACTAGACAACTGAAAAACAACAGACATGAGTGGCTTACCCAGGATTTGAACCCTGGACCTTCCGTGCGACAACACCGCCTAGCTATGCAAGCGAATCACACTGTCCTCCCTGCCATCTACGCATCCCTAAAAAAGGATGTTTCACAGGATAGGAAGGCCTGGCATAAATTTCTTGAAGGGTTACGCTCCTGGGGGGTGGGGGGGGGGGTTGATTTTTTAAGGACCATCTTCATTGTGCACTTACAACTTCATAAATGCTCCAATCTCCTCCCTTAGTTCATACAAGGAGGATCTCAGCACAGTGCATGAACTCCATAGCACCAGCAAGGATCCCAGTGCATGCATACAGGAATCACACATTCTCTTAAATACTTTTGTGTGGTAGAAGGGGGACTAAGTAGTAAGTATATTCATAGTGCTAATGACTTTTTTTTTCACTTACCCAGTGCACCAGGTGGACAGACGATTCAGACTGTCTCAGCAAATATGCATTCTGGCAGTGAAGTAAAACTAGAAGGGAACACAACACGAATAAATCAGGTATGGAGGTTGGAGATCAACCAGTATTCTTCCTGTTTTTTTTCTTTAGTCCTCTGTTTAAGAGAAAGGCTCAGCCAAATTTCTGTATTTGGACTTGTTGTTTGTGCCAGCTCAATTTATTGCATGGTATTTCCTACATCTGTCACTTCACACCTTATTCTACTATCCCCAGTGAAAGTTGTTCCGTGCTGGTAGCCCTTGTCTGTACTGCTCAGGAGTTCAGAAAATCTTACATTTGTTTATGGCCATTACCTTCAAGCTATAACCACCTGGAGATTTATATACCTCACCAAATGAGGCAAGACCTGAATCAAACCAAAAAGTTTAATCATCTTTGTTTCGTTAATATAGTCATTAGTAAATTGTTAGCAGCCCTTAGTAGTTGCCCTTGGTCTCTTATGGTATAAATAAAGAATAGGACGACTGTTCCCTCAGGCATGGTCTTACATGGTGATAAATATGAGGTTGTGTATGAGGTTGTGTATGAGGTTGTGTATGAGACTGGTGAGGTCATAGTGTCAATCAAGTGGCTACAGAAACCACTGCTACAGAAGCATATGAAAGCTTTGTTCAGGTTTTCTACAGGGGGGGGGGCGGGGGGGGGGGGGGGGGGGGGGGGGGGGGGGGAGGGGGGGGGCGGGGTGGGGGGGGAGGGGGGGGGGGGGGGGGGGGGGGGCGGGGGGAGGGGGGGGGGGGGTGGGGGGGGGGGGGGGGGGGGGGGGGGGGGGGGGGGGGGGGGGGGGGGGGGGGGGGGGGGGGGGGGGGGGGGGGGGGGGGTGGGGGGCCGCGGCACCTCCATTGGTGGCTCCATGCTTCATAGGGAACAAAAAGGAAAATAATGACAAAAGCGTTCGTGATTGGTCAAGATAAGTCACATGTGTGGGGTATCACATATAGCAAGTAGAGTGGAGCCTCGATCAACCAAACATTAATAACCTGAACAAGCCAGCATTATTTTTTGTTATGCTGCCAGAAGGTGACAAATTTGCCTCAGCTAAACCAAAATGTGTCCTTGACAATGAGTGCTGTAGGAAAGAAGAGTGTCTATTTTTAACACCCGCATGCATCTAGTAGTCGGTCTTTTTGTTTAATGCAAGTAGGATTGTCTAATGTATAGTTTTATTTTACCATATTGTAATAATGGCATCGTCTGAAAGGAAACTGAAATGTTAAACACTTGAAAAGAAGGTTTAGATTCTTAAATAGACTTTCAAAAGGATAAAGTGGATCTTCCTTAGCCAGCAAGGAAAATCAGTAATAACATATTAAAAACAAGTACTTAACAAACTTTAAAGTTTGCATCAACACTTGATTCAGATGATAGACCAGTGCATGTGGAGGCTGTGTTGGAGACTGTGATGGGCTTGGTTTGAGCGACAGTTTGAATGCTGTCCAAACCACCTACTCTTGCTGAAAAACATAGGAGATCTAACGGCAAAGAAATGAAGTCAATCAATTGACCTATACCCTTTAGCTCCTCAAAGAGCGTGACCTTTAACAAACACACGCCATGTCCTCCTGTCCTGTGCCATGTCCTCCTGTCCTGTGCCATGTCCTCCTGTCCTGTGCCATGTCCTCCTGTCCTGTACCATCAGCTCAAGTTCTTTCCATATCTTACTCATCATTTTTATTTCTGTCTCCACTTCTCTTCTCCATGTGTTCTTTGGTCTACCTCTGCCTCTCTTACCCTGGGGATTCCAGAATAACAACTGCCTTGTGATGCTATCAACAAGTTTCCTCAGTGTGTGTACTATCCATCGCCAGTGTCTTCTTCTCATCTCATGTTCCATTGGCACTTATCTGATTCTTGTGATCAGTACCACATTGGTGATCTTGTCGCATCATTTTAATCCTTCTATGATACATGAGCACTCCTCTGTAAAAGTCTGTAGCTTTCCTGTACCTATAGATTAAAATACTATAATTACGATTTTATTATTACAAGAGCAGTCTCTAGAACAGTATTGTGAGACATTCAAAAAAAAAAAAAATTGGAAATCCTAAGAGTCCATGGTCCCATTAGTTGAGATTATTGATGGTCTTCTGTAATACTATAGCTCATTCATCTTTCTTTGTTTCGGACTGGGCAGAATGCAGCTACTGATGTCCTAGATTTGACAGTGAGAGTGAAGCATGAGCTAGATGATGAGGTGAGTGTAATGAATACTTTGTGTTTGAAGTTAACAGGCTGAAATCTTGTATACTTGTTTAAAACAAAACAATAACAAGCTGCTTGTGTCGAGATGGATGGTTGAGATAATTAATTAGTTCCCAGAAGTCAAGAAGATAGCTGGTCAACTAGAGGTAGGGATGGTACAAGACAGATAGGCAGTTAACCGCACAGATCTAGATGGTAGCTGTAGAAGAAAATTGAAATAAGCCACCTTCTCGCTAGATCTATCCTTTGCTCCAAGGGTGTTTATATTAACTTTGACTCCATAATTATTGTCCACACTGTGCCATAATTATTTTTTGAAGAATTCTAAACGGCAAAGTGTACTATTTGACAACAAACTGTGACTACCAAACAATAATCGTCAATGTCAGCAATGTTTCTAAGTAGTCTGACGCAAATATTTGCTTAGGAGACTTAGAAAATGTAAATATAAAACGTGACATATTTCTGTAGCAATACCAAAGAAAAACGCAAACACCTGAATATATGTCACACAAATTGTGATAATAACATCAAAACACACACACGTGCTGCTTAATTACACTCAAATTAGTTGTTTAAATAGTAGCGGAAGTCATTCTACGAGTCATTCTTCAAGTGTGTCTTTCTATTCATAAAATTCTGTGTTGTTTGTTCAATTATAGGGATCTGGATGGGGAAATAACAGAGAAAAGGCTTATAGTATGTGTATGTTACCACTAGGATGTCCATCCAGTGAATGACTAGCCAATGTAGATCAGAATCCTCATTTTTGACTACACTGTCATGGGTTGTGATTCTGCCAGTCAAGGAAGTACGTCATACCTTTATACATCAACATTATAATATGATATTGCAAACATGAAAATACATTGAAGGCTATTAACATCATTTTAAAATTATTCGAATGCACCCTTACAATTATTTCCCTTTGACATTTAGTTCTGCCAAAGTGATCTCCATTTATCAGAATGTGACAATATTGAAAACTCTCTGTGCCTAGTCCTGATAAGGAGTGCTATCCCATGCTGCGCTTCGATACCCAGTCTTAAAAAGGACTGACAGTATCCATTTCTAGTCTGTGATGTTCTGAAAAGGACTCATCCTGAGGACTTGCAGAGTTAAGGCTGCTCATGGATTGCTTGGTTGGTTATATTCAGTTGGAGACCATCTTCAGTTCTCACGTTGCTTAGGGTACCAAGGCAAAATACAAGCATGAAGATTTATGTCAGTCGTAACATGAATTTTAAATAGTACATCAATTTTACTTACTTACTTACTTAGTCGTTCCCCTTCTACCGTGAGGTGTAGAGGTTTGGAAGAGAGAGCGCCAGACTATTCTATCGGCTGTCTTCCTCCTGGCCTGGTTCCATTCTAGTCCTCGGTCCTTCAAAGATTGTCTAATGTTGTCCTCCCAGCGGACTCTGGGTCGTCCTCGGGGTCTGGATCCTTGGCTCTTTGTTTCCCATGCTTGTCGTGGTAGCCGATCTTCTCCCATTCTGCAGACATGGCCAAACCATCTTAGTTGGGACTGTTCTACTTGGGTCTGTAGGGGGTGGCATTTTAGGCCTTGATGTATCGTCTGGTTGCGTACCATGTCTCTTCTTGTTACTTCAACCACCTTCCTCAGATACCTCATTTCTGAGGTTTGGATCTGGCTTTTATGGGTTGTAGTCATTGCCCATGACTCGCATCCATATGTCAAGACTGGGACATAGGTGGAGCGGTATACAGCCATCTTCGTTTTCTTACCAACCTCTCTCTTGCTGAGGAATTCTCGATTTATGGCCTGAAAAAGTCTCCCAGCTGCTGCTTTTCGAGTGGCCAACTCTTCTTTGATGCCTCCCTTTCGGTCTATAATAGCTCCGAGGTATTTAAAGTGGTCGACCTGCTCCAGGACCTGTTCTCCCAGCTTAATCTGATGTCTTCTTTCTTCTCGTGATATCACCATGGATTTTGTTTTAGAGCTGCTTATGACCATCCCTCTCTTCTCCAGCTCTTCCTTCCAGACTTGCAGGTTGGATTGGAGATGTGCCTCTGATTTAGCAATCAGGGCAACATCATCAGCAAATGCCAGCTCTGAAATATAGACCTGTCTCATCTTCCAGTACCCCACTGAATACTTTCTTGTTCTCTCCTTACATGCCTTGATGACATCGTCCATAAGGAGTATGAAGAGGTAAGGTGATAGGATATCCCCTTGTCTTACACCAGTGGTGGTCCTGAACTCTTCTGACTTATGGTTTGCTGTCCTCACATAATTTCTGCAAGACTTGTAGAAGCTCTGTATAGCATGAATCAGAGGTGCTGGAATATTCTTCCTTGCCAAACAGTCCCAAAGTTTGCTCCAAGGGACCCTGTCAAACGCCTTTTCCAGATCTATGAAACAAAGATGGATCTCTCTCTTATACTCAAGGGCCTTTTCACTCAGCTGTCTGAGTGTGAAGATTAGGTCTTGAGTACTTCGGTTTGCTCGGAATCCGCACTGGACCTCATCCAATTGTGGCTCAGCTAGGCGTCGGAGTCTCTGCTCTAGGATTCTAGAGTAGATTTTTCCAGGGACACTGAGAAGGGATATGCCTCTATGGTTTCCACACTGTCGATTGTCACCCTTTTTGAAAATTGGTGTTGTGATGGCGATCTCCCAATCCTTTGGTATGGTCTTGTTGCACCATGCTGCCTGTAGGACCCTTAGGAGTAACAGGTCGCCTGATGCTCCCATGTACTTAACCATTTCTGGTGTTATACCATCATGCCCTGCTGCTTTGCCCATCTTGATTTTCTCCAGTGCTGCCTTCAGTTCTTCCATCTTTATGTCATCTTCATCACCATTGGTTTCCTCTTCTGTGCTAGTGGTTATCATTTCTGATGTTTGACCTTCCTCACCATCAAGGAGTTCTGAGAAATATTCTTTCCATCTTTCCATTACTTCCTTCGGGGCAGTAAGCAATTTGCCTTGCTTGTCCTTTATAAATTTGAGAGGGCATTGTTTTTCCTTCCTCATGTTCTTTAGGGTCTTATAGAACAATTTCTGGTTTTCTTGTGCATCTTTTTCTAGCTTTTCTCCAAATTCTTCCCAGGACTTCTGTTTTGCTGCTAGCACTTTGTTCTTTACTTCTGTTCTGAGTGTCACATATTCTCTATATTTTTCCATTTGTCCTGTTGTGTTTTTAGCTCCTAAGTATTGTTTCCATGCCATTTTCTTCTCTCTTATTTTCTCTTTGACTTCCTCTGTCCACCAAGGTGTCCTCTTTCTCTGGTTCCCAAGTCGGACTTCACCACATGCTTCTGCAGCAGCTGTCTTTATGATATCCTTGAATTTAATCCAGAGGGTTTCCAAGTCATCAGGTTGTTCTTCTGTGTTGCTCACCGCTGCAGCAATAAGCCCCTGATATCTGGTCTTAATTTCTGGCTCTCTCAGCTTGTAGGTCCTAATGCTCATTTCTCCTACTCGTTTACTTGGTTTCTTGCGTGATGTTCAGCAGTTCCTAGGCTGAGCAACTCTTTCAGTTGTTTGTTTGATTGTTAGCAGGTAGTGATCACTTCCAATCTCTGGCCCCCTCCAGACTCTTGCATCTCGGACATATTTGAATGAGCTTCTCCGAACAATGGCATAGTCGATCACTGACTTCTCATTCTTTGTTGGTTCACATCTAGTGTATGCATGTATGCGCTTATGGGGGAACTTTGTGTTTGTAATGATCAGATTCTGCTCACTGCAGAATCTAAGGAGTCGCTTTCCATTGTCATTGAGAGTATCTTCTCCATATCTTCCGATAACTCCACTCCATCTAGCATGGTCATTTCCAACTCTGGCATTAAAATCTCCGAGCATGATAACTTCATCTAGGCAGTCATCCACTGTCCTTTGAAGCAGCTCGAAGAATTCCTCCTTGACCTCTGCTCTCTCATCCTCATTTGGCCCATACACTATGACCAGGTTGACTATGGTTTCTCCTTCTTTTAGTTTCACAACCATAATGCGCTCTGAGACAAAGTTCCACCCCTTGATACTATCTTTTTGATTTTGGGCCACAATGCAACCCACACCCCCTTTAGCTCTTTCGGATATGGGTACACCACTGTAGAGCAGCGTGTTGCCATTGAGATCCATGACTCCTTGTCCTTTTTTCTTTGTTTCCGTAATAGCCAGGATTTCTAGTTTTGCTTTCCTCATCTCTTCCACCAGCTCCTCTTCCTTCCCATTTATACTTCTTGTGTTCCATGTTCCATAAGTCGTAGTCCGTAGTCCGTTCCAGTTCGTCGCCTTTAGAATCAGTCCGGTTTTCTCTCTTTTGTTACTCGTAATCGTGGTTTAAAGCAAACAGGTGATTGGCCTGTTGTGCCTTTGCATGGTGGAGGGGCTGCCTCCTTACGGCCTCCATGCAGGCCGCCCTCCTCCTTTTTCATCCGGGCTTGGGACCGGCATTGGCGGAGTTCATCAATTTTACATGACTAATATATTTTATAAGCTTAACAATCGAAACACTTATAGACACAACACTACTTCCAAGGACTGTGGATTGTAGCTTAACGCAAGTGCAGGTCAGTTAGCTCGCCATCTTCTCAGCTGTATGCTGTGGCTTGTAGCTTATCACAAATGAAGGTCAGTCAACTCGACAACTTCTCAGCTGTATGAGGCTGATGTGAATTCAGAAAGTATTTGAACTGTGTCTGAAGTGGCTTATATACCCCTTTCAGTCAGTCTGACTTGATTGAGCCTGTGTGTTGATTAGTTGTTGACCATTTTGACTAGTCCTCGACTAGCACTCTCGAACAATGATATTTTTCAGACTGACTTTCTACCAATGGTGCAAAAGAAGGTTTTACCGTGATTTACTTTTTATGATTGAAAAAGCTCTTTTAGCTAAATGGTCAGAGCACTGGCTTTTTGATGGCAAAGTTAATGGGTTCCAGGATCGAAACCTGCAAGTGTCACCCCATATACCCAGCTGTAAATGGGTACCTGACTCTGCTCTTGAGTTAAGGAAGGGAACTGGTCACCCCACCTCATTAAAAGGCTGGATCTAGTATAGTGAAGTCTCTAACACTTCACTCCCCTATGGCCAGATCTGCTATTGGATTACCTTTACCTTTAGCAGACTTCACAAAAAAGGTAGCATATCAAACAGAACTTCAAGGAACAAAACCTACAGGTAGACATTTCATGACACATCCCCAGGTCTCTCACAACACATATCAAGTGATACACTAGTTGGAAGCCTCATATTTTCTCGTATGTAAAGTTTTTCCTTGAATATAGAAAACTGGCACTGGGGTGCTGCTGCAATTTTTCTAATAAAGTTTGCAGCACTTTTTCTAACAACGTTTGCTGCAATTTTTCTAATAAAGTTATCAAACTGCTGCCTTGTACAAGAAACATGCCATAGATTGTGGGGAATTCGGCAGCTAAATTTAGTTTTTGATTTAAAAAAACAAGTTACAATAAATAAGTGAAATAGTAGGTTTTAAAAAATGTAAAGGCAGTCCCAAAGCAGATCTGGCCATAGGAGAGTGAAGTGTTTGAGACTTCAGCTACACTAGTTCACAGCTTTATGAGGTGGGGTGACCAGTTGCCTTCCTTTGCTGTCCCTAAACTCAAGAACCAGGTCCATTTTCCTTGATAAGGTAGTATTATAACTACTCAGATGCTCTGAGTTTAACTTTTAATTGCTCATCTAAACTTTCAGGCAACCACTGGTGACCTGATGACTGGATATTTTGTGCCCTGTTAACCAGCATAAAATTATGACCCATGCGTCTAAAAATTATAGTAGACTAACAATTAAACTGGAGTAAGCAATATTAAAACTGACAGAAAGCTGTGGAAGAATATGTTTAAATACATGAAAGGAAATGTATGGAGGGCTTTTACTAAAACTGATCAATTTTTATGAGTCATGCATCAGAGGAAAACTAGACTATGCTTGCATTGTCTATGACATGGCAACCACCAGTAACAAAACAAAATGAGAAAATTCAAAATCGGGCACTAATGATGATTGCAGGCTTTTCTTTTCTTTTCTTTTTTTTTCAATTCTGTATTACATTGCTCGCAATATGGCCTTAAGAACTGTTATTTTTGTTTATAGTTAGTTAAAAATATACAACAACCATTTAACTTGTTTTATTTATTTATTAATATTTTTTTTGGGTAATAAAAGCCTTCTTGTATATTCTTTTCAGGTTATCACAGTGCTGTCCTTTTCAAGGATTTTAGTTTAGTTTTGTTTAATTTTCAAATTTTGGGGTGACAGTTTTTAAAAGCCCTTATGGAAACTAAATGACAGCTGATAAATAGTATATGTTTACCACCACTTTGCTGTCAGTGACAAATATGGTCCTTGTACAAAGCACCGGGGGTATAATCACATCCTGTGAAATGAGATGCTTAAGAAAAAACCATTAAAGTTACCAGAAGTGACAGAATGAGAAATGATGACGTCAGGAAAATTGTAGGAACTACATTCTGCATCAAGTATATATAGAGAGACAGAAAATTAAGTGGTTTAGCCATCTCATGAGAATAGAGCTCGACAAATTACTACTACACGCCTACAACAGTAGAAGATCTGGGGTCAGAGCACGGGGATGACCAAGAGGTTTTTTTTTCTTTTTTTTTTTTCTATAACCAGCGGCACTCGAGCTTTCCAGCTCTTTCGGCCCAATGACATGTCATTGCGAGGCTGGGGGGTCAGTGGACTTTATTTCCAACCCGGTCAGGAGCTTCGCTCCTTCCCATCCACACGGGATTTATGTGCAGGAGCCGTTCAGATTATTCAGTCAAATTTCCGGTCGTAAACATTTCTTCAAACGCCGACGGCCGGGTTTGAACCATGAACACCTGGTCGCCAGTACAACGTAGTAGCCATTACACCAGCGCGGCTCCCCAAACCAAGAGGTAGATGGATAGACACGATCACAGAATCCTACAACAACACAGGCTGACAGTAGTCAAGGTAGATGGATAGACACGATCACAGACATCCTACAACAACACAGGCTGACATTAGTCAAGGTAGATGGATAGACACAATCACAGAATGCTACAACAACACAGGCTGACAGTAGTCAAGGTAGATGGATAGACACAATCACAGAATCCTACAACAACACAGGCTGACAGTAGTCAAGGTAGATGGATAGACACGATCACAGAATCTTGCAACAACACAGGCTGACAGGAGTCAAGGTAGATGGATAGACACAATCACAGAATCCTACAACAACACAGGCTGACAGTAGTCAAGGTAGATGGATAAACACGATGACAGACATCCTACAACAACACAGGCTGACAGTAGTCAAGGTAGATGGATAGACACAATCACAGAATCCTACAACAACACAGGCTGACAGTCATCAAGGTAGATGGATAGACACAATCACAGAATCCTACAACAACACAGGCTGACAGTAGTCAAGGTAGATGGATAGACACAATCACAGAATCCTACAACAGCACAAGCTGACAGTATTCAAGGTAGATGGATAGACACAATCACAGAATCTTGCAACAACACAGGCTGACAGTAGTCAAGGTAGAGGGATAGACACAATCACAGAATCCTACAACAACACAGGCTGACAGTAGTCAAGGTAGATGGATAGACACGATCACAGACATCCTACAACAACACAGGCTGACAGTAGTCAAGGTAGATGGATAGACACAATCACAGAATCCTACAACAACACAGGCTGACAGTCGTCAAGGTAGATAGATAGACACAATCACAGAATCCTACAACAACACAGGCTGACAGTAGTCAAGGTAGATGGATAGACACAATCACAGAATCCTACAACAACACAAGCTGACAGTAGTCAAGGTAGATGGATAGACACGATCACAGACATCCTACAACAACACAAGCTGACAGTCGTCAAGGTAGATGGATAGACACGATCACAGACATCCTACAACAACACAAGCTGACAGTAGTCAAGGTAGATGGATAGACACAATCACAGACATCCTACAACAACACAAGCTGACAGTAGTCAAGGTAGATGGATAGACACAATCACAGACATCCTACAACAACACAGGCTGACAGTAGTCAGTATGATGCACTTGGTTTAAGTACACCAACTTCAGCTCATCACCGAGCTTAACGACATCAGTGAAGTCAGAAAGTAAAAGTAAGTTAGTAGCCTTTTAAAGTACTTCTTCCTGTTGTATATGTTTTCTTGTTATAATCATAAATGAGTTGTCCCCACTGTAGTCTTAAAATGTCACTAGTGTAGAACAACGTGTCTGTTCTTAATGTTATTCTAATATCATCAGCTTACAAACATGTCCCCCTATGGTTTAATAGGCTCAAGAAGATGATGCTCTAGATCTGACCATAAAAATAAAGGAAGAGTCCAATTCTCAGGTAAGTGCATTTTTAAAGTGAGTTACTTAACTCTTTGACTCCAGACCAACGCTCTGAGCGTTGCAAAATTCAACGCGCCGTGCCAGAGCAACGCTCAGAGCGTGGTTTTTAGTTTATCACAAATAAACCCTAAAAATCGTCCGTTTAATGCAGTTCATATATTAAAACTTGTAGCATGACTTCCGCTATTATTTAAACAACTAATTTGACTGTAGTTAATCAGCACATGTGCGTGTTTTGATGTTATTATCACAATTTTTGTGAAGATTCGCGTGTTTGCGTTTTTCGTTGTTATTGCTAGAGAAATATGTCAGGCTTTATATTTACATTTTCTAAGTCTCCTAAGCAAATAATTGTGTCAAACTACTTTGAAACATTGCTGACATTGATGATGATTGTTTGGTAGTCACAGTTTGTTGTCAAAATACGGAATCTGTGCAGAAAAGCTAGACACACTAGATTTAGTTGATGAGTGAGCATAGTCATATTCTGGCCGATCAAAAAGCAACAAAACTAGACCTACCGTAACATCTAATCACTAGTTCTTGGTAGAAGATGAAGCTAGGAATACTATTAAAACATTAAACAAGAGTAAAAAGTTTTTATATGACGTTATTCTTCTTTATTTGTTTGAAAATTACGTAATGCACGATTGCATAATTTATTTTTTTCTTACAGAGGTCCACAAAAAAACTGATGTGAATAACACTAAATGTACTAATTGTGGCTATAAGCATGTTTTTTTTTTTTACTTTGTATATGGACTAACTTGACGTTTGAAGACTAAAAAGAAAGTTTTATTGTCTACAACAGTAATTTGTCTTTGGTAAGATCGTATTCTACAGTTAACTTTTTAGTGTTTTTCAATTTTACATGCAAAATGTTTTAAGTATACCGAACATACTTGTGTTAATACTACCAAAGACATTATATATTACAATTCTCTATCCATTTCCCTACAGTTTGGTATATAATAAGTACATGTTCACAGAAAAAGATTAACATAAAATTTACACTAAAAGTCAGTACACTTCACCGTTTAGAATTCTTCAAAAGATAATTATGGCACAGGGTGGAAAATAATTATGGAATCAAAGAGTTAAGGCTCGAAAATGTCACATTTAGATGTGATTCCAGAGAACTGAACTGGTCCTGCCACATGTTTCTCACTAGTTGCATGCTCTAATCTAAATAAATAAACAAATATAAGTAAGTAGCAGGTACTTATAAGACAAAAAGAAGAAGGACAGTAGACAACAGAAAAGTAGCAGAAGTGATATGCTCACCAGGGAATTGAACTAGGGACCATCCAAACTGCCCCCATCATCTTAGCTGTGGGAGTGAATCGTTTAACCAGCAAAACACCCCAAAAAAAGTACCTCATTGGGGATGATCATTTTCAGTACACTGTATGCAGCTATGGAATAATAGATCTGGAAACCACCCAGACATTTATAGACTCAAGTCACCTGTATAACTTTCCTGTTAGCAAGTATAAACCAAATAACACAACAGCCAAAATATTTTTGTCTAGATCAATGAGGAAGATGAACAGCTCCAGATAGCATTGCTTGGCTTATGGATGTGACAACACAGAAATAAATAAAGAGGGAAAACTGAGGCCTGCGAGTAGTAAATAAATAAGCAGACCTAGCACAATTTGTGTATTGACATCATCTAGCACTAGCTCGGAGCTCCGTGGTTTCTTTCAAAGAGTGAACACTGTGTATGTTTTTATTTTTCATTTATCTTGATTAGCCATGTTCTGATTATAATATATATATAGCCCCATTGTAGTTCCCAGAGTTCTCTGAAGAGGCAAAGATATAATAGGACTACTGACTGCACCATCAGGCATAACCCGTATGTTACCTGGCCTAAAAAGGCAGCAAAGAATAATAACACTTTTGTACCAAGGATGTTGTAAAATGCAACTAAGGAGGGTTGGGCATGGGGTTGTTACTCTATCCTGTAAAAAATGTTGAACCACAAAAATTTCAACAAACAATGGACAGGTCAACTTTGGACAATAAAACTCAGCCATCCAAGACAGGAGAAAGTTCTTCAGTATAGTATAGTTTATAATTCCTTCGTGCCCTCCTGTAGTCTTACTTTGTTAACAATCTCAACCATTGTTTTCATCTAGTTGTTTTGTGTGTTAATGTTTTCACAATACACATCTGTCAACACTGTATATTAGTTCCAGTCTGCTTGCTTTCAGTTCCACCAGGGCAGTAGTTTTTGTTGATGGGGAACATATTCCATGTTTAACATTAGCGATTTTGGTTTGTGATCACTTTCTGCTAGTTGGTCAAATACCTGTCAGTCAATTTTGTGGAGGATGTTCCCTATGCAAAAGAGTAGATCTGGAGAATAGGTGGAATGCCAACTTCTGAAGTAAAAATTTGGCATGTTTGTTGATTAGGTGGAGATTAGCATCTATTTGCCAGTCTTCCACCACATCATCCTTGTTATATGTTGCAAAGTAACCTCTTCTTTCTGATTGGCTGTTGAAATCAACAATAGCAATAACGTAAGAGCGCATTATTTCCATATTGACCTTTATGTCTTTATTTAGAAGACATTTAGGCTGCATGTATGATTGCATTTTTATTTTAAACTGTTATGTCAAGCTCTATTATTTCTGTCTGATTGTTGTTGCCCATGGATACATAACTGCATGGGATTGGTTACTTGTAAGTATCAGTACACTTCCTTTGTGATGTTCCCTGCCCAGATGATTGGGCTAGTACCCTCTGACAGAGAATTTGTGATTGTTTTTTAGGTGTGTCTCTTGTTTGTGTACTATGCCAATCTGTTCTTCATAGAAGTGAGGTTATTGGGGGACTTCTTTGTTGAGGATTCCTTCTGCATTCTACTAGCATGTAGGTGTTTTGGCTTTTGGTCATTTGCATTAGCCCATTCTCTCTGTGCCTTGACTCCACTCACCAGAAGAGAGTGGACACCAACAAACATTGGACTCTTTGAGGCAGAGTGTCTGGCGCACTCACAACCTGACTTAACACCATAGGATGAGCACCATTCTGTTTTCTTCTTATTCATAAAGTCAGTTAAGATGCATAGTTTCATTATGCCTGTAGCCCACTGCATATGATTTCAACAGTCATTTTTATCAGGCTTCTTCTTTATCCCTTGGTTGTCCACAGACTGCCTGCAGGGCAGCTAGTTTGTATCTCTCTTGGTCAGGTTCCTACTCTTCCACCTGTCTGGCTTGGGAGAGCATGCTTGTGACTATGTCATCTTGGGTGAACGCACAATCTTTCCCGCTACGACAAAGAGACACGGCAGGAGAGGAGCACTTGATTTAAGATGAATTACTTTCTGTCTTCTTCTTGTGTCTTAAACAGAGTGGATTGTGTACTTAACAGCAGTGGATTATGCACTTAACAGCAGTGGATTATGCACTTAACAGCAGTGGATTATGCACTTAAGTCTTTCATAATACTTTAAAAATTGGAGAATCCATTTCCAGCCAGAAGCTTCAATAATGTTGTGTGATATATGCTGGTAAAAGTCATCTCATCAACAGAATGTTTCCACTACCATGCCTTCATTTTATACTGAGTGTCAGCGACCCCGTGTATATATCCAGGGGTTCTGTGAGGAGACAAAAAAAATATAGGATTACTGATTCCAGCGGTACGTCCTAAATAAGTGATGTTTTAATATGGGAGCTGGCAGCATCATCATGTAGAACAAATTACTACAACAACCACCACTACAAAAACACATAAATGCTTTGATGCAGCTGTGGTGGATTTTGATGTTATGAATTGTTGTTAGGTATTATTATTTTAATAAATGAGATTAGCTATGAAGGTCCCTGAATTTACCCAATAGTATTGTGAACTTTTCAGGGTACCTTTCCGATACCACCCCTTTTATATTATTCAAAATGTATTTAGATTATTATATTAAATGACTTCGTGTAGTGTCTAGGGTTATGAAGGTAGAGTGTAATATGCAATAATCAACAAACATACAAACAAATAGTTTATTATTCACAACAGCACACAGTACTACCACAATAACATACAAACGACACTTTAAAAGGCTATCTTATTTAAGACTGTGGTTGAAATTTGTGTAAATATAATTTTTATAATTTATTATCCTGATTCTAATTTATTTTGAACCAGGACTGACAATCAAAAGTGAAATCAAAAGAATCATTTACATCAGTCAAATAGCACAGTAGATCTTCTGTCCATACATAAAAATATTATTCTAATATACATCTGTAGTTGTATTCTCCTATTTTAAGGTAATACTGGTAGTACCCCTAGGTTGTTGTTTAAAATCACACCCTTTTAGTTATGTTTGTTTTCGTTTGTCTCTTGTGGGACTATTAAATATTTGTCCCAGTTTTATTCACTGTCACTTTATATTCTGTTTTAGTTCTGTTAGTTGAGCTTTCAGGTGCCGAACAAGAACTTATCTTGGCAGTAGAATACAGGTAGAACGTTTCCTCTGCTCGCTTGACAATCTGTTCCCTGTTTGATAGGCAATGGCCACTAGCATGGGCTCGCAGTATGCAGACAGAGTCCTGAATCAATCAGTTTTCAAGCGTTTGGTACCACATTAACGTCAGTACCCAGGACCTCTGAAATGTGAAGGTTATGCATCCTTCTTAATACCTAGTATACACTAATAGTCCACATTCTAGGACAGGTACATTACAAACAAACAAAAGGGTCATAGCCTTATACCACCTATGCCACCATTATCTTTTGATGTGACAATGTACACCAGTATTCCTCTCCCCTAATAGTTACACGCCACTGCAATTCCAGCTGTAATCTTTTCCATATAATAGGATAGGTGTTATGCTCCTTTATGACAATCATACATATTCTTGTAGTTTTACACCTCTCTGACAGTCTATCACATGGTGGATCAATCTCTAGGCTTTGCCTCATGGTCGCTATAGACCCATTCATGTACAGACATATATTATTATTTCACATTCAATTTTTATATAAAATACATGTTAATAAATGTCAATCTTACCACAATTTTTTCAGTGAAATACACAGTGACGATGACTGACACAGTTTCGATCTGTTTTATTGTCCAGGCTGCCTAGAAATTGTATTTGAAAGCACCGCCTGATCTCATCAATCGCTGGTAGAATTTTTCAAGAAATGGCATCCCCCCTAACGCTTGTTCTGATAATATCGACTCAGTTGGCCAATCACTATTAATATTACAGTGTAAACAGTCTTTCAAAACATATCATTCAAACTTTTTTACGTTACTAGGCTATTTATGTTTATTCAAAGGTCAGCCAATAATATTTCGTCTCACTTCAAATTCCACCCAATCGGATTCACTGTACTATCTTAGCCTATCTGTCACCTACTTTTTTCGCAAAAAATATGCGATCCAATCTAAGCAGATTTGACCTGACCTGACAGTATCTCTGATCTCTATGTATTGTTTTATCATTATTTGATTAGTTAAGGGACTATTTAGATAACTAACAACATATTCTTGGTCAGCAAGTCTTCAGGTACACGAATATACGATTTTTAAGGGGCTATGTGGTTTGGTTCAAAATTCTGTCTTTTTTTCTATGTTAGTTGTTTATTTTTAAACTACCTCTCGTTCACTCTTTTTCCATGTACTTTCAAGCTAAATACGAGAGCTTAGGTCATTCATAATAAGAGCTAAACATGTTTCCATGAACTTAGTGTATACATTTCTAACTTTTTCATCGTATTGGGGAAACCCCTAAGGCAAGGCTTGCCCCTGTGCTGTGGTTGGCTTTTAGTTTGAAATCAATGCGAAACGAATTAGCATTTACCATCTATCCTTGCCCCTCCTCGTTCCACAATGCATTTTAGGCAAATATTTCTTAGAACTAGGAAAAGTGGGTGTTTATGTCAAGGACGAATTTGAAAAATTGGGTACCGTTTTGTTCGGCTATTCGTTAGCAAATAATAATCTGAAGGCGTAGGCGACACCAACCGTTCTAGCAGAAATTGTTTAGTAATATCCTATCTTTGCCTTTATGCCCTTCTTCTTCTTCGATCCTTAACCACCGACCGTCAAAGCAGTCAGTGGCCATCACGCCTAGTGGCGTCTTGTAGGGCAACAACAAATTGATTCCACTTTGCACGGTCGGCGGCCATCCTTCTTACAGTGCCCCCAACTCTGGCTCATTCTTTGCATCTCAGCCTCCACAGTCCTCCGCCAAGTTGTTTTTGGTCGGCCTCTCTTTCGCTTTCCTTCAGGGGTCCAAAGCATAGCTGTTCTTGTGATGGCATCGGGGTCTCCTCTGAGGACATGACCAACCCAGCTCCAGCGTCTGCCAGCCATGATGGTGTGCATGTCCTCTTGCCCGCCACGAGCAAGCAGACCCTGGCCGGCGATGGCACTCGGCCAAAAGATGCGGCGAATTTCTCCCAGGCATGTTGTGTGAAAAGAGGACAATTTTAACATTTCCTTCTCTGTGACTCTCCAGCATTCCCTTTATGCCCTATACTGTTATATTCTAATTTATATATTGTATTTAGAAATTCACTACAGCAGCCTTCCTGTCAGAGAACTAGCTGAAGTTATGGCTCCTTACTCTATAAGAAGTGAAAAGAATGTGTCCAAGCTCAGTTTGTATCTGGTTCAGGTCATTTGTAATGTTCACTTAATTTAGTTCATGTTTTATTCAGTGCACTATTTTGTGAACTTGTGGATTAGCCTTTGTTAGAGCAGTGCTATTCTGACAGATTGTTGTGGTGGTTTGTTAAATCATGTGACTTCTGCTTTCTTGTATATCATTAAGTACCATAAATATTGTATTCATTACAGCAGAATAATGTTACAACAATCAGGCGCAGATAACGGTTGAGTAGCCTCCTCTTGTCATAACTGACTGTTGGAAAGATACACCCTTGAGGTGATCTGACACTATAGGGTGAAGCTGGAGTGTCCTATCCAGGGTGCAAGCTTGAGCACAGTTATATAAAGTTGTTTACTGAGCAAAAACTCATATCTTTAAAACTATGATGAAAAGCTATTAGTGTAGCGCTGAATTGTAAGTAAAAAGAGTACAATTTTTCAGTGTAGAAATTTGCGAATTGTATATTGCGAGACCAGTGATACAATTCACTTAGAAAAATATTTAAAACTGCAAAAACTATTTATTGGGCCATTTCTAAAAATAAAAATGACTAATCCTGAGGATTTTATTTATGTTACATGCTGTCAGCATTTACACAATAGCAAGTTTCTGGAAGATTTTTGTTGTGTTACCAAGAATATCTTCTTCTTAAGTAACCTTGCCTGGTGGCATAGGTGATCAAGTCTCTCCACAACTTCCTGTCTCTAGTACTAGGTTTATCAGTTCTGCTGTTGACTTCCTTTAATGCCATTATGTCAGACTGTCCGGTAACCCAATAACATTTTGTAAATGTTTTCAGGAACCCATGGAGAGTAAGTGGTGGAAGGAAACAGATGATGATGTTGAAGAAGTTGATGTCTACCCTGTCAGGTTAGATAGAGCAACCAGTGACATGTCTTCTGCCTCTCCTGCTGAGGACAAATGTCTCTGTAAGTTCCTGTCTGTAGCTTTTCTTAAGTACGAGAACCTTCCAGACTTTGCTGTGTCCCTTATTACTGATACATCTATATCTCACCTGATTTACTTTTATTTTCCTTTTCACCCCTCGTGGAGCACGAAGCCACCTTGTATCTGGTCCCCATTCAGGCAGTATCAAGGCCTTAATGTGCTGTACACTGTTAGTTTTTGTAACAATTTGTTTTACATGATAAAGTTGCCAGCCTCATGCACAGCTGCATATTAGTCGCCTCATATGACATACCTTGGGACGCAGTAGTCCCATTCTTTCATTTTCTCGTCAGAGACCCCTCTAGAACTACATGAGGCCTCAGGTTACTTTAAGATCTGATAAACACAGGAAGACAATGTCAGCCAATCAAATTCCTTCAGTATTATCATTGTCATTGTTGTCATCATCATCATCACTGTCTTGTAAAATATAAAGTCATCATCATCATCATCACTGTCTTGTAAAATATAAAGTCATCATCATCATCATCATCACTGTCTTGTAAAATATAAAGTCATCATCACTGTCTTGTAAAATATAAAGTCATCATCATCATCATCACTGTCTTGTAAAATATAAAGTCATCATCATCATCATCACTGTCTTGTAAAATATAAAGTCATCATCATCACTGTCTTGTAAAATATAAAGTCATCATCATCATCATCATCACTGTCTTGTAAAATATAAAGTCATCATCATCATCATCATCATCATCATCACTGTCTTGTAAAATATAAAGTCATCATCACTGTCTTGTAAAATATAAAGTCATCATCATCATTATCACTGTCTTGTAAAATATAAAGCCATCATCATCATCACTGTCTTGTAAAATATAGTCATCATCATCATCACTGTCTTGTAAAATATAAAGCCATCATCATCACTGTCTTGTAAAATATAAAGCCATCATCATTATCACTGTCTTGTAAAATATAAAGTCATCATCATCATCACTGTCTTGTAAAATATAAAGTCATCATCATCATCACTGTCTTGTAAAATATAAAGTCATCATCATCATCTCTGTCTTGTAAAATATAAAGTCATCATCATCATCACTGTCTTGTAAAATATAAAGTCATCAGTTATTTTCATTTGCTATGGAACAAAAGGACGCAGTTGTTATTCTCCATTAGTATCTGTTTTGGACCACCATCTTTAGCTGACATGGAAGGTTCCCATTGCTTTGGCTTCATCTTCTACCTTTCTTCTCAAGGCTCCCATTGCTTTCCCTACTCTTTCCCTGTGGGTTGCAGTCAAGAGCTAGTTATATTGGTGTTTTTGTTTGTTTGTTATTTTTTAATTGTATCATGGGGATATGGCCATTGTCCAGGAAAAAAGCACTGCAAACCACATCAAGAATTATAAGGATCTATTTGCTGTTCCCAGATGCATTGTTGTTTTGTTCCATAAAAATATAAATGAATGTGCATTAGAAAGATTAAATTTGTTTTTAGTGTCTTTGTTCTTTAATGAACATAAATATTTCACTGACAGGTGTTATGCTGTTAGTCATTAAGTGGTGGCTTATTTAAAAACAAAAAAAGAAGGTATTTCTTACTATGACAAGGGACAAAGAAAACTGCCTACGTTTCGGCCATAAGCATACCTGTCAACCTCCTGAGACAAAAATCTGTACACCGGACCAAAACAATCCTTGCAAACACCCAAAAATCCTTACGCAAAAAATATATTAATAAATTATACACAATACAGTTTTAAAACGAGAAATGACATATACAAATCTATTAGCATTTGAATTAGTGTGATATAAAACATGCTAATAGTCTCATGCTGTTCTTTACATATAAAAAACTTAGTGATCGTGAGGTACTATTCTTTCGATGTACAGTGTTTTGTATTATAATCAACACATGCACTTTTAGCACTTTGCAGAATTGCATTTGTGGGCTTAAAGTCTGCACAGCATGTATCAATGTTAATCTTACACTGTAAAAAGGAAGTGAATGTGTCCGCATTCATGGACCTCTTGCAGTCTGTGTGGATTTTTTTCATCATTGAAAATGATCTTTCGCAGTCAGCATTGCTGAGAGGGAGTATCAGCAGTCACTTAATGATGATTTTCAAATTAGGGAAGCGGGCAATAGCTACAGAAGCTCTTTTTCTGACCACTATCTGTCAGTAGAGGCACACACACATCAGACAACATACAGTAGTCATCAAACTCATCTTTCAGTGCTTCCTGATCAAGATTGTTTGGATACCTGAGATTATCTTTAGTGCTTAGATCTAGCACTTTTAAGTCCTTTAGAACCTGGTTGTCAAAGGGAAATTTATCAGTAATTTTTTTAACCACTGATGTGTAAAAACTTCTGACATCCTCAAAAAATGAACTCTTTACTCCACTATCAAGCTCCATTTCTTCGATAAATGCTCTGTTTGAGAGGCCAATTGCCAGTATGCTGTCATCATGCTGCACCCCACGATCACTAAATTTGATATGCCTCAAGTCAACAACCTGTTTAACATACTTCATCTCCACAAATTTAACTAAAGATTTTCTAAGCAATCTGTCCATCTCCTCCATCATGCCACCAATCTGCGACTCATCTGTTTGAAAGAGTTTATTAAATTCATTTAACAGTGGCAGAATGAAACTCAGAAAACGAAGGGTCAGCTGGGTTAGTGGTGCTTTTAAAAGTTTATGGATGTTTTGGACTCTGCCAGGCTTTTCAACATCATTGTGGCTTTCAAAATAAGTTGAGAGATCTGTATACTGGTTAATAATTCTATCCACTACCTTCTGCAATGACAGCCAGCGAGTCTGACAGTGTTTAAGAATATTCAGGTCATCTGCTTCTGTGAATAGTTGAAACTCCTTATAAGCCTTTCGCCGTTTTGAGCTGTGCTCAAAATGTAGTACATGTCTAACAAAAGGTCTTCTACTGGCACAGTCAACTGTTTGATTCCATCTTGTGCACATAAATTTGCAAGGTGGCAAATGCACCCAATACTAAAAACATAAGGGTTCCTCTGCTTGATCCTGGTAAGTACTGAGTTTGATTTCCCCACCATGACATTGCAGTTGTCACTAGCAAAGCCGTTGCAATTTTTCCATGGAATATGAAATTTTGTGAACAGATCATCAACATCACTGAATATCGCCTCACTGGTTCCACCACTGCATACAGGCATGTCCAACAATCTCGTTCTTGGTCCCAATCCTTCTTCAAAAACTCTCACCATAATAGCTAACCGCTTCTCTGTTTTCTTGTCATTTGACTCATCAACCATTAATGAGAAGGGTGTTTCCCTGCACAGCTTTATCACTGGTTCTGTTGCAGATGGAGCCAGGCAGTTTTTAATGATAAGTGTTGTCTTGGTTCTCTTCGACTGGAACTTTATGGCAATATCACTGTCAGGAAACATTACAGGCGCCAAGTCACAAAAGTGATCAGCAACAGATGCAGTTAAGTTATGCTGGGCAATGAAATTGGCAAATAAAACTTCAGCCCTTGTAATGCCACCCTCTTCCTGCTTTGGCTGAGCAAAAAAGGTCTTAATAGATGCTCATTTGTTCATGCAATTTCGATTTAAAATGTACTTTCAGATCAAATAATCCTGAAGCTACTACTTTAATATTTTTGCTGCTTACAAAAAGCATGGGTTGATCCTAACTTGGATGCATCTACAATGCTAGGGAAGAGTTTAACCCATTCGGCCTGAAACTTACCATGACCTGCAAGCTGTTGTTTCTTTGAATTAGGCTCAGCCATCATTCAGTGGATGAAGTAATTTAACTAATAATCTTTGTAGACGAAGAGAATGATTAAAAAATACAACAAAGCAAAGCAAACAGCTAACAGCAAAAAATAATTATAAACAGAATAACGAATCTAGGAAGAAGAAAAAACGCGCTACCAAATTTACAAAATTATTATTAAAAAGTTGCTAGAAGAGTGATAATATATCGCCACTTTATTGAAAAATAAAGAAGCGAAGTTTACGCAGACAAACATTTTTCTAGTTATGTAAGGCCGACACAGAATATTATGACATTAATTTATTGGAAATATTTAAATGGTCAGAATATAACTGGAAAGATTAAGAGAACGACGAAAAAAAAAAATACAATGAAGCAAAGCAAACAGCTAACAGCAAAAAAAAAAAAAAAAAAAAACCAAATTATGAACAGAATATCAAATCTAGGAAGAAAAAACATACCACCAAAAATTTACAAAATTATTATTTAAGAGTTGGTAGCCTAGACCAGTGATAATAGATTGCCACTTTATTAAAAAATAAAGCAGCGAATCTCGACCGCTGGAATAAAGTAGGCCTACTCAATGCAAACAAACTTTTTTTTTTCTACTATTGTAGGGCCTACACATAATTTTATGATACTAATTTATTGGAAATATTTAACCTTTAGCACGCTGCATTCTTTTCCCGAAAACTTGCCCTGCAGCTGCATTCTTTTTCACAACCCCCCGTTTTTATAGTGGGCGACTTGTAACATCTATAGTTTTTGTGTTTCTTGGTCAATTGCTATCATTTTTGGAATTTATATAAATAAATGAATGATGAATCTGATGATATAAAATTTGTTTGTGTACATGTTAGATGTGATAGGAAGAGAGGAAAGGAAAGATGAAAAAAACGAGAAAAAAAATTTTAAAAAATAAAAAAAAAATTTTTTTTTAATTTTAAAATTAAAAAAAAATAACCAACAAACGAAGAGTCCATATCCCTTGCATGAAAGTCATTTGACCAATACAAATGAAATGACGATCTTTTCATTACACCCATCATCAGTAGCAAAGCAACAAACGCCCTTGTCAGCAGTGACATTCGGCCGTAACCCTAAACCTTTCCGATTAAACCTAATCCTAACCCCTAAAATTATACATACTAGCAATGCCATTCTACTTTCGTTTCCATCTCTGTCATCAAACATATTCTGAGAACCGATATCAGCGCTTATAAAGACAAAAATCTCCTCATCGCATCAGCGTCAGAATCCAATAAAATTAGAGCGAAAATGGCCGCGTGTTCGATGCCGATTCATTTCGATTAAAAAAATTCACAGAAAATAAACGCGAATGCACCCATTACTAAGACCAATCGGAAACGGAAGTTAACTCACTCTCAGATAAGTTTATAAACTTAACATCCGGGGGTGAAGTCACGTGTACACACATCCTAATGCTAGAAAACGAAAATATCCGCTTGTCAACATATGTCGACAACAGCTGGGAGAGCATAGGTTACCTTCGTCAACATATGTCGACAGCAGCGTGCTAAAGGTTAAATGGTCAAAATATAACTGGAAAGATTAAGAGAACGACAAAAATAAAATACAACAAAGCTAAAGCAAACAGCTAACAGCAAAAAAAAAAAAAAAAACCAAATTATGAACAGAATATCAAATCTAGGAAGAAAAAACGTACTACCAAAAAGTTTACAAAATTATTATTTAAAAGTTAGTAGCCTAGACCAGTGATAATAGATCGCCACTTTATTAAAAAATAAAGCAGCGAATCTCGACCGCTGGGATAAAAGTAGGCCTACTCAACGCAAACACAAACTTTTTTTTTCTAGTTATGTTATTCTACACAGAATATTAAGACATTAATTTATCGGAAATATATTGAAGGGCAAGATATAACAGGAAAGATTAAGACAGCGATTAAATTGCAACAAAGCAAAACAACAGAAATATTTAACCAAGTTATTTATAAGTACTTAGCTTTTTTTAAACAAAATGGCATCGAAGTGTGGTGGCAAGCGTGATCGTTGATAACAGGTAACTTTAAAAATACGTCATGTCACACTGAAAACCAAAAGTGTTTGAGGCAGAATTCAAAGTCTTTGCCGAATTGTTGGGTATAAAAGGATTTGATTGGTTGCTGGGAGAGACCTCAGTTTAAAAACAGACGGCGAGATTCCCGGAATAAAAATTAAAAAAAATTGGTTTAAAAAAAAAAAAATACCTGGGCTAGAAAATATTTTCTGATTAAAAATTTAAAAAAACTTGGGTTGGAAAATATTTTAATAATTTTTTTTAATATAAAAAAAAAAAAAGTAAAAATATCTTTTTCCCTATTTTTTTTAAATGATGGGGGGGGGGGGGGGGGGGGGGGGGGGGGGGGGGGGGGGAGAATCCGTATAACAAGTGTGTACGGCCATACACTGCTAAAAGTAACTTAAAAAATGTACATTGTACGAGAAATTAACAAGTCTGTACGGCCATACACTGCTAAATGAAAAAAAAATGAGGACTAAGTAAAAAACTTGAAAGATAAATAAAAATGATATAACCTGGGAATTAGTTGGTCTATTTTGTTGAGGTGAGTCATTAAATAAGAACATTTACAGGTCATTTGTAACATTCAACCATTAATTTTGTTCAGATTGTAAGGAGTGCAAAATGAACAATAATGGAAGCTGTCCTGCACATGGACCTCTCATCTACGTGGATAATGCTGAGGTAATTTATGCAGTAACTGTGGAAGTGTCTTATTCTAGAAAGTAATATGTTAATTTGTCTTGTGCATGGACCACTCATCTATGTGGATAATTTTATACAGTTAATATAGCGATGTTGTATTCTACATAGTAATATGTTAAGTTGTCCTGTGCATGGACCACTCATCTATGGGGATTGTCACACAATGTTTTACAACTGTGACTCACGTGTGCCTCACAGGCAGCATGTATAGATATTAGGGGGTGAGTGATGGTCATTGTTGATGATGGCTTGTGTATGACACGAAGCTAAACTAAAGATAGCCAGTCATGTGACTGAGGGCTGCGCAAGGGGATTGCATGAAGATAGTTCAATCTGACAGTGTGTTCGGAGAGACCAGCAAGGTTCCTGTCGAGGGAAGACATGAATGCAGAAGATGATGGAGGATCTTCTCTGTCTGGCTTACACCTGCTAAGTTTTGCCCAGCGTGATGCTGGAGATATTTGAGACCATTTAGCATGAGTTCTTCTGCAAGTCAGTGAGTCTTTTTGACTTAGCGTCTCTGAGTATGTTGATCTCCGTTATATTTCAGTGCCAATAGTGAGTTGTGCACCATGTTGATTCTGTGAACTTAGCAGGGTATTTCGATGTCGTTTAGGTATTGTTAGCCAGTTTTGGTTTTATGCATTCACATTGTGCCCGTTGTATTTGTATGCTGATATTTGTTGGATTGTCGAATATATATATTGAGATTGCCAGACCTTATAAGAGTTGTTCTTTATATATGGTGTCTCTAAGATTGTTTAGAGTGTGACCTCTCGCATTATAGCGTGAGCTTTGTTTATAGGACTTAGTCGCAGTGTGTTGTAGCGTTAACTACTTTCATTCATGTATGCTCCTCCAACCGCTACGCACACTTATTAGCTGCAATAGTTATACAGCACTTATTCATGCGACATGGATAATGCTGAGGTAATTTAAGCAGTAACTGTAGACGTGTCACATTCTAAAAAGTAATATGTTAAGTTGTCCTGTTCATGGACCTCTCATGTATGATTTGGTCTAGTATAAAATACGAAGTAATACCTTGATCCATACATTAAAACAATTTCTATCATTCTTTCTTATATTCCAGGCATGTGTCCCATTTCCTCAAGAAATATTTCTTAAAATGCTTTTCTAAAATCATGGACACCTTTTCTGCTTCCTTTCTTAATTTATTTAAATATACATATGCTGGTAAGGGAAATACAAGCAAACAAGTATCCTCATAAAAGACAAGAATGGGAAACTGCTCAGCAATATACAAGAGCAAATGAAGAGGTGGACAGAATATTTTGGTGATCTTCTCAATAGACCAGCACCACAAAACCCCCCGGACATCCAGCCAGCAGAAGAAGAGCTACAAATTAATGGTGAAAGACCAACGAAGGAAGAAATAAAGAAAGCCATAAAGCTTCTAAGAGATGGAAAAGCGGCTGGACCTGATGGCATTCCAGCAGAGGCCATAAAAGCAGATATCGATACGGCTACAGAGATGTTATATAAATTACTTGGTAAAGTCTGGGAAAAGGAAGAGATACCAGCAGAATGGAAGGAAGGATACCTGGTTAAGTTGCCTAAGAAGGGAAATTTACAAGAGTGCACAAATTATAGAGGAATAATGTTACTATCAGTGCCAGGAAAAGTATTAATCAGGATTATCCTTGAGAGATTAAAAGAGTCCATAGGCAAGATACTGAGAGATGAACAAGCAGGTTTTCGACAAAACAGATCATGTACAGACCAGATAGTCACTTTGAGAATAATAGCTGAACAAAGTCTGGAATGGAATTCACCACTATACATTGGATTTGTGGACTACGAAAAGGCATTTGACAGTGTAGACAGAGAATCACTTTGGAAATTGATGAGGCATTATGGAGTTCCCCTGAAGATCATTAATTTAATAAAGAAAACATATGAAGACATGACATGCAGAGTTCTTCACGAAGGACAGCTTACAGAACCGTTTGGGATAAGAACAGGAGTGCGACAGGGATGCCTCTTGTCTCCATTTCTTTTCTTACTAGCAATAGACTGGGTTATGAGATCATCGACAGCACACAACAGAAATGGAATCCAGTGGACTCTGACTAAGCAGTTGGATGATCTGGATTTTGCTGATGACTTGGCTCTTCTGTCCCATAACCGTAATCAGATGCAGGACACATTGAAAACACTCGATGAGAGGTCACAGCAATTGGGTCTGAAAATACACAGGGAAAAGACAAAAATAATGAGAATAAATGCAGGTAATGATAACAGGGCTGAACTTGAAGAAACACCAATACAAGATGTAGAATTGTACACATATCTTGGAAGCAATATAGACAAAGTTGGAGGGACAGACAGTGATATCAAAATAAGAATACAAAAAGCAAGAGGAGCTTTCATTGCATTGGGAAATATATGGAGATCAAGAGAAATCGGATCCAACACGAAAATAAAATCTTCAACTCAAATGTGAAGTCAGTCCTATTGTATGGCTCAGAGACATGGAGAACAACAAAGACAACAACCAAAAAGCTTACAGACTTTCATAAATGGGTGCTTGCGTAGAATAGAGGGATTAAAATGGTATGACAAGGTTACCAACTGATGACAAGAACTAGGCAAGTGCCAGTGGAACAAGAGATGAGAAGAAGACGATGGCGATGGATAGGACACACACTGAGGAAACCTGTTGATAGCATTACAAGGCAGTCATTGTTCTGGAACCCCCAGGGCAAGAGAGGCAGAGGTAGACCAAGAAGCACATGGAGAAGAGAGCTGGAAACAGAGGTGCAAATGATGAGGAAAACGTGGAAAGAACTTGAGATGATGGCACGTGACAGGAGGACTTGGCATGTGTTTGTTGAAGGCCTATGCTCCTTTGGGAGTGGAGGGTTATGATGATGATGATGCTGGTAAGGCCTCAAGAATTTACACAATTGTTGCAGAAACACGTCTACACACTCCCTATCGCACACTGTAGTGAATTAATAGAAATACATATATTTAGGCAGTAAAATGACTCAGGATGGTGACACAACAAGAGAAATCCATACTAGAATTGCTTTGGCAGCTAGCGCCTTCAATAGATTATCTAACATTTGGAAATTACGATCATTGAATATACATACCAAGCTTCGTCTGTTTAATTCAAATGTTATCTCAGTGTTAACATACGGCTGTGAGAGTTGGAAAATAACAAAATCATTGGAGAACAAGCTGAATACATTCGAGAACAAATGTCTTAGAAAACTCATGAACATCAGTTGGAAAGAATTCAAGACTAATCGACAAATAAGAGAAGACTCTAGGCAGAAATATGTCTCCGACTATATAAGGAAAAGACGATGGTCATTTATCGGTCATGTCCTACGAATGCAAAACAACAGAATACCACTACAGGCGCTCACTTGGGTTCCTGAGGGTAAGCGGAAAAAAGGAAGACCAAAAGAAACACTCAGAAGAACAATAATAAGAGAAGGAAGAACGTTGGGCCTAAATAATGTGCAAGAGCTAAGAGGAGTGGCGTCACAACGAACAACCTGGAGAGCACTGGTTTCTGCCTTATGCGCCGTGTTTGGCGCTTAAAGAATTTATTATTATTATTTTATATATTCTTTATTACCCTCAGGCACACACAGACGAGCTGTCAATGGGCATCTATAGTCTGCTCTTCAGATGCAGATGGCAAAGGCAAAATCAGTGTCCACTAACTCTTTTTGCGCTCACTGTGTTTTTCAAATTATGAATGGCCTGCTTTTATCAAGGGCAAGGTCTATTTATACTAGCACATCCGGCGTATCGGAAGGCAGGGGGAAAAGGGGTGTTGCAAATCTCAAAATGAGGCATAATTGGTCTCACTATTCAATTATGAAAAACTATTTTCCCAATTATCTTTCTTATTTCTGGAGCGATTTTATTCATCCAAAGCTTAAATTATACCCTGAATTATTCTTTATCTCTCTGTCTAATAATGTTTTAGTCTCCTAAGTGCATTTTATTCTATGCGTACTTTAAACAGCTAAATTAGGGACTAACCTAACTCTTCGATGCCTTCAACCAAAGATTTCTCTCTTATTATACAACTTTATAACAAAAAATGTAAATACTAACAACCTATCTAACAGACCAGTCTCAAATTTGGCATGCATGTAGTGCACATATATATCTTTAAATGATCACATGCTTTTTTTTTGATATTTTGGTAATTTGCTTTGATATATTTTTTTAAATTTTTGTTTTAAATTTGTTTCATACAAATATAGTGTTTTTTTTTTTTTAATCATTAAAAATAGAATTTTAAACTTATCAAAAAAGCATGTGATCAATTGTTTTAATTGTCAGTCACAACATGTGTGTGCAATTTGATAAAGTTTGGTCAACGGGAAATATATGATTTTTGCTGTTGAAAATTAGTGAAAAATGCAATATAGCGGATGTTTTTTTTTTTTTTTTTTAACCATGGTAACCACATGTTTTTTAACAAAATAAACTACAGAATTTGGTTCATGGACATACACTATAAAGAACATAAAAAGTTTGAAAATGTTATTAGAACAAAAGTTAGTTTTCACTGTAGTATAATAATAATAATAAATTCTTTAAGTTGCACTGAACACCTGAAAACCACATGAGGAAGTCTACAGAGAAAAGGTGTCAGCTAATCAGCATGACAAGGTGCATACCGTTTAATGTTGGGCAGCTCATGATAGTCCTGTAGCAGATACTACCATAGAAGAGTGAAGTGTTAGAGACTTTAAAATACTAGGTCTCAGCTTTATGAGATGCGATGACCAGTTCTCTTCCTTGCTGCCTTTGCCTTCCTAAAATTACGAATAAACCTAGATACTCATTTACATTTTGATGGACTGGGTCATGACTACCAGGCATATAACCTGGTAACTTGCCTCAAGCAGCAAGTATTCTAGCCACTCTGCCAATCGACACTCACCATACACCTCATGAGAAGATAAACATTAGTAACCTGGTAACATCTGGTAAATTCAACTCAAAGAGAAGAAGAGGAGGACAGAAACAAATTAGTAAACTGGTAACTTCCGGTAAACTCAGCTGAAAGAGAAGAGGAAGATAGAGAAAAAACACAAAATAGTATGGGAAAAAAATTGAAGACAACTGTTCCAAGATATATAGGACCATATGAAATGGACACTATGTAACTGTGAACACTGATCAGTATGGTACTCCATGATGAATGAACAAAAATACTGATAGTCCTTGATGTGTTCACTTCATTCATTCCTAAACAAAAATACTGATAGTCCTTGATGTGTTCACTTCATTCATTCCTAAACAAATATACTGATAGTCCTTGATGTGTTCACTTCATTCATTCCTAAACAAAAATACTGATAGTCCTTGATGTGTTCACTTCATTCATTCCTAAACAAAAATACTGATAGTCCTTGATGTGTTCACTTCATTCATTCCTAAACAAAAATACTGATAGTCCTTGATGTGTTCACTTCATTCATTCCTAAACAAATATACTGATAGTCCTTGATGTGTTCACTTCATTCATTCCTAAACAAAAATACTGATAGTCCTTGATGTGTTCACAACATTCATTCCTAAACAAAAATACTGATAGTCCTTGATGTGTTCATTCCTAAACAAATATCATCATGACCCTTCAGATCCCCAAGGAGTATAGGCCTTCAACAATCCCCTCCTGTCCCGTGTCATCAGGTCAAGGTCTTTCCTTGTCTTCCTGATCCCTGTCATTTCTGTCTAAAGTTTCCTCCTCCATATGTTTGCTGGTCTCCCTTGACCTCTTACCCAGGGGATTCTAGAACAAGGACTGCCTTGTAAAGCTTGTAACAGGTTTCCTGAATGTGTCAACAAAATTATGTCAATACAATTATTGAAAATGAGAACTGCTTTTTAAAGTTCTAAATTTTGGAACTTTCCAGAATTGAGGACAGTGAATAATTGTGCAGTCATTGTGCATGTGTTATTGATCAACATTTAAGATAATAAATTAATTTTCTCATATTAGAAAAACTAGAGATGTCAGGCACCTTGAGCTGACTACTGCCTTTATTAGAGTCATTAATGAAGAAGTCTGAGGGTGAGCAAAGAAGGAGAGGAAGATTGAAACTTTTTTTCTGTGCACATTATTTTGTTTCTGTATTTAGAAGTCAGCTTACTTCCAGGTGCAGAGAGGAAAGCTTCTGTACTGTAGTAGTCATTTCTAGATGTCAGCTGTTATATTCATTTGCATGATTAAGACGTGTCCATTATGTGTGGGCCCATGTAGTTGCTGGAGGCTGAGGCACAGAAAGATTAGGACTACTGTGTCCTCAGGCATGTTGGTACAAGGTAACTAATATGAGGTTGAGGATGAGGCTGGCAACCTCATAATGTAAAACAAATTGCTATAGAAACCACTAATGAGAGAGAGCATGTGAATGTTTGGTGCAGGCTTCCTGCAAGGGGACCGGCTGTAGTAGTGGCTCCATAGGGAACAAACAGGAAAATGATGATGATGTGTGGGCCCATGTAGTTCCTGGAAGTCTCTGAGGAATCAAAGAAATAATAGGACTAATTGCTCCCTCAGGCATGTTGTAAGATGCAGGTGACATGATGTTGTGCATTGGGTCACACCCTGCTCATGTCAAACAAACAGCTAACATAAACCACTGCTACAGGAGCATTGGCGCAGGCTGCCTTTAAGGGACCAGTAACTGTGCTGACTCCATGTGTGCATCATAAAGAGGAGACCAGGAAATGATGTTTATGTGTGTGAAAATATTTTCTATTTTTAAATGCCCTGGTAAAGTTTTTGTAATAGTGTACGTTTATAATCTAATCCATGTACTTCTTGTTTAGGGGGTTGGAGTGGCTAAGAGGTATGGCGTCCACCTCGTTCTAGAGGTAGAAGGTTTGATTCCCAGTTGAGGGACAATAATTTATGGAAATTTTTGTTCAGAACCAGTGTTCCTAATGATGTCATACTCCCCCAGGTCTCCTGGGTAGTGAGATCAGATGCCTAGCCTTCTCGGATAAGGGTGAAAAAAACAGGAGGTCCCGTATATAACATGCGCATGTTAAAAATCCCTCGGCAGTTGGAAATGGTAAAGAATAGGCTTATCAGGCCGCTGCCTTGGCAAAATTTTAAAATTAGAAACCTACCCACCACAAAAATATTTATAGAATGTGTGATTCCTATATACACACATTGGGATTCTCGCCGGTGATCTGGAGTTCATGCACTTTGCTGAGATCCTCCTTGTGTAATCTAAGGGAGGAGATCAGAGCACTGATGGAGTTGTCCATGTGCAATGAAGATAGTCCTTAAAACCTAAACCAAAAACCAAACATCTTGTTTAAAAATGTGTAGCAGATGGTATCACAGAATGAATCTTTAATATTACTGTTATATTGTTGGCGTGGTTAAACTTTCTCATCATCTCTTACTAACAGGCTTCAAGAAAGGATAAAACAAATATTCCAGATGTAACTTCAGGTATCAAGCAGGAGCCAGATTATGAGGTAAGAGAATTTTTGGAAACTGGTCACATTTAACATTTATATACATATCATCATCATGCGATGTATTCTTTCCAGACAACGTTCATATGTAGGTGTTTTATTCTGATATCTGTTGTTGTTGTTGTTGTTTAACTAGAGTTGCTGAGCTTCTTGCTCTTTAGCAGCCAATACCAAATTGAAGACTACTTGGTATTATCTACACTGTAGATCTAGGCTTTTCATGTGGCTTTTCTGCCATTTCGAAACATGTTGAAGTAGTGATCCAGTTTCTCCAGCTTGGCTTGCATTTAAAGGATCGTCACATCTGGTCTCAAGCTAGGAGTAAGAAGTACATGCCATACTGTGCATTCCCCACCATCCAAGGGGGCTCTCCAACTATGCAGAGCTAAAATATTGTGCTCTGGTTCTGGGCTCTCCCAAGGAATTATCACGTCCTGCACAGAGCCACTTCTCAGTTTGCCTATCACTGGGTTCATAGTGAGATCCTTCTGTATGTGTCTTATTTAAATATCATCTGTATGTGTATTATTCTAATATCAACTATACGTTGATATATTCCATCATATCATTATAAAGGAGAAAAGTTAGTTGCTTATCCTTTACAGGACGTGGCAATCAACCCCAGCTTTTATTGGCTGTTTGTGATTTTTCTAGGCAATTTTTTTCATTCAGTAGTTTGCCATTGCTTTCTGAATGGTACGGCGCTTATACCATTGTTAAAAATCCACACAAAGCGATCTGCTACCAAACCGCCTGCAGCAGGTTTCGAACCTGGTATATCTGGATTATGAAACTGTGTTCATATCCATTAGGCCACAGACGCCGACATAAAGGAGAAGGCAGTCCAAATTTATAAGACATGCTCTGTGAAGAGGACAATTAGAACACATGATAGTAGTGGTAGCAGCTCATAAATACAGTATTTATACCGACAATATGCAACCAATTCCCGACTTGGACATCAACCAAGAAAACTTTACAATAGAGTAAAACAGTATACAACAAGAAGAAACATTGATATACACTGCAGTCTACTTAAGCAGAACTTGCTTAAGCCAATTTTCGGTTAAATTGAAGCAGTTTTGCTGGTCTTGGCCAAAAGTTTTCTTTGGCTTTGTTGAAAAACTCCAGTTAAACCGACCTCTGATAGCTTGAATTTTGAGATAAGGCAAGGTAATTTTTCAGTCCCAACTCAGATTAGGACTCGCTTAAGCAGAAGTTTTGTCTTCATGCCTCTTCAGAAGATAAGTTACAATTATAAGTATCTGTGGCGGTGTGTAGTTTTGTTTTTGCGTATAGGTGTCCATAAATGACGATTGGGCTGCAGGTCTCAGATCTATCAGTCTACAAATGATTGTGAACGGAAATAGGGTGCCAGACTCAAATATGAGATACAGACAGCCAAGAATGACTCATAATAAGCCACTCTGATCAAAGGGACATTGAAAGATCCTGTGCGATGGGCAAATAACTCATAATAATGACCTACTTGTACTACAGTTGTTTTGACCCTTGCTACTAATGTTAATGTAGTAAATACTTGGAGAGTATACAAATTGCCACACCAGACACTATCGCTTCTACTTGCATCATGTATTCTTGGTAGCATGTGTAATGGAACTTTATGATAGGGTCCTAGAGAACCTTTACTTTATGAGTGAAAGTCCTTGAGAATATTTTGGAAGACATATGAACAGTACGAAGATTCAATGCAAGATCATCAATTTAAAAAAAAATTTGCATGGAAGTGAAAATTAACTCACTTTTGTGTGTGTGTGTGTGTGTGAATGTCAATGTGAATGTGTTGAATGTCAATGTGAATGTGTTGAATGTCAATGTGAATGATTCCTTCATCTCATGATGCAGACGTCAGAGCTAACAAATGTCTACAAACCTTCTAGCGTCTTTCCATGTCTTCTTTATCCCTCTAAGTTCACGTCTCCATGTCCCTGTGTGTGTTATGTTGTGTTGTGTTGTGTTGTGGTGTGTTGTGGTGTGGTGTGGTGGTGTTGTGTTGTGTTGTGTTGTATTATGTTATTTCTTGATTTCATTGGTAGTTCACATTTTTTCAAAATCTTAACGAGGCCAGCATGATGTTGTACACATTCATCATATACAAATTGTGTGCTATGTCATGCTGATGCTGTCAACTGCTGTTTTGATTTAGTTTTTGTCTTCTGTGCTTACTGTTTCTAAGATTTTGATGTATGTTTTGATATTTGCATTACTGTGCAAACAAAGGGCATGATGCTATACTTTATCAGAAGTATTTTAGATTGTCCTAGCGACTTTTACTTATCTGGACTGTACACTGTATATGGTTTAGTGATGGTATGGTAGAAAAGTGAGTGTCTAATGAGGTTCTAGTAATGCATGTTGGTGATGATAGATAAATTGTGAGTTGGGCATCATTCCAGATGCCCTAGGCTTCCCCCCCCCCCCCTTTGTTGACAGCATGACAAGTGTGACAGACTGCCATTTTAAGACAGGAGAGAACACACGCTCATGCACATCCACACAGCTTAACACTTTTTGAATAACTCTATTTGGACTGATTGGAGGGATGAAATGATTCTATATTCAGATATTTGAAATCAAAAAGATTATCTGGACTTAGCGGCACTATATTTCTAGCAGCACTTTATTTCCTAATTATAAGCCACCAGACGGTGAAAAGGATGTTTTTCCCCCTACATTTAAAAACAAAAACAAAAGATTAACAACGGAGCTACAGAGAAATGCAGTTCCAGGGAGTTTCTGGCATTTATTTACATAAATTTTCTTTTTTTGCCATGGGTTTTCATGCGTTTACTCCAGCATTTACAGTTGCCTGTTTCCTTGTGTATGTCTTCTTGTTATGTTTTATTTATCTGCCTTGTTGTGATATTCCATGCAGAGCTGGATTCTCTTTTCCTACTGTTCTTTCAATTCTGTGAGGTTCTTGTCGTGTGGTTCTTGAGGTTCTTGTCGTGTGGTTCTTGAAGTTCTTGTCATGTGGTTCTTGAGGTCTGTAGATGCAAAGAAAGTATAGGGTCACTGCTCCTTCATGCATGTCATATATGGTGACTAACGTATTTGTGCCTGATGCAGGCAGTTTCATCATATAAAACAAATTGCAAGACAAAACACTACTGCAAGAGCACATACAATGTAAGTAAATACATAAACAAAAACATACTGTTGCTTACACATGTGCAGAATGACAGTTATGTGTGATTGTTTCTAGATATTCACCTTTGTGTACACCTGAACAAAAATATTAATCCATCAAGTGTGTGGAAATAATTTCTGAACATATAGACTGTAACTACATTTTTTGTAATACTTTCAGGTGTATTATGGGAACAGCTGTTCTGATGACTGTGATATGAATGTCAGTCAGTCTGATTTCTCAGTCAGAAACCTGACAGCAAGGGAGGGAGTTAATCATTCTAATTCATTAGGAGAGGAGTCAGGTGAGTATCTAGATATTAATGTGTGATACTCAAGTTTCAGGTCTGGAAGTGGCATCACCTGTGAGCACGCCTATTTTTTTTAAGGATATTACATTGAAGACTGGTCTAGTAACATGGGTGTCAGCATTCACTACATCATTTTGATGTATGGAATCATCATTGAATTTTACCTATTATCTTTTATACTTTGTTACATTATTTTTCTGGTCGGAGTGGCTAAGAGGTATGGAGTCTGCCTCTAATTCTAAAGGTACTGGGTTCACTCCCAGTACAGGGAATATAATTGATGGAAATTTTTCTTCAAAACCAGTGGTTCCAAATGATGTCATATTCCCTCCTGATCTCCTGGGTAGTGAGATCGGATCCATAACCTTCTCGAATAAGGGTGAAAAAATAGGTCTCGTGTACAAATTGCGCACATTAAAAATCCCTCAGCAGTTAGAAATCATAAAGAGTAGGCCATACGGCCGCTGCTCTGGTAAAATAAAAATAAAAATTAGGAAGCCTACTCACCACAAAAATATTTATAGAATGTTTGATTCCTGTATACACACATTGGGATCCTCAGCGGTGCTATGGAGTTTGTGCACTGTGCTGAGATCCTCCTTGTGTGATCTAAGGGAGGAGATCAGAGCACTGATGGAGTTGACCATGTGCAATGAAGTTGGTTCATAAAACCAAACCAAACCAGACAAAACCAAACCAAACCAAACCAAACCATACCAAACCATACCAAACCAAACCATACCAAACCATACCAAACCATACCAAACCAAACCAAACCATACCAAACCATACCAAACCAAACCATACCAAACCATACCAAACCAAACCAAACCAAACCATACATTATATTTCATACTGCAGCATGTCAAGAATGGATTGTCAGTTAATATCATTTGTAAATGTGGGACTCCCCTACTTCCCAAGAAGCTTGATGAGAAGTAGAAGAGTCTCATACAATAACTTATATCTCCTCATGATCAGTCATTGACACAGCAGTTAGCACTATCACTCTCCTTCTTTGTCTGTTGTGTTTTAACACTGTTTTGTAAGTTATATTGTCTTTTTATGCTATGGTCTGTGTTTGTGGTAGGACATCTACATAGCATGTATTAGGACATCTACAAAGCATGTATTAGGACATTGAAGTAGCATTTCTGTGCTGTAATGCACACAATGGCCCTAGATGTCAAACAGTGATGAGTTTTTGTGGAATGTTTAACTCTGTAAATGAAGATTTTGTATACTGTGCCCATTTTTTTTTTTTTTGCTTTTTTTTTTATTCAAATACACCATGTATAGATGAAGATCATTAAGATGTACCTGATAGAAAGAAGTAAACTTATAACAGTGAAACAAGAGGTGAGGTAAAGTCTCTAGCTTTGGATAGGTCACATGCAGAGAAAACCATTTGATAGCATTACAAGGCAGCCTTTGTTCTAAAATGTCCAGGGCATGAGAACTAGAGGTGAGACCAAAAAAAAGAAGGCTAGAGAAGAGATTTGGAGACAGACATAAAAGAGATGAATAAGATTTGGAGAAATCTTGAATGGATGGCACAGGACAAGAGGACTTCACATGAGTATTGTGAAGGCCTGTGTACCATGGGAGTAGAAGGACAGTGATGTCACGTTGTCCTCCTTCGTTCTATACACACACACACCATATGTGAACCCCCGGGGTCTGAGGGTGAGACACAAATAAAGAATGGGACCACTGTTTCCACCAGACATGGGGCAGTTAAGGTCAGGTTACACATGATGATAGCAGCCTCTTCATATAATACAAATAGCTGTAGAAACCACCACAACATTAGCTCAGCAAAGTACTTTGGAAATTACTTCCTGCTTGGGAACCGACTGCAGTTCTGGCTTTATACTCCGTAAGAGTGTACAAATTGACATTATTTATACATGTCACAAATTTGACTTTATACATGTCACAAAATTGACATTATACATGTCACAAAATTGACATTATACATGTCACAAAATTGACTTTATACATGTCACAAAATTGACCATTTTGTTACTGCATAAAATTTGTTTTGGGTATTAAGAATAGAACTACTAAACCCCCAGGCATGTCATACAAGGCAAATAATGTGAGGTTGTGCATGACGCTGGCAGACTTATTATGTCAAACAAATTGCCACAGTAACCACCACTTCAAGAACATGTGACTGCTTGATGCAGGCTTCCTGCCAGGGGACATGCTGTAGTGTTGGTTGCATGGTCTGTCAGGAGCGCAGGGAACTGTGTGTTTAATCTGTGGCTGAATTGTAAAATGGTGGCTGTGAAATGTGGAGAACTATAAAAGTGCCTATCAGAAAGATAAACACCTTCATAAATGGATGTCTCTTACAGAATAGAAGGACTGAAATTGTTTGACATGGTCACCTGCCTGGAACGGATGGAACGAGCCAGCATGGTCACCAGCCTGGAATGATGGAACGAGCCAGACAAATACCTGTGGAACTCTCTTCTTCGTATACTCTCAGATGTCGTCCACTTGAATGTTCTCAAAGAAAGCAGTAGTCAGTTTGAGGCTATTTGAATCCCCGTAAAGCTTTTCCATGAAGGGAACTGGCGTCGGCCATATGCGCTTTCTCTGTTCCTCATGTGTTGGGCATCTTTGAACTAGATGTTCAGCAGTCATTTTATCAGTGCCACAGTTACACTCAGTGGTAGTTACTATCTGTAGCTTGTTGAATAGATGTTATCCCAATCTGTTATGGCCAATGCAGAGTCTGAAAATACCACTTGTTCTCTTCTGCTGAGCTGGTAGTAAGCATCATTTTGTATGTGTCCTGGATGCTCTACATCCCATTTGTTTCTGTATCTGATTCTGATAAAACTTTTTGCCTCCTCAAAAGTTATGCTTACATCAGGCTGATGTAGCTTTCCACCTTCCTTTGCCAATCTGTCAGCCTCTTCATCGCCGGTGATGTTACACTGAGATGGGGTCCATTGAATCTGCGGAACAAGATGTGAGGAGATGGTGCTGGCATTGGATAAGACATGTGGAGAAAACCAGCTGATAACAGTGCAAGACAGTCTTTGTTCTTGAATCCCCAGTGTATGAGAAATAGAGGCAAACCAAAAAAGATATGCAGAGAAGGGAATTATTCACAGATGAGGATTAAAAAAAGACAAGAAAGGCCTTGAAGTGATGGTACTGGTCTTGAAAGCTTTGTGTGTAGTTGTTGAAGAACTGTGTTCCATGGAGAACTCAAAGGTAATAATCATCATCATTTTTCATTGTGCTCCTTACAGAGCATGGAACCACTACTGCAGATTGTCCTTATGTAGGAAGCCTGCACCAAGCAGTCACATGTTCTTGCAGGTGTAGTTTCTGTGACAATTTGTTTAACATGATGAGATTGCCAGCCTCATGAACAATCTCATATTATTGACCTTGTACAACATGCCTGAAGGTGCAGTAGGCCTGTTCTTTCCTTGTCCCTCCAGCGACCCCCTGGAAATACGTGCTTCAGTGACCCCCTGGAAATATGTGCTCCAGTGACCCCCTGGAAATATGTGCTCCAGCGACCCCCTGGAAATATGTACTCCAGCAACCCCCTGGAAATATGTGCTCCAGCGACCCCTGGAAATATGTGCTCCAGCAACCCCCTGGAAATACGTGCTCCAGCGACCCCCTGGAAATACGTGAAACTGAAAGATAATGAATACATGAAATTGTCAAACAAATGCTGAGTTAATATTTGTACGTGTGTTTCATAATTTCAGATATGTGCTCTTGCACCCAGTGCTCCCATACTGTCTCCCATGGCGATACCTGGCAAGCCTACATGAAGACTGTATACAGTTTGAAATACAGTGAACTTGCTGAACGTCCTGCTTTCTCAGAGGGAATGTCAGAACTCAAGAAACGCAAACTGTTGAGAAAAATGAACAGTGAAGATGTGTTTGATGTGACTGGTTTAACAGCTAGACAGGAACATACTAACGTCAGTGATCATACAACTGATATCATTGATTATACAGCTAACATCATTCATCACCAGATAGCATCATTACACAATAATATTACACACAGCAACTATAATATGCTGTTACAAAGTGAAGGTGGGGCAGAGAATCCAGATGGCACATTTGATGTCTATGAAAACAGTACTGTAGCAACTGGGTATGGTACAGATTCAAAATGTTATGACACTGTGGGCTCAAGTGCAAGAAAACAAATAGGAGATAGACCTCACAAGTGTGATGTTTGTGGTATGGGCTTTACTCAAAGCAGTGATGTGAAAAGGCATAAGAGAATTCATTCAGGAGAGAAACCTTACCAGTGTGATATTTGTAATGTAGCATTTCGTGAGAGTGGTAATCTTATTAAACATAAAAGAATCCATACAGGAGAGAAACCTTACAAATGTGATGTTTGTGATGTGGGGTTTCATGAAAATGGTAATCTTATTAAACATAAAAGAATCCATACGGGAGAGAAGCCTCATAAGTGTGATGTTTGCGGTCTAGGTTTTGCTCAGAGTAGTGACTTAAAGAGACACAAAAGAGTTCACACGGGAGAGAAGCCTTACAAATGTGATGTCTGTGATATAGGGTTTCGGGAAAATGGTACCCTTATTAAACACAGAAGAATTCATACAGGAGAGAAACCATACATATGTGATATTTGCAGTGTAGGATTTATTAACAGCAGCAGCTTAAAGACACACAGAAGAGTACATACAGGAGAGAAGCCTTACATATGTGATGTTTGTGATGTGGCATTTTCTCAGAAAGGTCACTTAAGAATACACAAAAGAACCCATACGGGGGAGAAACCTTACAAGTGCGATGTTTGTAATTTGCAGTTTATTCACAATACCAGTTTAAATACGCACAAAAGAGTGCATACAGGCGAGAAGCCTTACAAATGTGATGTATGTGGCGTTGCATTTTCTCAAGGAGGTCACTTAAAAATCCACAAAAGAACCCACACCGGAGAGAGGCCTTACAAATGTGATGAGTGCGATGTGGGGTTTGTTCATAATACCAGCCTAAAGATACACAAAAGGATCCACTCGGGAGAGAAACCTTACAAGTGTGACTTCTGTTATGTGGGATTTTCTCAAGGAAGCCACCTGATTAGACACAGAAGAATCCATACTGGAGAGAAGCCTTACAAATGTAATGTTTGTGATGTGGGTTTTCATGATAATGGTAACCTGATGAAGCATAAGAGAATTCATTCAGCTGAGAAACTTTACAAATGTGATGTTTGTGATGTAGAATTTCATCAGAAGGGCAACCTTGTCAGACACAAAAGAATCCATGCGGGAGAGAAATCTTAAACTGTTAGGGATATCAGTTTTATCAGAAGCTACTTTATTAAATGTAAAAGAATCACTACCGAAAAGCAGCTTCTCAAATATGATGTTTGCAGTACATTTATTATAAGCCTATATAGCACTTAGTTCCAGATGTAGTTCCTGGGAATCTCTCAAGAGATAAAGACAAAAATGGGACTAATGCCTCCTGAGGCACGTCATGCAAGGTAAACTAATATGAGATTCTGCATGGGACCAGCGGCCTCATCATGTCAAACTAATAGCTGCAGAAACCACTGCTGTATGAGCTCTTGAATGTTTTGGTACAAGCTTCCTGCAGTGAGGTGACTCCTTGCTCCGTAAGGAGCGGACAGGAGAATGACGATTTACCACTAATTGCCCATTTGTGCAGTGGTTAGAGTGCTTGTCTCCCATGGCATAGTTACCAGGTTCAAAACCTGGTAGCTTCATACTGCAGTTTACCCAACTGTAAATGGGTACCTGACTCTGCTTTTGTATTAGGGAAGACAAAGGCAGCAAGGAATCTGGTCACCCCACCTTGCAAAACTGAACCTAGTATAGTGAAGTCCCTAACTCTTCACTTCCCTATGGCAGTATCTACTGTGGGACTACCATTACCTTTATGTATCACTAGATCTACTGTGGGACTACCATTACCTTTATGTATCACTAGATCTACTGTGGGACTACCATTACCTTTATGTATCACTAGATCTACTGTGGGACTACCATTACCTTTATGTATCACTAGACTGTCACTGGCAACAGGAACATTCTATAGTAACTTCAGAGCAGAGGCAGAGGCTTTAAAAACTGCAGCAGAAGTCCTAATGACAGCAGACAGCACCGAGAGACAAGAAGCTCTCTTCACAAATATTCTGTCAGTAATTGCAACGCTGAAGAATCAGAAAAATGGATGACCTAACAGTAACACTCCACAAACTGTATCAGACTATATCGGCGAATCAAAAGAGTTGTGATACAGTGGATCCCATCTCACTGCAACATCCCCAGAAACAAAGAGGCTGACAGAGTGGCAAAGGAAGGTGGATAGATACCTCAACTTGGCACACGCATAACATACGAAGAGGCCAAAAGTTTTATCAAGAGCAGATACCAGGAGCAGGTGGGAAGCACAGCATCCAGGCCACCAAACAAATGGTGCATATTACCAGCTCAGCAGACGTGAACGAGTGGTAACCTCCAGACTTCGCACAAGCAGATTAAGATACCACCTATTCAACAAGCTAAAATAGGAACTACTGATGAGTGTAACTGTAGCACCGACAAAATGACTGTTGAACATCTGGCCATCACCAGTAGCATTCCTGGAAAAACTATTTGAAGATACCAGCAGATGACTGCTGCTTTCTTTTACACATTCAAGTTGAAAGTCAACGAAGAAGAAGAAGATGTATCACTATGTCTTTAATACTTGGTCATGCACCATAAATATCTGATGGACCTTGTGTTTAGGTTGAAGGGTGTGTGCCTCACCAAAACAGTGCAAAAATTATACTGAGCAACCATGCTAGTATAGCTGACACTATCTGTATATATAAATACTAAATAATTCTGTAGAAGTCAAGTGATAAGCACTGAGATTGAAATGCCATTTAGTATTTTTAAACTGCTATTTCTTCACTCCTTTCCAACTAATTTATGTGACACAAATGACAAAGTAAAGACAGAGAACTGCCATTATATCACATAAAATGTTATGCCTCATTAATATTTATAACTCAGCATCAGATCTGATTTCTTCAACACATGATTTAATAGCGAGCAGCAGTTTTTGTTGTCTTTTGGAATGCCAGTTTACTTTAGGTTTTTTTTTATTTCAGGGAATACAGAATAAAAAAATAAAAGTTATTATACACTAAGAAATAATACAATATGCTAAGGAAACACACAGTAAACTAAGGAAACACACAGTACACTGAGAAAACACACAGTACACTGAGAAAACACACTACATTAAGGAATCACACAGTTCACTGAGAAAACACACAGTACACTAAGGAAACACACAGTACGCTAAGGAAAAACAGTACACTGAGAAAACACACAGTACACTAAGGAAACACACAGTACACTGAGAAAACACACTGTACAATAAGAAAACACACAGTACACTGAGGAAACACACAGTACACTGAGGAAACACACAGACCACTAAGGAAATGCACAGTACACTAAGGAAACACAGTACACTAAGGAAACACACAGTACACTGAGAAAACACACTACATTAAAGAAACAAAGTACCCTAAGGAAACACACAGTACACTAAGGAAACACACAGTACGCTAAGGAAAAACAGTACACTGAGAAAACACACAGTACACTAAGGAAACGCACAGTACACTGAGGAAACACACAGTACACTCCGGAAACACACAGTACACTGAGGAAACACAGTACACTGAGGAAACACACAGACCACTAAGGAAATACACTGTACACTAAGGAAACACACAGTACACTAAGGAAACACTCAGTACACTAAGGAAACACACAGTACACTGAGAAAACACACTGTACACTAAGAAAACACAGTACACTGAGGAAACACACAGACCACTAAGGAAATGCACAGTACACTAAGGAAACACACAGTACACTAAGGAAACACACAGTGCACTAAAGAAACACAGTACATTAAAGAAACAAAGTACCCTAAGGAAACACACAGTACGCTAAGGAAAAACAGTACACTGCGAAAACACACAGTACACTAAGGAAACACACAGTACACTGAGAAAACACACTGTACACTAAGGAAACACACAGTACACTAAGGAAACACAGTACACTGAGAAAACACACTGTACACTAAGGAAACACACAGTACACTCAGGAAACACAGTACACTGAGGAAATACACAGTACACCAAGGAAACACACAGTACACTAAGGAAACACACAGTGCACTAAAGAAACACAGTACATTAAAGAAACAAAGTACCCTAAGGAAACACACAGTACGCTAAGGAAAAACAGTACACTGCGAAAACACACAGTACACTAAGGAAACACACAGTACACTGAGAAAACACACTGTACACTAAGGAAACACACAGTACACTCAGGAAACACAGTACACTGAGGAAACGCACAGACCACTAAGGAAATACACAGTACACTAAGGAAACACACAGTACACTAAGGAAACACACAGTACACTAAGGAAACACAGTGCACTAAAGAAACACAGTACATTAAAGAAACAAAGTACCCTAAGGAAACACAGTACACTAAGGAAACACACAGTACGCTAAGGAAAAACAGTACACTGAGAAAACACACAGTACACTAAGGAAACACAGTACACTGAGAAAACACACTGTACACTAAGGAAACACACAGTACACTCAGGAAACACAGTACACTGAGGAAATACACAGTACACCAAGGAAACACACAGTACACTAAGGAAACACACAGTGCACTAAAGAAACACAGTACATTAAAGAAACAAAGTACCCTAAGGAAACACACAGTACACTAAGGAAGCACACAGTACACTGAGAAAATGCACAGTGCACTGAGAAATGCACAGGGCACTAAGAAAACACAGTGCACTAAGGAAACATAGTGCACTAAGGAAACAGTACTCTTGAGAAAACACACAGTACACTGAGAAAACAGTGCACTGAGAAAACAGTGCACTAAGAAAACATAGTGCACTAATGAAACGCACAGTACACTAAGAAAACACACAGCACACTAAGGAAACACACAGCTAACTAAGGAAACACAGCACACTAAGGAAACACAGTACACTAAGAAAACACATAGTACACTAAGGAAACACACAGTAAACTAAGGAAAAGCACTGTACACTTCCAATGTATAAGGTGTGTTATTGCTATGCATAAACGCTTGCTTACTGACTTTGAAATTCAACCTTACTCAACAACTATGTCAACTGACTTCTTCAGGCCCTGCAACGTTCCCTCTTATTCTTACCATTATCCATGACACTAATAGGGAGCTCTATACTCAGTTGAGCACACATTAAAAAAGAGAAATTGCGTCACTTCCATCCTCAGTATCCTCTATTCAGGCTTCTACCCATAATAAAGTTATCTGCATTCCTCCAGATCTCCTAATGAATTGTCTGTCCTGAGTAAAGGTCTCAAGTTTGTTCCTCTTTGTTCCAATTTTGACAAATACTCTCTACTTCAAGATGTTCACCGCCGCATGCATCTCAGATATTACCATGGTAGTAGTATTGATTCTACCAGGGTTTCCTATACTGATGATATCTTTCATCGTTTCGAAAAATCCAAACAAGACTGGACTGCAGCTCTGGGTGCTTCTCCTGCTCTGGATTTATATATTGCCAACACATTTCATCACCCGTGTGTTACCGGGGCCCGAAAGGGGAGCAAAGAATAGTAACACTGTCCCCTGCCAAGCATGTCGTAGAAGGCGACTAAGGAGGGTTGGGCATGGGGCCGGTTACCCCATCCTGTAAAAAAAATTTAAACCACAAAAAACTTCAACAAATATGGACAAGTCAAATAAAGAAAATAAAACACAGCCATCCAAGACAGGGGAAGGTCCTCTCGCGGGGAGGCGTATGATGCAACACAGAGAAAGCCGAAAGGAGTCTGTGTTGCTGACTAACCTTCTTTCTTCTAGGAGAACTTCCAGATTTGGCACCTGGAATGTTCGGACATTGAACGAACAAGGGAAAGTGGCACAAGTAGCAGCAGAAATGAGGGAATACAAAATCGAGGTTCTGGGAAGGTGTGAAACAAAGTGGAAGGGGGTAGACAGGAAGAAACTCATCACAGGTGAATTGGTGCTGTCCTCAGGACACGAAGACGAAAGTTCACACCACAGTGAAGGGGTAGCTCTTATGTTATCTAAAGAAGCACAGAAAGCACTCATTGAATGGGAAGCTGTGGGACCCAGAATAATAACAGCTATTTTCAAAACAGCTAAAAAGAAAATTCATGTCAATGTCATCCAATGTTATGCACCAACTAATGACAAAGAAGAGTCTGTGAAAGAAGCATTTTATACTAAACTACAGGAAATTATGGATAAAGTAAAAAGAAGAGACATCACAATTTTGATGGGTGACATGAATGCAAAGATAGGTACAGTCAATACCGGATTTGAAGAAGTCATGGGAAAACATGGGCTAGGAGTAATGAATGAAAATGGAGAACTATTCGCAAACTTCTGTGCTTCAAATCAACTGGCTATAGGAGGAAGCATGTTTCCACATAAGAGAATACACAAGGCAACATGGATATCACCAGACCATAGAACAGAAAATCAGATCGATCATATATGCATAAAGAAGAAGTTTAGATCATCATTGCAGGATGTAAAGGTATATAGAGGAGCAGATGTGGCATCAGATCACCATCTTCTGATAGCCAAAGTAAAAATGAAACTCAAGAGATATGCAACAATGCAAAATTATAGACAACAGTTTAATGTAGGACAGCTAAGAAATCAAGAAACAAGAGACAAATTTGCGGTCACAGTATCCAACAAATTCCAAGTGCTCCAACAGTTGGAAGATGTAGAGAATACAGAAGACTATTGGCAGCAGGTCAAAACGGTATGCAAGGAGACATGTGAAGAAATACTGGGGAAAAGGGAAAGACAACAAAAAGCATGGATAACAACAGAAACCATCAATAAGATAAAAGATAGAAAAAACAAGAAAGCAGAGTTAAACACAAGCAAAACCAGAAGTTCCAAAGCCAAGGCTCAAGAAGTGTACACAGAAGCAAACAAAGAAGTAAAAAGAAGTATCAAAAGAGACAAGAGGAAGTATATTGAGGAGTTGGCAAGAGAGGCAGAAGATGCTGCAGCCAAAGGAAATATGAGAGAACTGTATAGCAGCACAAAGAAGCTAACAGGGAAATACAAGCAAACAAGTTGCCTCATAAAAGATAAGAATGGGAAACTGCTCAGCAATATACAAGAGCAAATGAAGAGGTGGACAGAATATTTTGGGGACCTTCTCAATAGACCAGCTCCACAAAACCCGCCGGACATCCAGCCAGCAGAAGAAGAGCTACAAATTAACGGTGAAAGACCAACGAAGGAAGAAATAAAGAAAGCCATAAAGCTTCTAAGAGATGGAAAAGCGTCTGGACCTGATGGCATTCCAGCAGAGGCCATCAAAGCAGATATCGACACGGCTACAGAGATGTTATATAAATTACTTGGTAAAGTCTGGGAAAAAGAAGAGATACCAGCAGAATGGAAGGAAGGATATCTGGTTAAGTTGCCTAAGAAGGGAAATCTACAAGAGTGCACAAATTATAGAGGAATAATGTTATTATCAGTGCCAGGAAAGGTATTGAACAGGATTATCCTTGAGAGATTAAAGGAGTCCATAGACAAGAAATTGAGAGATGAACAAGCAGGTTTTCGACAAAACAGATCATGTACAGACCAGATAGCCACTTTGAGAATAATAGTTGAACAAAGTCTGGAATGGAATTCACCACTATACATCGGATTTGTGGACTACGAAAAAGCATTTGACAGTGTGGACAGAGAATCACTTTGGAAATTGATGAGGCATTATGGATTGAAAACACTCGATGAGAGGCCACAGCAATTGGGTCTGAAAATACACAGGGAAAAGACAAAAATAATGCGAATAAATGCAGGTAATGAAAACAGGGTTGAACTTGAAGAAATGCCAATACAAGATGTAGAATCATACACATATCTTGGCAGTAATATAGATAAAGTTGGAGGGACAGACAGCGATATCAAAATAAGAATACAAAAAGCAAGAGGAGCTTTCATTGCATTGGGAAATATATGGAGATCAAGAGAAATAGGATCCAACACGAAAATAAGAATCTTCAACTCAAATGTGAAGTCAGTCCTATTGTATGGCTCGGAGACATGGAGAACAACAAAGACAACAACCAAAAAGCTACAGACTTTCATAAATGGGTACTTGCGTAGAATAGAGGGATTAAAATGGTATGACAAGGTTACCAATGTGGAACTGATGACAAGAACTGGACAAGTGCCAGTGGAACAAGAGATGAGAAGAAGACGATGGCGATGGATAGGACACACACTGAGGAAACCTGTTGATAGCATTACAAGGCAGTCCTTGTTCTGGAACCCCCAGGGCAAGAGAGGCAGAGGAAGACCAAGAAGTACATGGAGAAGAGAGTTGGAAACAGAGGTGAAAATGATGAGGAGAACATGGAAAGAACTTGAGATGATGGCACGTGACAGGAGGACTTGGCATGTGTTTGTTGAAGGCCTATGCTCCTTTGGGAGTGGAGGGTTATGAATGAATGAACACATTTCATGACATTAACCAGTTTGCTCTACCCCGTCTCCGTCAATCTAACCTCACATCTTCTGAATGGCGGGCATTGTCGAGATTTAGAAAACTTGATGATATTGTTATCAAACCGGCAGACATAGGTGGTGCATTGGTAGTTTAGCGTAAGGACATACATTCAAGGAGGAGTTACTCACCTTGTTCTGGTGAAGCCACAGTCCGGAATAATCTTACTGTTTATAAGACTATCCGTGGTCTTGTCCATGATGATCTTCTTCCTTCTGGTACTTTATCTTTCCATATTTTTGACAGTAGTCTAGGTAAGCCTTCCTTTACATGCTTCTTAAGGTGCATAAAATTGCTAATCCCGGTAGGCCTATTGTTTCAGCCTGTTCTTGTCGCATTGAACGTATCTCTGAATTCCTTGATAGTATTTTCCAGCCCTTAGTCACCAATCTACCTTCTTATTTGAAGGAAACTATTCATGCTATTACTACTTTTGATTCGATCAGATTCACACCTGATCGTACTTACCATCTTTTCCTTCTAGATGTTTGATCACTTTATACTTCTATTCCACATTCTGATGGGCTCAAGGCACTCACATTTTTTCTCGACCAGCATACTGATCTCACTGTTAGTACAGGTCTTCTTCTTCGCCTTGCTGAGTTAGTTCTTAATCTTAACTCTTTTGAGTTTAATGGCCAGTTCTTCAACCAAATCAAGGGCGTTGCTATGGGTACTAAAATGGGCCCTAGTTATGCTTGCCTGTTTATGGGCCACTTTGATTATTTGGTCTTTCAAAGTTACGATGGACTGCAAACTGAGTTTTACCACCGCTGTATTGATGATGGGATTGGCATTACATACATGTCTGAGGTAGACATCCATCGATTTATTGACTGTGTTGGTAATTTCAATCCTGCCATCAAATTCACTTCTCAAATTTCTACAACTTCAGTGAACTTTCTTGACCTCACTGTGACAATTCTTTCCTTCTTTATACTTCATCTCACCCTCTTAGTTGTAAAAATTCCATTCCCTTTTCTCAACTTCTATGCTTGCTTCGGTTATGGCATGATGGCGATGATTTCCATGAGCGAGCTCAAAAGATGCTTGAGTTTTTTCGCTGACGTCCTTATCCTGAACATGTTTTATCTGATGCTCTTAATCTCATAACACACGACACTCGTCTTTTATCGAAGAATGTCATATCAGGACTTCTTGTTTTGTTATTCCATTTTCTGCTTTTGATTTTCATTGATTGTTGAATTAATTGTCTTGATATTTTTTTTTCCATTTTGTATTTTCCTTGCTTTATTATTGCTCGTCATCTGTATTGTTATCACAGTACTCTAAGAAAACACAGTACACTAAGAAAGCACACAGTTCACTAAGGAAACGCACAGTACACTAAGGAAACGCACAGTACACTAAGGAAACGCACAGTACACTAAGAAGATGCACAGTGCATTAAGAAAATGCACAGTACACCAAGGAAACACACAGTACACTAAGGAAACACAGTACACTAAGAAAATACACTGAAAACACACAATACACTAAGAAAACACAATACATTAAGAAAACACAGTACACTGAGAAAACACACAATAACCTAAGAAAACACAGAGTGCACAACGAAATGACAAAATTCACTATGAAAACACAATACACTATGAAAGCACACAGAACACTAAGAAAACACATTTCACTATATTTTGTTTGCTTTCTTTTTTAAATGGTTTTTTATTTTCACTAAACATGGGCCCACAACTGCATTAGGCCTTCTTGTAGAAAGCCCCCACCAGATCACCTCGTTTTCTTGCATTGGAAGTTTGTGTATGTATTTATTTTAGCTGACAAGGATGCTAACCCCATGCAAAACCTCATTTTAATCACATATTATGTCACATATTACATCACACATGTCACATATTACATCATGCATGTCACATATTACATCACACATGTCACATATTACATCACGCCTGCGGGGTGCAGCAGTCCTTTCTTTATGTCCTCAAAGATGCCTATGAACCTCTTGGGGTTGTGCAAAAAACAACAGAGTTTGACTTATAGTTTTTTACATTGAGTGACTTTTTCTGTTATACAACAATTTGCAGCATGTAAGAAAAATGGTACGCCTTTAGCCTCTTCATCCTGGAGGCTAGACCAGTCAGTCATGTCTATGTGAATAAAATACAGTTGTCCTTAGTGAGGACCTTAATCTCATCTATGATTATTGTAATGTTTCCCAGCTTGAACACTAAGGTCCTCCACTTCCTCTTGGAGAGCTACTTACATAACTTTGTATAATTTTCCATCAAGTTCTTGAATTAAGTGTTGGCTAGTAAGTATCTACCCAGCTGTAAATGGGTCCATTGCTCTTGAGTTAGGGAAAGAAAAGGCAACAAGGAAGGGAACTGGTGACACCATCTCTCAGTGCTGGACTTAGTTTAATGAAGTCTCTAACACTTCACTCTGCTATGGGACTACCTTTTAGCAAGTCTCTGGATTTCTTCTGCTGTTGATTTCTCGACTTGATCAACATGAATCTCAGTAATTACTGAAAACTCTGGTTTCAAGTCTCTCGGCAAATTGTAATTTTGTTTCATCTCAAATTTGGTTGTCATTACTTACTAGAGTAAAGATACTTGCTTCCTCATTATACAGTGAAAGCTCCACATGGAATATATTGTGGACACCCCTGGAAATTACTGCACTGTTTCTTGTTGATGATGATCTGCTTCAGTGGTTTCTGCTAGCAAATGGAAGAATTGGAACGCTCTGATCTGCTTCAGTGGTTTCTGCTAGCAAATGGAAGAATTGGAACGCTCTGCTACTGTTTTATTTGGTTGTACTAAGTTTTTGAAAATGTTGATACTGCCCTAGCTTTCATCTACATCTCTGTTCCTTCTACCTACTCTAAATGCTAGCTCAGCTCTCTGCTCGTTCAGTATGAACACAGGTTTTTATATGCCTCCTCTGATGCTTGGTCCTTTAAACTATTTTTGATTAATTGACAGATATTACATTCAAGAAAATTCATCTAACTGTGCTGCTTCAAAATTCTCATGAATGCCACAATTCTCACAACCACTTGGTCAGTGTTTTGGTTACATGGTAAATTAAATTTTTTGATCATATCAAATGTAATTTCAAAGTGTCATCATTCCTCAAATGTTTTTTAGAACTGCTACATAAAACTCTCACATCCAAAAGTTCCATTGTTTTGTTTATACCTATCACTTGCACCAAACTTGTGTGTCAGGATGCTCCCTATTTTTTGTGACACTTGACAGCTACACCAAACTTTGCGAGTACAGGTTTCAACGTTCTACTAATTGACCTAGCTATATTTTGTTAATGTTAATTTCTAACACAATCGCCAGTTGCGTGACTAAACAAAAATGTAATTGTTTTTAATATTTAATGTCATTTATTAAATAATTAAAATCTTTTCCATCATTTATTTAGAATCTAATACTTCATTTACACTACGCAGCCACAGATATAACAATTCTGTTACAATGTTCTTGTAATCATGACTTGTGTAATTGTTGTAGAAACTGTACATACATGTAACAGTTTTTTTTTAACAGTCTCTGTTCTTGTATTATTTCCTTTCAATGTCTGTTTTTGTTTTATTTCCTTACAATGTCTGTTATTGTATTATTTCCTTACAATGTCTGTTATTGTATTATTTCCTTACAATGTCTGTTATTATATTATTTCCTTACAATGTCTGTTCTTGTATTATTTCCTTACAATGTCTGTTCTTGTATTATTTCCTTACAATGTCTGTTCTTGTATTATTTCCTTACAATGTCTGTTCTTGTATTATTTCCTTACAATGTCTGTTATTGTATTATTTCCTTACAATGTCTGTTCTTGTATTATTTCCTTACAATGTCTGTTATTGTATTATTTCCTTACAATGTCTGTTCTTGTATTATTTCCTTACAATGTCTGTTCTTGTATTATTTCCTTACAATGTCTGTTCATGTATTACTTCCTTACAATGTCTGTTCATGTATTATTTCCTTACAATGTCTATTCATGTATTATTTCCTTACAATGTCTGTTCTTGTATTATTTCCTTACAATGTCTGTTCTTGCATTATTTCGTTACAATGCCTGTTCATGTATTATTTCCATACAATGTCTGTTCTTGTATTATTTCCTTACAATGTCTGTTCTTGTATTAATAACTTGTTTAATTGTTGTAGAAACTGTACATACATATAACAATTCTGTTACAATGTCTGTTTTTGTATTAATGACTTGTTTAATTGTTGTAGAAACTACATAGATATAAGATCAGTTCTTGAGGCCTTCAAAGCATGTATACACTGATTAGACAGCACAGATTACGCTGGCTTGGCCATGTCCGCCGCATGGAAAGTGGTCGCATACGAAAGATATCTTCTACGGGCAACTAGCAAATGGCAAAAGATCAGTTTGGTGATCACACCTGAGGTTCAAAGATGTGTGCAAGAGAGATATAAGGGCACTGGACATAAATCCAGCATCGTGGGAGGATGAAGCTGCCGATCGCACCAAGTGGCGATGCTGTTTACGGCGCCACCTCAGATTGGACGAAAAGAAGCTCACACAACAAGCCGAAGAGAGGAGAAAACGTCGAAATGAGCATCAGGAAAATAAGCAGCTGAGGGCTGTCACCTCAGGGGCGCATTCCCATAGTCAGTTATGACTGAAGGGGCTATTATTATTGTGTTAATAGCTTGTGTAATTGTTATAGAAACTGTATATACAGTAGAACTCCATTTATCCGAACCCCAATTATCCGAACATCCAATTATCCGAACACTTTTTCCAGAAAAAAAAAAAAAAAATCAGACGCCACCAGTCACGTTAGACTACAGTTCTGAATCTTTTGATGCGGCAAGCTTCAAATGTGTGCGAACAATTTGTAGACAATGAGATGGGCTAATGGACGGTCGCTTACGTACAGGAAGTCAGTTAGATCATAAAGTCAGTTAATATATGGTTTACCAATCCAGTGTACGTGTGCGTTTTAGGCAGAACACTGGCTAAACAGACAGTTGAACTTAAAATAATTGTGTCTGCTACTACAGCAGAATAATTTTGGTGTACACGTATTTCTCTGTGCGATCTGGCATCTTCCAGTAGGCCTAAAGCACATAAAAGGAACCGCAATGTTTGTCAATTGAAACGAAAACAGAAATTATCAAGAGACTAGGAAAAGGTGAAACTGTGTCTTCATTTGCGAGGATTTTCAATGTTGGGAAAGCTACCGTCTCTGACATCAAAAGTAACAAGGATAAAATTATGAGTTTTGCATCGAAATTCAATAGTGAAAATGGGTCGAAGAAACATAAAACCATGAGAAATGCGAAAGATTTGAAATTGGAAGAGGCTTTGTATATATGGTTTGTGCAAAGAAGAAGCAAAGGGGAACCTATCTCTGACTCTCTATTGTGTGAAAAGGCACTTCAGTTCAACAATCAACTTGACGGTCCTCCTGACTTTAAGGCTAGCCAGGGATGGTTAAGAAACTTTAAATCTCGTCATGGCATACGAGAATTGGAGATTCAAGGGGAATCTTTATCTAGCGATGCAACTGCCGCTGAAAATTTTAAAGAAACATTCTTGGCTTTTTTGGAAGAAGAAGGTTATTTACTCGATGATGTGTATAATGCCGATGAGACTGGCTTATACTGGAAATCATTGCCTCAAAAATCACTTGCATCTCAGCGCGAAGCAGCTGCCCCTGGGTTTAAACAGTGCAAAGAGAGAGAGTAACAATTTTGGTAGCCGCGAATGCCAGTGGAAGTCATCGTTTACCGATGCTGATGATCGGCAAAGCCAAAAAACCACGTTGTCTAAAGAATGTGACATGCCTCCCATTGTGCCACAAAGCACAGAAGAGTGCTTGGATGAATAGTGAAATATTTCTTGATTGGTATACAAATCAGTTCATCCCAAATGTGAAGAGGTTGAGAGAACAAGAAAAGAAAACTGGAAAAGTAATTCTTCTACTGGACAATGAACCATCTCATCCAGAGACGGATACATTGAATGCAGTTGATGCAAATTTTAAAGTAATTTTTCTGCCTCCCAATGTAACAGCACTGATTCAACCAATGGATCAGGGTGTTTTAGCAAAGCTTAAAAAGATGTACAAGAAGGAAGTCCTGCGTTGTTTATTGTTGGCTGAAGATGAAGAAAGTGTGGTGGCGTTTTCAAAAAAGCTTAATCTCAAAGACTGCTGCTATATGTCAGCTGATGCTTGGACCACCCTGTCACAAGATAATCTCAACAAGGCTTGGAATAGATTGCTTGGGAAAAAAGGAGGAAATGAAACTACTGCAGTGGACACAAATGATGATTGTATAAATGAAGTTGTGGAACTGTTTCAAGCAATGCCCGGTTTTTCGAACTGTGACAAAGATGATGCACACATGTGGCTAGAAGATGATAATGATTCTGGTTTTCAGTTTTTGAATGACGAAGAAATTTTGTCTTTTGCGCAGGAAGAAAACCAAATACATGTAGTGACCGATGATGAAGACTCCTCAGAAGTACATGATGTACTTGTAGATTGTGAAGAAAACCCAAAACGTCGACCAAGTCCTGAAGAGGCCTTTATAGCACTAGAAACAGCGATGGCTTGGTACGAGCAAGAAGATGACACCTGTCCTACACAGCTTCTGCTGTTGAAGAGAATGCGGGACTTAGCAGCCAAAAGGAGACTATCCAGTTTGGTGCAAAAGAGGATTCCTCATTATTTTAAATAGTGGGCTACATCTGTGCAAGTACATGTATACGTAAGTTGCGCCTGGTTTTGAATCGTTTGTAATGTTATTTTGAAAACATTTCTCTTTCTTAAAAAAAATAATTAATACTGTACAAGTAGTACATGCACTGCAGTGTAATGAACGATTTTGGTGATACAGTGATCTAATACAGTGTGGGTATATTATTACAGTACAAGTACTGTAAATATGTTTTATAGTGTATTTTCCTTGTGATGGTTAATTATTTTTAGAAATATGAGTACATGTACTCGATACATTATGTAATCCAATTATCCGAACATTTGATTATCCGAACGATGCTCGGTCCCATGGGGTTCGGATAAATGGAGTTCTACTGTAGATATAACAGTTCGATTACCATGTTTGTTCTTGTATTAATGATGTGTGTAACTGTTATATAAACTATTCATAGATATAACAATTTTGTTAAAATGTTCTTGTATTAATGACTTGTGTAATAGTTGGCCTCTCGCAGCAAAGGTACTGGTTACTAAACATGGTGGCATCACGCTGCAGTCTACCTAGCTGTAAATGCATACCTGACTCTGCTCTTGAGTTAGGAAAGGCTAAGGCAGCGAGCAAGGGAACTGGTCATCTCTCGAAGCTGGATTTAGTATAGTGATGTTTTTAATAGCAGCAGCAGGGAGACTTTTTCAGGTCATAAATTGAGGATTCCTCAGCAAAAGAGAAGTTTGCAAGAAGACAAAAGATGGCTGTATACCGCTCCACCTATGCTCTAGTCTTGACTTATTAATATGAGTCATGGGCAATGACTACAACCCACAAAAGCCAGATCCAAGCCTCAGAAATGAGGTATCTGAGGAAGGTGGTTGAAATCACAAGATGAGACATGGCCCGCAACCAGATGATATGTCATGGCCTCAAAACCCAGCCCCTGCAGACCCAAGTACAACAGTCCCAACTACGATGGTTTGGCCATGTCTGCAGAATGGGAGAAGATTGGCTACCACGACAAGTACTGGAAACTAAGAGCCAGGGATCCAGACCTCAAGGATGACCAAGAGTCCGCTGGGAGGACTACATTAGACAATCTTTGAAGGACCAAGGACTAGATTGGAACCAGGCCAGGAGGAAGACAGCCAGTATGATAGTATGGCGCTCTCTCTTTGGCAAACTTCTACACCCCATGGTTGAAATGGAACGACTAAGTCAATTTTAACTCTTCACTCCCCTATAACAGTATCTGCTTGGGGACTACCTTCAGATTTTTAGTAGTTGTAGAAACTGTACATAGAAAAAACAATTTTCTTACAATGTTTGTTGTAACTCTAATTTTATCTAATCATATTCTATACAATGTGAGAATCCTTGTTCTTAGGTATCTCTATTTATATTCTTGTTCCCATCATGACAAAAACCTTGAGAATCATTGTTCTCACTATTACATAACAATGTGTCAATTCAAGAGTTACACTAATTCTCAAAATCTCCTATAGATTACCAGTATCATCTTTCTTAATATTCAATGAACATTTCTTATTAAGTTTTACCGTTTATATAATTAAATATCGAGTCAGTGGTTCTCAATATGTTTACTTACAAGTGGCATCAAAGGCTAAGCGCCTAGAATAAAATCAACCACTATGTATACATCTATTGCCTGCCAGTCTGCAGGATCACACATTATCACTTCACTACAACCGTTCCTCTAACGGCGTGAAGATTTAAATATTCCTTACATATTCTATAGCGTCAACACGCAGAATAATATTTACTTTAAAATGACTTAAGTGCTGCCTGTGATTCACAAGGCACCTTAGCGGGTTAAGATCATTGGTTAACAGCTTGAGAACCACTATCTCTCTTTCTTACTTTTTCTCTCCACTTATCGGTACATATAGTTATTCTAACTCTAGCTGAGATTATCTAAAAATTATCTTCCTACCACTTATTATCATTATTAGCTATTCTCTACAAAACACTATAATCTCAAATCTCAAATCAAAAATCCCAAATCTTCTAACTGAGCTTGACCATGCTAACGGCAGTATTTATACTCTGTCATTCTGCTCCCGGCACCTGTTTTTCTCTGTTTCTATGGGAAAAATGTCAGGATTTCATGATTCTGTCATCCTTGCTGACAGAACAAAATGCTGACTTCAGTCTGTTTTGTCTTTCCAATGACTCTTTCTCACGTCCCAGATATGCAACACAAATGCACTTCTACAAATATTCTCATTAAAAACAAATACCAAACTATCAATCATTCATATACAATGTCCATTTCACACACACACAGGTGTTCAGTACTCATGGTCAAAATCCAATTCATTTTCCTAAATGTAACTTATATCTGTCAACATTTCACACGCACAGGTGTTCGTACTCATGGTCAAAATCCAATTCATTTTCCTAAATGTAACTTATATCTGTCAACATTTCACACGCACAGGTGTTCAGTACTCATGGTCAAAATCCAATTCATTTTCCTAAATGTAACTTATATCTATCAACATTTCATTCCTTTCTCTTATAAATATAATAAGATGTCAGTCCAAAATTTCATTGTTTTGTCTTTGTTTTTTTGTTGTTGTTAATTTAGAGTGGTCTCTAAAAAGTGTGAGAACCATCGTATCAAACTTAAAACACCTGTCACTCAAAGTTTCCAGTAGCAGCACCCTGTGAACTGCACGTAATTCTACTAAACAACACGAGTAACGTTCCCATGCACAGATGTGCAGATGACCTGCACGTAATTCTACCAAACAAGAAGAGTGACCCCTGTTGTTGTGGTTATGCGTACCCATGATTGACAGCTCCTGACATCTGGATCAACTAATTGTGAAACTGCATTCTAGTTTCTTCTTCTTCTTCGTTCACCCTCAGATGTCAACTTGAATAAGTTCAAAGAAAGCAGTGGTCAGCCTGAGGCTGTTGATATCTCCGTAGATTTTCTCCAGGAATGGTACTGGTGATGGCCATAAGCGTTTTCTCTGTTCCTCATATGTTGGGCACCTTTGAAGCAGATGTTCGGCAGTCATTTTATCGGTGCCACAGTCACATTCATCAGTAGTTCCTATCTTTAGTTTGTTGAATAGATGGTATCTCAATCTGTTATGACCTGTGCAAAGTCTGAAGATTATCACTTGTTCTCTTCTGCTGAGCTGGTAATATGGATCATTTTTTGTGTGGCCTGGATGCTCTTCTTCCCACTTGTGCCTGTATCTGCGCTTGATAAAACTCTTGGACTCCTCATAGGTTATATTTGTGTCAAGTTGAGGAAGTTTTCCCCCTTCCTTTGCCAATCTGTCAGCCTCTTCATTTCCAGGGATGTTGCAGTGAGAAGGGATCCACTGTATCACAACTTTTTTGTACTGCTGACATAGTCTGTGAAGTGTTACTTTGACTTTTCAATGTTGTAATCACTGACAGCGCATCTGAGAAGATAGCTACTGGTCTCTCTGAGCTTTCTTCTGTCATTAGAATTTCTGATGCAGTTTTTAAGGCCTCTGCCTCTGCTCTGAAGTTAGTTGAAAATTTCCCTGTTGTGACTGCTATCTTCTTTTGTGTGCCATTTGTTAAGCTCAGGAAGACTCCTCCACCCCCATCTTCTGTTGCATTAGTTGCTGATCCATCTGTGTACGCATGGATCCAGGCGTTGCTTGGGTAATGTGCATTCTAGTTTGAAACTTTTAATGTGAGAAATATCACTGCATGTGTTCGTATGTGCGCTTTTAAATTAACTCCGTTTTATTATATTAGACTATTTTTTCGAAAGCAATGCTGCAGACAAAGCATGCGAGCATTGCACGGTCACATATATAGATGTCACAAAACTTGTACACTTTTGTTGTATTAATGACTTGTGTAATTGTTGTAGAAACTGTATATAGATATCAAAAAAATTGTACACTGTTCTTGCATTAATGACTTGTGTAATTGTTGTAGACACTGTCTATAGATATCACAGCACTTGTACAATGTTCTTGTATTAATGACTTGTGTAACTGTTGTAGAAACTGTATATAGATATCACAACACTTGTGCACTGTTCTTGCATTAATGACTTATTATAACAATAGTAGAAACTTATATATACAGATAGTCCTGGACTGACAACGTACATGACTTATGACACTTGGACTTATGACAGTCAATAAAATCTACTTACTTACTTAGTCGTTCCTCTTCTATCCTGAAGTGAAGAGGTTTGCAAGAGAGAGTGCCAGACTATCCTATTGGCTGTCTTCCTTCTGGCCTGGTTCCAATCTAGTCCTCAGTCCTTCAGAGATTCAGATTCTGGGTCATCCTGGAAGTCTGGATCCCTGGCTCTTAGTTTCCCATACTTGTCATGGTAGCTAATCTTCTCCCATTCTGCAGACATGGCCATACTATCGTATTTGGGACTGTTCTACTTGGATCTGCAGGGGTTGGGTTTTTAGGCTTTGACGTATCGTCTGGTTGTGGATCATGTCTTTTTTTTGTTACTTCAACCACTTTTCTCAGAGTCAGATACCTTATTTCTGAGGTTTGGAGCTGGCTTTTATGGGTTGTAGTCATTGCCCATGACTCGCACCCATAGGTCGACTGAAACATAGGTGGAGCAGTATACAGCCATCTTCGTCTTCTTGCCAACTTCTCTTTTACTGGGGAATCCTCGATTTATGGCCTGAAAAAGTCTCCCAGCTGCTGCTCTTCAGGTAGCCAAATCTTCTTTGTTGTCTCCCAGTCTGTGACAGCTCCAAGGTATTTAAAGTGGTTGACCTGCTCCAGGATCTGTTCTCCATGCATAATCTGATGCCTTCTTTCCTCTCATGATATTACCATGGTTTTTGTTTTGTAGCTGCTGATGAACATTCCCCTCTTCTCCAGTTCTTCCTTCCAGACTTGCATGTGGGATCGAAGATGTGCCTCTGATTTAGCAATTAGGGCAACATTGGCAAATGTCAGCTCTGAAATACAGACCTGTCTCATCTTCCAGTACTCCACTCAATACTTTCTTGTCTTCTCCTTACATGCTTTAAAGACATCGTCCATGAGGAGTATGAAAAGATAAGGTGACAGAATGTCACACCTGTTCGGTGGTCCTGAAATCTTCTGATTCATGGTTTGCCATCCTCACATAATTTCTGCAAGTCTCGTAGAAGATCTGTATAGAACAGTGTTTCCCAACCTTTTTCGAGCCGCAACCCCCTTTTATAATAGCCAAGTAACCTGCGACCCCCTGCCACGTTTGCATAAAAAGGCATTTTTAATAGTGTAAAGAAAACACATTAAAAATAGATTTTTCAGAATATAATTCTAACCTAATATTTAATTAACCTAATATTTAATGCAATTGTTGTACTTGCATATGGGCAACCAGCTTCAAAATTCACGGCTGAGTGTTTGTTAAAGCCAACCTCATGTCATCCTCAACATTCAGTCTGTTTCTTGCCTTTGTTTTGATATGAAGAAGCGATGAAAATCCACTCTCGCAGAGATATGTAGACGCAAATGAAAGTAAAACTCGAAAGGCAAGCATGGTGACATTTGGATATGACTGATACATAGCTGTCGTGAAACATTCTAAATCCACATATCTAAATTAAAAAGTAAATGTAAAGCCTAACGAATTAATTCAATAAAAGGAAAGAAGAATGGTGGAAGACCAGTGCTTTCTCAATGGCATGCGCCAGCGTGTATACCTCCGTAATGGCTGAACAATAAAAAACCCTTTTTTATGCTCCGTCTGCAAAATTGTAACGCTTTCACGTTTACTAGTAAAGCCTACTGCATCAACTAACACGCGTTTCAACAAAACAATAAAACGTGTACTGTATTTCTTAGAAAACCTTGAGATAGACACACTGCGTAATGACCTAGATTAATACTAGCATTAATTTCATTTTATACACTGCGTAACTAAAAGACAGACGGACTTAGAGAGAGAGAGAGAGAGAGGGCTGAACGGAGGAACGCATGCAATACTACCACAGTCTCGTGATTAATAGTAACGCCAATCCCACGCGTAAGGCATGAAGCACTAACTTTTTTTCAAATAAACAGGGACAAAAAACACTACCAATACGAGGTTAGGTTTTAAAAAAACATGGTTAATGCTTATTAGGAAACATGACCCAATACTGTTTTTCGTCTGAAATCCTGACAGTACAGAAGACACCCCATCGTATCGAAGTAAACGGGTGGTAGAAGAAAATGCATATTTTGAACGCAGCCACTTAGCTCCATTAAATTTATATATTTGGGTTCCTTAGGACTTGCTGACAAAGAATATGTTAAGTGTTACACAAATAGTCTAGGAATTAACAAATTATAGCCAAAATAAAATAGTGAGGTTGTCTGACAGCACCAAATCATAATTGCTCAGTGGCATGTTTTGAAACCACTATTTTACGGGAAATAGGCCAACAAGTTAAATCCGATTTTATTGGCTAGAAGAATATGTAAGCCTAAACATGATTAGTCGATTGCAGATACTATTTTTGGTTGTTACGGGAAACGGTAGGAAGGGTACTTTTTTTCAAATACTTTTGTAAACATGGTCTTATTGGTTAGACCATTTGATATAGTCAATTAGGAGCGTCAGTTCAGAGCCACATTTTTAAAATAAACTTACTGAGAAGCAAGTGCGTTGAGATCCAGCTCATATTTTCTAATGAAAGCCTGGGACAGAGGCAGATCGGAATTGTGCCATAACTCATCGCCAGTCAATGTATTTGTTTAATATTTCCATGAATTGTGGTAAGCTAGAAATATTTGATATCTTTTAGATGAAAATTGAATGTGAATTGATAATTTATGTCTGTATGTGTGTGGTTCAGTAGCAAACATGAGGCAAAGCCTAGAAAATTGCTCCACCATGAACAAAACTTGTCGGAGAGGAGTTTAACTGCCTAGGACTATATGGAATTGCCAAATAGTACTATGACACCTATCTTATTGTATAGAAGGAATTACAGCTGAAATTGCAGAGGCGTAGTAACCATTAGGGAGAAGAATACTGGTGAATGTTATTACATGAGAAGCTAACAGTTGGCCTACGGCGCTGAACTCAGTGTTTGTTATGTATTGTGCTCAGTGTGGAAATAGATTATAAATTAGTTCTGAAGTATATGGAGCCGCGGTAGCATAGTGGTTAGTGCACTGGCTTCCTAGCGCAGTGGTCTATGGTTCGATCCCCAGATGAGGCGGGAATTTTTTTTAGGCCACAAACGGCTCCTGGGTCGACCCAGCCCCAAATGGGTACCAGAGCAGCTCTGGGAAGGTTAAGGCGGCCGGCGTGATGCCGACCACATCACCCCTCGTGTGCCGACGGTCAAGATAATGTGGGCCTAACACCATATTCCCAATATGCCTCAATGGGCGTGTAACGGGTTCCTTTTTTTTTTTTTTTTTTCTGAAGTAGGAGGTACAACCTTCTTGTTTCAGGGACAGTGGTACTAACATATTAAAGCAGCACCTGGTCTGAGTTTTGCTGAATCCAGAGGCTGGTAGCATACTCCTTGGTCAATATATCGACCAGTGTTGGTTCTCAAGAACACGGTGAAGCAAGCGAGCAGTGGAGACTGTTTCCTGCCGCCCACACAGAAGTTAAGAGTTTGTGGCCAGAGCAGCTCAATCTTGTGTATACCCCTCTAAAAGTGACTTTACCTTAAATCAAGAGGGACATTATTTGTTTCAAATAAAAAGAAACTGAACTTTCCCAATATTATTTCCACGAGAAACAAACACTTGAAGTCATGATGACACACAACCACATAGCTTGAAAAGCCAGTATTACCTCATAGTACTACAGCACAACTTACACACAAATTGCAATAATAATATATGGCAATACAAAGATCCTATCTATAAATTGTGTACATACAACTTGTGATTACATTTGATTGTGATTCCTGGTTCACTTTGTAGTTGAATCAGGATATTTAATATTTGAAGGAATTAATACATATTTTTAAAAGTTACCCTTGACTTATTAAGATAGCGTTATAGAGTGTTCTATGTATGTGAGTGTCACAGTGTTGTAAAGTATTGTGGATTAAATTAAATTGTTTATCTGTCAGTTGGTTGTTGTGAACATACACTTCATCATTATCATAACCCTAGACATGCAAAGTAGTCATCACAATATTCCAGAATAGGTCTGACTGAGGTCTAAATGTGGTAGCAAGTAAGGTCACCTGTATTACACCACACTTATTAGATACAGATACCTTCACAGCTGATCTCAGTCAGTACACTAAGTCCCTATAAATATTTATATCATCCCACTTTACCACATATATTGGGGTCTCGCTCCGGGATTTTGAACCTTCCCCTAGCATATATATTGGGAGTAATTCACTGCGGGAAATTATAAAAATTAAAAAGGTATTCTTGGGTGGAAAAATAAGGTTGAGCTCTCAGTGCCTGTGATTGTCCTTAGATAATTATTTATAGATAAAATTGTTTGGTTAAATATTGTATACATTTGCCTGGTAGAAAATGGCGGACCTAGCAAAATTTCGATCTGCTGCTGTGCAGGCTGCGAAAGAGTTAGGAATGGACGGGCAAGTTATGATTGCTTATGTCACTACTGAATGTGACAAATTTATTGAACGCGAAGAAAAAAGATTAGAAAAAGAGGCTGAAAGAAAGTTAGAGGCTGAAAAGGAAATTAAGAAGTTACAATTAGAGGCTGAGGCTAAGAGGTTGCAGATTGAGGCTGACAAAGAGGCTAAAGCTTTGGAGGCAGATAGGGAGATTAAAAGGCTCCAATTAGAAGAACAAAAGGCAGAAAGAGAAGAAAAGAGATTAGCTGCAGAAAGGGAAGCCGAAGAAAGGAGACAAGCTACAGAAAGAGAAGAAAGGAGACAGGCTGCAGAAAGGGAAGCAGAAAAGGAGGAGAAGAGATTACAAAGGGAACATGAGTTACGACTAAGGGAGTTGGAATTTCAAGGCCATGCTCCTGAAAATGGTGCCAGTCCCTTTGCCTCTGATGCCACTGCTAGTCAGGGAGCCTCAACCTCAGCTATGAATTTTCATTTAGATCATTTTGTTGAGAAAGAAGATGATATCGAGAGCTATCTAAATAGATATGAACTATTAGCTACCACGTATGGGTTAGAGAGAGAAAGGTGGAGCTTAAAGTTATCACAAGGGCTTCGTGGTGCAGCTTATGAAGTTTTTGCCAAAATGAGCAGAGATGATCAAGAAAATTATGACATGCTAAAGCAGGCTCTTTTGTTAAGATATGAAAAGAATGGTGAATTTTATAGAAAAAAATTTAGGAATGCTAAACTACTGTCAGGTGAAACCTATCACCAGTTCTCTGCACGGTTAGAGACATACTTGGAGAAATGGACTTCTCTGGGGAAAACCCAAGATCTTAAGGAAATGATCCTTATAGAACAATTAAGAGAGTCCATGGCTCCAGACCTGAGAAAGTTTCTCATGGAACAAGGTGCAGAGAGACTGGGTGAGTTACTGAATGTAGCTGAAAGGTATCAAGCAGCTCAGGCAGAGGTATCAGGTAATAAAAAGAAACAGGTAGATAATTTTAAGGCACCACAGAACTTTAATAAATTTGATCCTAGAGATCAGAACAAGGGTAAGCACCAGTTTGATAGGCCACGGTATGACAATAAAAATAAAACCCCACAATTCGATGAAAGGAAATTTGATGAAAGAAAATCTTTCAACCAAGGAAGGAGGTGGTGTAAAAATTGTAAGATGAACAATCATGACACTGACCGTTGTAGAAGGAAACCTCCTCATTGTGCTGCTATGACATCTGGAAAGAAGGGAAAAAAGGTCAAACCTGCGGAACTACAGGAACCATACCACCCCCCAGTGTGTGAAGATGTCATCTGTAATGGAGTCACCATAAGGTGCTTGTATGATACAAGTCTAGATTATGATTCCGTTGTGAGTTCTCACCTGGTGCAGGCAGATCAATACACCACAGAAACAGTGGAGATTCAAACTGCAACCAAGGATGTAGCGACCATGACACTTCCCGTCGCCCGGATAAAGGTGAAAACGCGATATGTGGAAGGAATCATAAAAGCAGCAGTGATAAATGAGCCAATCTACCCTCTGATATTGGGGTGTAGATATGTCTTCTTGGGGAATCCCAAGAGACCTGTGATATTGGCAACGGTGCAGACCAGATCACAGTCCAAAAAGGAGGAGGAAAATCCAATAAATACTCATCCAGATGAGATGAGGAAGGCACAGGCGGAGGACAAAACACTCAAGCCGTGTTTCAAGAAGTTGCCCAAATCTCATACACCTCCAGGCAAGGGAGAATTTTATATGAAGAACAAGCTAATTTATAGGAAGGCTGGATCTGAATCCAATGGTCACGGACAGCTGGTCCTTCCCACTTCATATAGGACTAAAGTGTTGGAACTAGGGCATGCGATTCCCTTCAGTGGTCATATGGGGATCAGCGCAACAGGACAGCGTATAGCTTGTCACTATTTCTGGCCAGGGATAACTGAAGATATCAAACGATATGTAAAATCCTGTCCAGAGTGCCAACGAGTAGCACCTAAGCATTGGACTGCACCAGCAACTCTGGGGGAAATGCCCATAGTGGGAACACCCTTTGAGAGAGTTGCCGTGGATCTTGTGGGACCTCTCACTCGAACTAAGAGAAGGAACAGCTACATTCTGACTCTGGTGGACACTTGTTCTATGTGGGGAGAGGCGGTAGCCCTGTCATCGATTGACTCTAAACATGTGGCAGAGGCATAACTCACAATTTTCACAAGGTTAGGCTTTCCCAATCAAATCTTGACTGATAATGGCTCCCAGTTCAAGGGGAAACTAACAGAAGTTTTCAGGATCTTCCAGGCCAAACACTTCCATTGTAGTGTGTACCATCCCCAAGGGAACGGCCAAGTGGAAAGATTTAATGGCACGTTGATGTCGATCCTGAGAAAGTTGGCACACGAAAAACCAGATACATGGGACCAGTACCTTCACGCCGCCCTCTTTGCTTATCGGGAGGTACCCCATAGTTCAACCGGTATGGCCCCGGCAACATTATTATTTGGAAGGCCAATAAAGGGTCCACTCGAAGCGTTGTTAAGAACGTGGACTGATGAAAAGGCAGAGGAAAATATTACATCCTCATACCAATATGTGAATGAGCTGACCACTCATTTAAAAACTGGCTGGAAACTTGCCAATGAAAATTTGAGACAAGCCAGGAAAAAACATGCTGCCTATTACAACAGGAAAGCTAAAGACAGAGATTTGGCTGTGGGAGAGAAGGTACTGCTTCTTCTACCCGGTAGTCAGAATAAGTTACAAATTGGATGGCAAGGTTCATATACAGTTCTAGAGAAGGTGTCTAGAACAAATTATAAGATAGATAAGAAGGGGAAAGAAAAAATCTATCATGTGAATCTCCTGAAGAAATATTTGGAAAGAGAAAATCAGGAAGAGACACACTTGTTGACCTTGTCCATTGCAATGGAGATGAAAAAGGAACCACTTTCATCATTTGAATATCCATTACACCCCTGTGAGACAGCTGCGCAGGTGAAAATCAGTACACACTTAACGAAAGATCAGAAGAAGAGAGTGCAACAGGTTTTAGATGATCATACAGAGGTGTTAACAGACCGACCGGGGCATACAAACTTATTGGAATATGATATGAAACTGATAGACCCCACACCTGTCTGTATGAAAGCCTATTCGATTCCTTTTGCTAAGGAGAAAGCCTTGAAGGAAGAGATAGACTATTTGTTGAAGGGGGGAATAATTTCACACAGTGAATCTTCATATAGTTCCAGTGTGGTGCTCTTAAGGAAACCCTCTGGAGAACATAGACTCTGTATAGATTACAGGAGACTGAATGCTATCACAGAAGGTCAGGTGGATCCATTGCCGGATACAAATCGTTTGTTTGCCAGACTAAATAAAGCTAAATATTTCTCAAAAGTGGATCTGAGTAAAGGATACTATAAGATTCCAGTAAAGCCTGAGGTTAGACCGTACCTAGCTTTTAGTACCTCAGAGGGACACTATGAGTTTAACAGATTGCCATTTGGATTGAAGAATGCGCCTAGTGTCTTCTCTAGAATGATGAGAAAATTGTTGGATCCCCTGAATAATCCATGCATCACAAATTTCATGGATGATATCCTTATAGCAACAGAAACATTTGAGGAACACATTGACTCTCTGAACATGCTGTTTAATCGACTTAGAGAAGCGAATTTAACAGCCCGACCAACCAAATGTTGCGATGTAAAGAATTAGAAATCTTGGGACACACAGTCCATCAGGGAAACATGACCCCTGACCCCAAGAATTTAGAGAAACTAAAGAAAGCCCCGAGACCACAAACCAAGAAAGACGTGAGATCCTTTGTCTCATTATGTGGTTTCTACCAAAAGTATATCAAAAACTTTAATTCCATATGTGCACCGTTAACTGATTTGACACGTAAAGGAAATCCAGATCGAATTACATGGACAGCACAATGTGAATTGGCCTACCAGGAATTGAAGGAAAAGCTCACAAGCAAACCTATTTTGAAATTACCTGACTTAAGTCAAGAATTCATTGTGAGAACGGATGCCAGTAATATCGGGTTGGGCGCGACCCTGTTACAGAAATCAGATGCACTGAATGGGGAATTAACCCCAGTGGCATATGCTAGTAGAAAGTTGAATAAAGCTGAAACCAATTATTCAACTAGCGAAAAAGAATGTCTTGCAGTAATATGGGCGATCAAGAAATTCAATATTTATCTGTATGGGAAGGCATTCAAGTTGCAAACGGATCACAAACCCTTGTCGTTTCTAGCGCAGGCTAGGCATGAAAATTCGAGGTTACTCAGATGGTCCTTACTTTTGCAGCCATTCCAATTCAGCATAGAGTATATTTCTGGAAAAACCAACCTGGGAGCGGATTTTCTAAGCCGCCATCCGTGTGATGAAAATCCCCGTAAGCCCCAGGAATAATATTAAATTTCTCTATGTGTATATAGAATTATAGACTGACATATAACGTCTGTTTTAAGTGGGGAGAATTTGTCGTGAAACATTCTAAATCCACATATCTAAATTAAAAAGTAAATGTAAAGCCTAACGAATTAATTCAATAAAAGGAATGAAGAATGATGGAAGACCAGTGCTTTCTCAATGGCATGCACCAGCGTGTATACCTCCGTCATGGCTGAACAATAAAAAACCCATTTTTATGCTCCGTCTGCATAATTGTAACGCTTTCACGTTTACTAGTAAAGCCTACTGCATCAACTAACACGCGTTTCAACAAAACAATAAAACGTGTACTGTATTTCTTAGAAAACCTTGAGATAGACACACTGCGTAATGACCTAGATTAATACTAGCATTAATTTCATTTTATACACTGCGTAACTAAAAGACAGACGGACTTAGAGAGAGAGAGAGAGAGAGAGAGAGAGGGCTGAACGGAGGAATGCATGCAATACTACCACAGTCTCGCGATTAATAGTAACGCCAATCCCACGCGTAAGGCATGAAGCACTAACTTTTTTTCAAATAAACAGGGACAAAAAACACTACCAATACGAGGTTAGGTTTTAAAAAAACACGGTTAATGCTTATTAGGAAACATGACCCAATACTGTTTTTCGTCTGAAATCCTGACAGTACAGAAGACACCCCATCGTATCGAAGTAAACGGGTGGTAGAAGAAAATGCATATTTTGAACGCAGCCACTTAGCTCCATTAAATTTATATATTTGGGTTCCTTAGGACTTGCTGACAAAGAATATGTTAAGTGTTACGCAAATAGTCTAGGAATTAACAAATTATAGCCAAAATAAAATAGTGAGGTTGTCTGACAGCACCAAATCATAATTGCTCAGTGGCATGTTTTGAAACCACTATTTTACGGGAAATAGGCCAACAAGTTAAATCCGATTTTATTGGCTAGAAGAATATGTAAGCCTAAACATGATTAGTCGATTGCAGATACTATTTTTGGTTGTTACGGGAAACGGTAGGAAGGGTACTTTTTTCAAATACTTTTGTAAACATGGTCTTATTGGTTAGACCATTTGATATAGTCAATTAGGAGCGTCAGTTCAGAGCCACATTTTTAAAATAAACTTACTGAGAAGCAAGTGCGTTGAGATCCAGCTCATATTTTCTAATGAAAGCCTGGGACAGAGGCAGATCGGAATTGTGCCATAACTCATCGCCAGTCAACGTATTTGTTTAATATTTCCATGAATTGTGGTAAGCTAGAAATATTTGATATCTTTTAGATGAAAATTGAATGTGAATTGATAATTTATGTCTGTATGTGTGTGGTTCAGTAGCAAACATGAGGCAAAGCCTAGAAAATTGCTCCACCATGAACAAAACTTGTCGGAGAGGAGTTTAACTGCCTAGGACTATATGGAATTGCCAAATAGTACTATGACACCTATCTTATTGTATAGAAGGAATTACAGCTGAAATTGCAGAGGCGTAGTAACCATTAGGGAGAGGAATACTGGTGAATGTTATTACATGAGAAGCTAACAGTTGGCCTACGGCGCTGAACTCAGTGTTTGTTATGTATTGTGCTCAGTGTGGAAATAGATTATAAATTAGTTCTGAAGTAGGAGGTACAACCTTCTTGTTTCAGGGACCGTGGTACTAACATATTAAAGCAGCACCTGGTCTGAGTTTTGCTGAATCCAGAGGTTGGTAGCATACTCCTTGGTCAATATATCGACCAGTGTTGGTTCTCAAGAACACGGTGAAGCAAGCGAGCAGTGGAGACTTTCCTGCCGCCCACACAGAAGTTAAGAGTTCGTGGCCAGAGCAGCTCAATCTTGTGTATACCCCTCTAAAAGTGACTTTACCTTAAATCAAGAGGGACATTATTTGTTTCAAATAAAAAGAAACTGAACTTTCCCAATATTATTTCCACGAGAAACAAACACTTGAAGTCATGATGACACACAACCACATAGCTTGAAAAGCCAGTATTACCTCATAGTACTACAGCACAACTTACACACAAATTGCAATAATAATATATGGCAATACAAAGATCATATCTATAAATTGTGTACATACAACTTGTGATTACATTTGATTGTGATTCCTGGTTCACTTTGTAGTTGAATCAGGATATTTAATATTTGAAGGAATTAATACATATTTTTAAAAGTTACCCTTGACTTATTAAGATAGCCTTATAGAGTGTTCTATGTATGTGAGTGTCACAGTGTTGTAAAGTATTGTGGATTAAATTAAATTGTTTATCTGTCTGTTGGTTGTTGTGAACATACACTTCATCATTATCATAACCCTAGACATTCAACGTAGTCATCACAATATTCCAGAATAGGTCTGACTGAGGTCTAAATGTGGTAGCAAGTAAGGTCATCTGTAATACACCACACTTATTAGATACAGATACCTTCACAGCTGATCTCAGTCAGTACACTAAGTCCCCTATAAATATTTATATCATCCCACTTTACCACATATATTGGGGTCTCGCTCCCGGGATTTTGAACCTTCCCCTAGCATATATATTGGGAGTAATTCACTGCGGGAAATTATAAAAATTAAAAAGGTATTCTTGGGGGGAAAAATAAGGTTGAGCTCTCAGTGCCTGTGGTTGTCCTTAGATAATTATTTATAGATAAAATTGTTTGGTTAAATATTGTGTACATTTGCCTGGTAGAAAATGGCGGACCTAGCAAAATTTCGATCTGCTGCTGTGCAGGCTGCGAAAGAGTTAGGAATGGACGGGCATGTTATGATTGCTTATGTCACTACTGAATGTGACAAATATATTGAACGTGAAGAAAGAAGATTAGAAAAAGAGGCTGAAAGAAAGTTAGAGGCTGAAAAAGAAATTAAGAAGTTACAATTAGAGGCTGAGGCTAAGAGGTTGCAGATTGAGGCTGACAAAGAGGCTAAGGCATTGGGGCAGATAGGGAGATTAAAAGGCTCCAATTAGAAGAACAAAAGGCAGAAAGAGAAGAAAAGAGATTAGCTGCAGAAAGGGAAGCCGAAGAAAGGAGACAAGCTACAGAAAGAGAAGAAAGGAGACAGGCTGCAGAAAGGGAAGCAGAAAAGGAGGAGAAGAGATTACAAAGGGAACATGAGTTACGACTAAGGGAGTTGGAATTTCAAGGCCATGCTCCTGAAAATGGTGCCAGTCCCTTTGCCTCTGATGCCACTGCTAGTCAGGGAGCCTCAACCTCAGCTATGAATTTTCATTTAGATCATTTTGTTGAGAAAGAAGATGATATCGAGAGCTATCTAAATAGATATGAACTATTAGCTACCACGTATGGGTTAGAGAGAGAAAGGTGGAGCTTAAAGTTATCACAAGGGCTTCGTGGTGCAGCTTATGAAGTTTTTGCCAAAATGAGCAGAGATGATCAAGAAAATTATGACATGCTAAAGCAGGCTCTTTTGTTAAGATATGAAAAGAATGGTGAATTTTATAGAAAAAAATTTAGGAATGCTAAACTACTGTCAGGTGAAACCTATCACCAGTTCTCTGCACGGTTAGAGACATACTTGGAGAAATGGACTTCTCTGGGGAAAACCCAAGATCTTAAGGAAATGATCCTTATAGAACAATTAAGAGAGTCCATGGCTCCAGACCTGAGAAAGTTTCTCATGGAACAAGGTGCAGAGAGACTGGGTGAGTTACTGAATGTAGCTGAAAGGTATCAAGCAGCTCAGGCAGAGGTATCAGGTAATAAAAAGAAACAGGTAGATAATTTTAAGGCACCACAGAACTTTAATAAATTTGATCCTAGAGATCAGAACAAGGGTAAGCACCAGTTTGATAGGCCACGGTATGACAATAAAAATAAAACCCCACAATTCGATGAAAGGAAATTTGATGAAAGAAAATCTTTCAACCAAGGAAGGAGGTGGTGTAAAAATTGTAAGATGAACAATCATGACACTGACCATTGTAGAAGGAAACCTCCTCATTGTGCTGCTATGACATCTGGAAAGAAGGGAAAAAAGGTCAAACCTGCGGAACTACAGGAACCATACCACCCCCCAGTGTGTGAAGATGTCATCTGTAATGGAGTCACCATAAGGTGCTTGTATGATACAGGTCTAGATTATGATTCCGTTGTGAGTTCTCACCTGGTGCAGGCAGATCAATACACCACAGAAACAGTGGAGATTCAAACTGCAACCAAGGATGTAGCGACCATGACACTTCCCGTCGCCCGGATAAAGGTGAAAACGCGATATGTGGAAGGAATCATAAAAGCAGCAGTGATAAATGAGCCAATCTACCCTCTGATATTGGGGTGTAGATATGTCTTCTTGGGGAATCCCAAGAGACCTGTGATATTGGCAACGGTGCAGACCAGATCACAGTCCAAAAAGGAGGAGGAAAATCCAATAAATACTCATCCAGATGAGATGAGGAAGGCACAGGCGGAGGACAAAACACTCAAGCCGTGTTTCAAGAAGTTGCCCAAATCTCATACACCACCCAGGCAAGAGAGAATTTTACATGAAGAACAAACTAATTTATAGGAAGGCTGGATCTGAATCCAATGGTCACGGACAGCTGGTCCTTCCCACTTCATATAGGACTAAAGTGTTGGAACTAGGGCATGCGATTCCCTTCAGTGGTCATATGGGGATCAGCGCAACAGGACAGCGTATAGCTTGTCACTATTTCTGGCCAGGGATAACTGAAGATATCAAACGATATGTAAAATCCTGTCCAGAGTGCCAACGAGTAGCACCTAAGCATTGGACTGCACCAGCAACTCTGGGGGAAATGCCCATAGTGGGAACACCCTTTGAGAGAGTTGCCGTGGATCTTGTGGGACCTCTCACTCGAACTAAGAGAAGGAACAGCTACATTCTGACTCTGGTGGACACTTGTTCTATGTGGGGAGAGGCGGTAGCCCTGTCATCGATTGACTCTAAACATGTGGCAGAGGCATTACTCACAATTTTCACAAGGTTAGGCTTTCCCAATCAAATCTTGACTGATAATGGCTCCCAGTTCAAGGGGAAACTAACAGAAGTTTTCAGGATCTTCCAGGCCAAACACTTCCATTGTAGTGTGTACCATCCCCAAGGGAACGGCCAAGTGGAAAGATTTAATGGCACGTTGATGTCGATCCTGAGAAAGTTGGCACACGAAAAAACCAGATACATGGGACCAGTACCTTCACGCCGCCCTCTTTGCTTATCGGGAGGTACCCCATAGTTCAACCGGTATGGCCCCGGCAACATTATTATTTGGAAGGCCAATAAAGGGTCCACTCGAAGCGTTGTTAAGAACGTGGACTGATGAAAAGGCAGAGGAAAATATTACATCCTCATACCAATATGTGAATGAGCTGACCACTCATTTAAAAACTGGCTGGAAACTTGCCAATGAAAATTTGAGACAAGCCAGGAAAAAACATGCTGCCTATTACAACAGGAAAGCTAAAGACAGAGATTTGGCTGTGGGAGAGAAGGTACTGCTTCTTCTACCCGGTAGTCAGAATAAGTTACAAATTGGATGGCAAGGTTCATATACAGTTCTAGAGAAGGTGTCTAGAACAAATTATAAGATAGATAAGAAGGGGAAAGAAAAAATCTATCATGTGAATCTCCTGAAGAAATATTTGGAAAGAGAAAATCAGGAAGAGACACACTTGTTGACCTTGTCCATTGCAATGGAGATGAAAAAGGAACCACTTTCATCATTTGAATATCCATTACACCCCTGTGAGACAGCTGCGCAGGTGAAAATCAGTACACACTTAACGAAAGATCAGAAGAAGAGAGTGCAACAGGTTTTAGATGATCATACAGAGGTGTTAACAGACCGACCGGGGCATACAAACTTATTGGAATATGATATGAAACTGATAGACCCCACACCTGTCTGTATGAAAGCCTATTCGATTCCTTTTGCTAAGGAGAAAGCCTTGAAGGAAGAGATAGACTATTTGTTGAAGGGGGGAATAATTTCACACAGTGAATCTTCATATAGTTCCAGTGTGGTGCTCTTAAGGAAACCCTCTGGAGAACATAGACTCTGTATAGATTACAGGAGACTGAATGCTATCACAGAAGGTCAGGTGGATCCATTGCCGGATACAAATCGTTTGTTTGCCAGACTAAATAACGCTAAATATTTCTCAAAAGTGGATCTGAGTAAAGGATACTATCAGATTCCAGTAAAGCCTGAGGTTAGACCGTACCTAGCTTTTAGTACCTCAGAGGGACACTATGAGTTTAACAGATTGCCATTTGGATTGAAGAATGCGCCTAGTGTCTTCTCTAGAATGATGAGAAAATTGTTGGATCCCCTGAATAATCCATGCATCACAAATTTCATGGATGATATCCTTATAGCAACAGAAACATTTGAGGAACACATTGACTCTCTGAACATGCTGTTTAATCGACTTAGAGAAGCGAATTTAACAGCCCGACCAACCAAATGTTGCGTTGGATGTAAAGAATTAGAATTCTTGGGACACACAGTCCATCAGGGAAACATGACCCCTGACCCCAAGAATTTAGAGAAACTAAAGAAAGCCCCGAGACCACAAACCAAGAAAGACGTGAGATCCTTTGTCTCATTATGTGGTTTCTACCAAAAGTATATCAAAAACTTTAATTCCATATGTGCACCGTTAACTGATTTGACACGTAAAGGAAATCCAGATCGAATTACATGGACAGCACAATGTGAATTGGCCTACCAGGAATTGAAGGAAAAGCTCACAAGCAAACCTATTTTGAAATTACCTGACTTAAGTCAAGAATTCATTGTGAGAACAGATGCCAGTAATATCGGGTTGGGCGCGACCCTGTTACAGAAATCAGATGCACTGAATGGGGAATTAACCCCAGTGGCATATGCTAGTAGAAAGTTGAATAAAGCTGAAACCAATTATTCAACTGGGAAGGCATTCAAGTTGCAAACGGATCACAAACCCTTGTCGTTTCTAGCGCAGGCTAGGCATGAAAATTCGAGGTTACTCAGATGGTCCTTACTTTTGCAGCCATTCCAATTCAGCATAGAGTATATTTCTGGAAAAACCAACCTGGGAGCGGATTTTCTAAGCCGCCATCCGTGTGATGAAAATCACCGTAAGCCCCAGGAATAATATTAAATTTCTCTATGTGTATATAGAATTATAGACTGACATATAACGTCTGTTTTAAGTGGGGAGAATTTGTCGTGAAACATTCTAAATCCACATATCTAAATTAAAAAGTAAATGTAAAGCCTAACGAATTAATTCAATAAAAGGAAAGAAGAATGGTAAAAGACCAGTGCTGTCACAATGGCATGCGCCAGCGTGTATACCTCCGTAATTGAACAATAAAAAACCCATTTTTATGCTCCGTCTGCATAATTGTAACGCTTTCACGTTTACTAGTAAAGCCTACTGCATCAAATAACACGCGTTTCAACAAAAACAATAAAAACGTGTACTGTATTTCTTAGAAAACCTTGAGATAGACACACTGCGTAATGACCTAGATTAATACTAGCATTAATTTCATTTTATACACTGCGTAAAGAAAAGACAGACGGACTGCGAGAGAGAGAGAGAGAGAGAGAGAGAGAGAGAGAGAGAGGGCTGAACGGAGGAACGCATGCAATACTACCACAGTCTCGCGATTAATAGTAACGCCAATCCCACGCGTAAGGCATGAAGCACTAACTTTTTTTCAAATAAACAGGGGGAAAAAAAACACTACCAATACACGGTTAGGTTTTAAAAAACATGGTTAATGCTTATTAGGAAACATGACCCAATACTGTTTTTTGTCTGAAATCCTGACAGTACAGAAGACACCCCATCGTATCGAAATAAAAAAAAAAAAAACGGGTGGTAGAAGAAAATGCATATTTTGAACGCAGCCACTTAGCTCCATTAAATTTATATATTTGGGTTCCTTAGGACTTGCTGACAAAGAATATGTTAAGTGTTACGCAAATATAGTCGAGGAATTAACAAATTATAGCCAAAATAAAATAGTGAGGTTGTCTGACAGCACCAAATCATAATTGCTCAGTGGCATGTTTTGAAACCACTATTTTACGGGAAATAGGCCAACAAGTTAAATCCGATTTTATTGGCTAGAAGAATATGTAAGCCTAAACATGATTAGTCGATTGCAGATACTATTTTTTGTTGTTACGGGAAACGGTAGGAAGGGTACTTTTTTTTCAAATACTTTTGTAAACATGGTCTTATTGGTTAAACCATTTGATATAGTCAATTAGGAGCGTCTGTTCAGTGCCACATTTTTAAAATAAACTTACTGAGAAGCAAGTGCGTTGAGATCCAGCTCATATTTTTCTAATGAAAGCCTGGGACAGAGGCAGATCGGAATTGTGCCATAACTCATCGCCAGTCAACGTATTTGTTTATTATTTCCATGAATTGTGGTAAGCTAGAAATATTTGATATCTTTTAGATGAAAATTGAATGTGAATTGATAATTTATGTCTGTATGTGTGTGGTTCAGTAGCAAACATGAGGCAAAGCCTAGAAAATTGCTCCACCATGAACAAAACTTGTCGGAGAGGAGTTTAACTGCCTAGGACTATATGGAATTGCCAAATAGTACTATGACACCTATCTTATTGTATAGAAGGAATTACAGCTGAAATTGCAGAGGCGTAGTAACCATTAGGGAGAGGAATACTGGTGAATGTTATTACATGAGAAGCTAACAGTTGGCCTACGGCGCTGAACTCAGTGTTTGTTATGTATTGTGCTCAGTGTGGAAATAGATTATAAATTAGTTCTGAAGTAGGAGGTACAACCTTCTTGTTTCAGGGACAGTGGTACTAACATATTAAAGCAGCACCTGGTCTGAGTTTTGCTGAATCCAGAGGCTGGTAGCATACTCCTTGGTCAATATATCGACCAGTGTTGGTTCTCAAGAACACGGTGAAGCAAGCGAGCAGTGGAGACTGTTTCCTGCCGCCCACACAGAAGTTAAGAGTTCGTGGCCAGAGCAGCTCAATCTTGTGTATACCCCTTTAAAAGTGACTTTACCTTAAATCAAGAGGGACATTATTTGTTTCAAATAAAAAGAAACTGAACTTTCCCAATATTATTTCCACGAGAAACAAACACTTGAAGTCATGATGACACACAACCACATAGCTTGAAAAGCCAGTATTACCTCATAGTACTACAGCACAACTTACACACAAATTGCAATAATAATATATGGCAATACAAAGATCCTATCTATAAATTGTGTACATACAACTTGTGATTACATTTGATTGTGATTCCTGGTTCACTTTGTAGTTGAATTAGGATATTTAATATTTGAAGGAATTAACACATATTTTTAAAAGTTACCCTTGACTTATTAAGATAGCCTTATAGAGTGTTCTATGTATGTGAGTGTCACAGTGTTGTAAAGTATTGTGGATTAAATTAAATTGTTTCTCTGTCAGTTGGTTGTTGTGAACATACACTTCATCATTATCATAACCCTAGACATGCAAAGTAGTCATCACAATATTCCGGAATAGGTCTGACTGAGGTCTAAATGTGGTAGCAAGTAAGGTCACCTGTAATACACCACATTTATTAGATACAGATACCTTCACAGCTGATCTCAGTCAGTACACTAAGTCCCCTATAAATATTTATATCATCCCACTTTACCACAATAGAACACCAGAACTGAGTCAGCAATTTTTCATAAAACAAATTACGTTTCGAGGAATCATTCCGCAGATCCAAGAATTCATCATATACTTCATCAGGAATGCTGGCTACATTCAGGGAAGCAGAGAATGGGTTTCGTACCATGCAGCTTCTTCTGTAAGCTCAGGGAAGTACCGCTGAAATTCCTTTTCAAGGGATTCAAGGTGCCCAGTAATCTCCTCCTTCAGATTCTCATCCTGTTCACCTTCAGATTCCTCTACCACACTACAGAGTTTTTCAAACATGGCAGTGTTTCCAAGATTTACTTTCTGACGCCAGTTGTGCAGCTTGGATACAAATGCCTGAAGATTGTCTTGAAAGTGGATAATGTGTGTTTCCTTTCCCTGAAGTTTCGGGTTCCGCTTATTTAGCTGGTCTAAAATGTCTGCTAAGTAAGCAACTCTTGTCTTCCAAGCTTCATCATTAAAGTAAGCCACAAGGTCATGTTTCCCTTGCACTTCCAGGAACAACTTAATTTCGTCTTTTAACTCAAAGACACGATTGACAACATTTCCTTTCGACAACCAGCGTACAGCAGTGTAGAAAAGAAGAACCTCGTGATCAGAATTCATGTCTTTACAGAGTTCTTTAAACAGACGGGTGTTGAGGGCTCCAGATGTGATGTAATTCACAATTTTGATCAGAGAATCAAGTACCTCTTGCAGAGGAGCTGGAAGAGTCTTACTGGCAAGAGCATATCAGTGAATCATGCAGTGAATGCCGTTTGCTTGGGGAGCAAGTTCTTTCACTTTTGTCTGAAAGCCCGACTGTGACCCTAGCATAGCAAAACATACGGGGTGATCTTCAACTGCGTTAAGAGAGCAACTCACCTTTATTCGACAAGTCTGTTATTCAAATATCGAGACACCGATTAAAAATGAATTTTACATCATAGTGAATATTTTTGTCAGTTTACTATTTGTAACATAGACTTTTATTCTAATGATTACACTGCATTTGTATATTTTATTTTTAGGGAGTGAATCAAGGTCCGCCGCGGTGGAAATTGGAAAAAAAATATTAAAGGTCCGCCATAGCAAATAATTAAAATAATATAAAATGTTTAATATGTATGAACACGGCGGGCTTTTAATATTTTTTAAGTATCTGCTGCGGTGCACATTAAGTCACTTCCTTTCATTTATCAAAAATCAGTGTTACAACTACTAGTAGAATATTGCAGTGTAGCCATATTGAAATAAATAAGTGTTAAAACCTTCGTGGTGAAATTTCCTATAAAAATAATTGCAACTAAAAATAACCACGGCGACCCCCCAGAAAACACTTTGCGACCCCCTTGGGGGTCACGACCCACAGGTTGGGAACCTGGGGTATAGAAGATCTGTAGAAGATCAGAGGTACTGGAATGGTTTTTTTTGCTGAGCAGTCCCAAAGTTTGATGCAGGAGAACTTGTCAAACACCTTCTGCAGATCCAAGAAATAAAGATGCATCTCACCTTTATTCTCAAGGGCCTTTTCACTCACTGTCTGAGTGTGAAGATAGTCTTGAGAACTTCAGTTTGCTCAGAAGCCACATTGGACCTCATTGAATTCTGGCTCAGCTAGGTGTCTGAGTATCTGCTTCAGGATTCTAGAGTAAATTTTATCAGGGACACTGAGAAGAGATATGCCTCTGTGATTTCCACATTGTCAGTTGTCACACTTTTTGAATATGGGTGTTGTGATGGCAATCTCCCAATCCTTTGGTTTGGTCTTGTGGCACCAGGCTATCTTTAGGACCCTCAGGAGTAATAGGTCGTGTGCTGCTCCCATGTACTTAACCATTTCTGGTGTTGTACCATCATTTCCTGCTTCTTTGCCCATCATGATTTTCTCCAGTGCTACCTTCAGTTCTTCTATCGTGACGCTATCTTTGCCACCATTGGTTTCTTCTTCTGAGCTAGTGGTTATCATTTCTGATGACCTTGCTCACCAGTAAGGAGCTCTGAGAAATATTCTTTCCATCTTTCCATTACTTCCTTTGGGGCATTAAGCACTTCGTCTTGCTTGTCCTTTATGGATTTAAGAGGGCACTGCTTTTCCTTCCTCATGTACTTTAGGGTCTTGTAGAACAATTTTTGGTTTTCTTGAGTATCTTTTTCTAGCTTTTCTTGTAATTCGTCCCAAGATTTATATTTTTCTGCTTGCACCTTATTCTTTGCAGTTGTTCAGAGTATCACATATTTTCTATATTTCTCTGTTTTTTTTCTGCTGTCATTTTAGCTTTTAAGTATTGTTTCCATGCCTTTTTCATTTTTTTTAACTTCCTCTGTCCACCAAGGTGTCCTCTCTCCCTTCTTCCCAAGTCGGATTTCACCACATGCTTCTGCTGCAGCTGCTTTTATGATGTCCTTGAATTTAAGCCAGAGTGTTTCTAGGTCATGAGGTCGTTCTTCTATGTTTCTCACTGCTGTAGCAATAAGCCCATGATACCTGGTCTTAACTTCTGGCTCTTAGCGTGTAGGCCTTAATTAATGCTCATCTCCCCTGTTCAATTACTTAGTTTCTTACATAATGATGGGCAATGCCTAGGCCGAGAACTCTTTCAGTTGTTCTTTTATTTGTCAGCAAGTAGTGATCACTTCCAATCTCTGCCCTCTTCAGACTCTAGCATCTCGCATATACTTGAATTAACTTTTCTTAACAATGGCATAGTCGATGACTGATTTCTCGCTCTTAGTTGGTTCACATCTAGTGTATGCATGTATGCACTTATGAGGAAAAATGACAAGGTTGTACTCATTGCAGAATCTAAGGAGTCGCTTTCTGTTATTTTCTCCATACAACTCCACCCCATCTAGCATGGTCATTTCCAACTCTGGCATTGAAATCTCTGAGGATGATTTCATCCAGGCAGTCGTCCACTGTCTTTTGAAGCAGCTCGAAGAATTCATCTTTGACTTCTGCTCACTCATCTGCAATTGGTCCATACACAATGACAAGGCTGACTATGGTCTCTCCTTCTTTTAGCTTTAGCATCATAATGCGTTCCGACACAAAGTTCCACCCTTTGATGCTATCTGTTTTGTTTTTAGCCACAATACAACCCACACCCCCTTTGGCTCTTTCGGTTGTGGGAAATCCACTTTAGAGCAGAATGTCGCTGTCGAGATCCATAACTCATTGTCCCTTTTTCTTTGTTTCCATCAGAGCCAGGTTTTATAATTTTGCTTTGCTCTTCTCCTCCACTCACCCTTCTTCTTTCCCATTAATACTCCTAATGTTCCATAAATCATTGTTTGTAAATCGTGCCAGTTTGTTGCCTTTAAGATCAGTCCAGTTTTCTCTGTGTCATTTCTTGTAATCAGTATTTAAGGCAAACAGGTGATTGGGTGGAGGAACTGCCTCCATGCATGCCATCCCTCCTCACTTGGGACCAGCCTAGGTGGAGTTACCAATAAAAAAAAATTAAATTAAAAAACAATAAGTGGGGAAAAATGTTCAAAAAGAAGTTTTCTATTCTATTTTTTCAACCGGTCATTTTATTTTTCATGTTCTAAGGGGCATTTATGTGTTGTGATAATGTAAACATACTCACAGAAGAGTTCTACTGCATCTGCATTGAACTTAAACAACATCTGCATTGAACTTAAACAACATCTGCATTGAACTTAAACAACATTGACTGGGTTTGATAATAAACATTAATTTCTGTTGGATGTCATATCATACTTCATGCATCAGTTTCCATTGTTCATTTGTGTTATAAGTGTCTGTACTGTTTCCATTGTTTATTTGCGTTATAAGTGTGTGTACTGTTTCCCAGTTATGTCTAGTAGGTGGAAGAGTGCATCTACAAATTGCTGTCTTGTTCAAATGCCTGATATGTGTCTGTATGTTTATGTACTAATTATTCTTAATTTGTGTTTGTGACTTGTTTATCACATTCTGTAACTGTATTTTTTTACAGTACATTTTTTAACAGTATTTTCTTTCAGCTTTTTAGCACAGTAAAACGGATTGTAATGTCATAAAATCTTTTACTTCAACTCTTTTTTTATTGTACAGTGTATGACTTTAACAAATGATGATAAAGCAACCAGCGACCCCCATGCCTGGTAGTGTCTTGTAGGGCAGCAACAAAATGTCTCCACTTTGCTCTGTGGACAGCCATCCTTCATGTAGTGTCCCAGCTCTGGTTCATGCTTAACATATCTTCCTCCACAGTTCTCCACCAGGTGGCTCTTGGCCGTCCTTGCTTTTGCTTTCCTTCTGGAGTCCATAGCATGTCAGTTCTGGTGATGGTGCTATGGTTTCTTCTGACGATGTGACCAACCCGATTCCAGTGTCTACCCACTATGATGGTGCACATGTCCTCATGGTGGCTCTGAGTTAGCAGTTCTTAGTTGGTGATGGTGTTCGGCCAGAACATTCAAAGAATTGTCCTTAGACAGGTTGTGTGGAAAGAGGACAGTTTGGACATTTTCTTTTCTGTTACTCTCCAGCATTCTGCACCGTACAGAAGTACAGAAATTACATAGATCTCATATATTTTTAATTTAGTGTTTGTATACTGGGAGGATTTCCAGGTGTTTAGGTTGGTGAAAGCTATTCTGGCTTTATTCATTCAGCAACTGTCTTTGCTGGTTCCGCCGTCTGGTGTTACTATGCTTGTTATGCCATCTGGTGTTACTATGCTTGTTACTCCATCTGGTGTTACTATGCTTGTTATGCCATCTGGTGTTACTATGCTTGTTACGCCATCTAGTGTTACTATGCTTGTTACGCCATCTGGTGTTACTATGCTTGTTACGCCATCTAGTGTTACTATGCTTGTTACTCCATCTAGTGTTACTATGCTTCCTAAGTATGTGAATGTATTTTCTAGCTCTTGGTCCCATATTGTTATGGGTGTAGGATTTCTTACATTTAGTGTCATGACTTCTGTCTTCTTGGGATTAATGTTAGTCCCACCTGTTGGCTATGTTTATTTAGTCTGTCTGTTTTTTCTTGGATGAGTTGATGTGAATGTGCGAATATTGCAATGCTATCTGCATATTCTAGATTCTCCAATGTAGAGAATGCTATCCATCTTATTCCTCTAGGCGCAACCACTGTTGTCTGGCGCATCATCCAGTCTATGACAGTTAAAACAGAGTGCTTGATAAGGGACATCCCTGCCACACTCCTGTTTTCACCTCAGAAGTTAGATTGCTGTGCCCAACATTGCATGTGAAATTAGCATAAAGGCTTTAAATGATGGAGACCATGCATTTAGGTATTCCAAAAAACTTCAGTATTTTTCATAGGCTATCCCTATGTTTGCTGTCAGATGCCTTCAGAGTAAACAAAATTTATATACAGCTGCCTCTGCCATTCTGAACACTGCTCTATTACGAGTATATTCCTGAGGGTGAAAATATATGATCCCGCACATTGTCTGTTTCCTCTGAATCCTGCTTGTTCCTTCCTCAGTTTATGGTTTGGTGCTCTTGAAATTCTTTGAATAATTATTCTGCCCAATATTTTGTTGGGAACTGATAGGAGAGTAATTCTTCTCCATTTGCAGTCAGGTAGTTCACCTTTCTTTGGCAGTTTAACAATTGTTCCTTTGCTCCACTTTACTGGTGTTGTCTATGTTTGCCAGATTTGTGCAAATAGTAGTTCAAATAGTAGTTCAAATAGCTCAGCCGCTAATACAGGATCTGTTTTAAATAGCTCTGCATTTAGATTGGGATGGCCTAGAGCTTTTCCGTTCTTCAACCCATTGATAACTGTGATGATTTCTGTGGGATATCTATATTTATATCTAGATCTTTTTCTGCCTCTGGAATGTTCAATTCTGACTGGAGGTGCTCCGCTCATCTTGCTTCTTGCACCTGTTCTGTAGTGATGAGATTTCCATTCTGTCCCTAACCAGTGTAATGTTGTTTGCACTCCATTTTTCACTGATAGCTTTTGATACTTTATACACCGTGCTTTGTTCATCCCTCAGGGCTGCTTCTTCTGCCTGGCTTGCAATGTTATCGATGAATTTCCTTTTGTCAGCTCGGGTTTGACATTTTATATCCATTTTCAACTGACTGTACTGTTCACTATTATTTCTTCAGCCTAGGGGACTTCACTTCTATTGTCTTTCTTTTGATTTCTTTTCTTGTCCCAATGGTTTTTATTGTTTCTGGTGTCCAATCCTGTGTCTTCCTGTCCTGGAATCCCAAGCAAGTTTTGCTGCTTTCTCATGTCAAATCTTGTTTCGTGAAGGGGTCCTTCAATTTACTCATGTCAAATCTTGTCTCGTGAAGGGGTCCTTCAATTTACTCATGTCAAATCTTGTCTCGTGAAGGGGTCCTTCAATTTACTCATGTCAAATCTTGTCTCGTGAAGGGGTCCTTCAATTTACTCATGTCAAATCTTGTCTCATGAAGGGGTCCTTCAATTTACTCATGTCAAATCTTGGTTCATGAAGGAGTCCTTCAATTTACTCATGTCAAATCTTGTCTCATGAAGGGGTCCTTCAATTTACTCATGTCAAATCTTGTCTCGTGAAGGGGTTCTTCAATTTACTCATGTCAAATCTTGTCTCGTGAAGGGGTCCTTCAATTTACTCATGTCAAATCTTTTCTGTTTTGTTGGTGCATAGCATTGTTAGTTCATCTTCCTCTCACTCTCGCTCTTATCAATCTATAATTGATTGGCTTCCATTCCAGTAATGCCATTTCTATTCCTTTCTTCAGGATAATGGCTATGCCTTCACTGCCTTGGCCATCCTCTCTTCCCGAGTAAAGTACTGTTTCCCCTGTTGCTGTTTTTAACCTCCCTTCCCCCCCCCCCCCCCCCCCCCCCCCCCATTTCCCCCCGTCGTCCATCTACTCTCACTTATTCCTAGTATGTGTAGTCTGTAGCTTTTCATTCCTGTTATAATCTATTTCAGTTTCCCTGTCTCGTTCATTCTTACATTCCAAAATGCAATTTTGAGTTCTTGTTTAGCAGTCAGAATGTCCGTTTGTATGTCAGTGGCTTCCTTTCAGCTTTCACCACTGGCAGTCATTCGAGCGTCAGACTCCGGATGTTCATCCTGCAGCAAAGCTTGTTCATTTGTTCCTGTTTCCGTAACAATTGTGACTTTTTACATAGACAGCGGTGTCAGCCCTGTGCTAAAACCCCCAACCTGGAGGATCAGGGTACCAGCTTTTGTCTGACCCCTACCCGCACAGACCTGTCCAGCTTGGTAACCTGCCAGGAGTAAAACTCCCATTGGTATAGCTCTGGGTTTGTCAGGGTACGCAAGCCGCCATAACGCTCCAAGGTATAGGTACCATTTATAGCAGTAATGACTTATTACAGGTCCGTATCCCAGAATCTGAAATGCTCGGGAACAGCCGTGTTTCGGAAATTAGATCTTTTTTTGGTTTCCAGATATCGCTCAAAAGTCGATCGAAAAAAACTTTCAATTTTAGGAATATTTCGGATTCTTGGGTACTGACTTGTACAACTGTCACACTCCCCAACAGCAGCATCTGCTAGGAAACCTAGCTAACAATTAGTCAGATGCCTGCCTTTGCCGTAGAAAGCTAAAATAATTCAGCAAGGTATTTCCACATGGTAAGAAAAACTTGATACGTCGTCAATACGAGACTGAAAATATAATGAAATAACAGGCAGCGTTAGAAGATTAAATGCTCTTAGATGACATTCAGTACATCAGACAACAGAAACGAATTATATGCATCAGGCACTTTGGATATTTGAACCCAGTCCATCAGGATGAGAGCATCGCCTTGCTGCAAGAGCTGTGCTAGTGAATGTAACCCACAAAATGCATTCTCTGATTTCCCTTTAGATCACACAAAGAGCACAGGCCTTCAGCTAATTCATGCCAAGACTTTTTGTCTAGTGCCATCAGCTCAATGTCTTTCTATATCTTCTGTATCCCTTTTATGTGTGTCTCAGTTCTATTCTCCATGTGCTTTTTTGTCTCTCTCTCTTGGCCTCTTCAAAAGTTATGCTTGTATCAAATTCAGATAGCTTTCCCCCTTCCTTTACCAATCTGAAAGCCTCTTCATTTCCGGGGATGTGGCAGTGAGAAGGGATCCACTGTATCACAACTCTTTTGAAGTGATGACATAGTTTGTGAAGTGTTCCTCTTAGGTCATCCAGGTCAGCATTATTCTGACTCTTCAGCATTGCAATTACTGATAACGCAACTGGCTTTCATTCATAACCCTCCACTTCAACAAACACATGCCAAGTCCTCCTCTCACGTGCCATCATCTCAAGTTCTTTCCACGTTTTCCTCATCATTTTCACCTCTGTTTCCAACTCCCTTCTCCATGTGCTTCTTGGTCTACCTCTGCCTCTCTTGCCCTGGGGATTCCAGAACAAGGACTGCCTTGTAATGCTATCAACAGGTTTCCTCAGCATATGTCCTATCCATCGCCATCATAGGACTGACTTCACATTTGAGTTGAAGATTCTTATTTTCGTGTTGGACTTGATTTCTCTTGTTCTCCATATGTTTCCCAATGCAATGAAAGCTCCTCTTGCTTTTTGTATTCTTAATTTGATATCACTGTCTGTCCCTCCAACTTTGTCTATATTGCTGCCAAGATATGTGTACGATTCTACATCTTGTATTGGTGCTTCTTCAAGTTCAACCCTGTTATCATTACCTGCATTTATTCTCATTATCTTTGTCTTTTCCCTGTGTATTTTCAGACCCAATTGCTGTGACCTCTCATCGAGTGTTTTCAATTTGTCCTGCATCTGATTACGGTTATGGGACAGAAGAGCCAAGTCATCAGCAAAATCCAGATCATCCAACTGCTTAGTCAGAGTCCACTGGATTTCATTTCTGTTGTGTGTTGTCGATGTTCTCATAACCCAGTCTATTGCTAGTAAGAAAAGAAATGGAGGCAAGAGACATCCCTGTCGCACTCCTGTTCTTATCCCAAATGGTTCTGTAAGCTGTCCTTCAAGAAGAACTCTGCATGTCATGTCTTCATATGTTTTCTTTATTAAATTAATGATCTTCAGGGGAACTCCATAATGCCTCATCAATTTCCAAAGTGATTCTCTTGTCTACACTGTCAAATGCCTTTTCGTAGTCCACAAATCCGATGTATAGTGGTGAATTCCATTCCAGACTTTGTTCAGCTATTATTCTCAAAGTGGCTATTTGGTCTGTATAGGATCTGTTTTGTCGAAAACCTGCTTGTTCATCTCTCAGTTTCTTGTCTATGGACTCTTTTAATCTCTCAAGGATAATCCTATTTAATACTTTTCCTGGCACTGATAGTAACATTATTCCTCTATAATTTGTGCACTCTTGTAAATTTCCCTTCTTAGGCAACTTAACCAGATATCCTTCCTTCCATTCTGCTGGTATCTTCTCCTTTTCCCAGACTTTACCAAGTAACTTAAATAACATCGCTGTAGCCGTGTCGATATCTGCTTTGATGGCCTCTGCTGGAACGCCATCAGGTCCAGGCGCTTTTCCATCTCTTAGAAGCTTGATGGCTTTCTTTATTTCTTCCTTCGTTGGTCTTTCACCGTTAATTTGTAGCTCTTCTTCTGCTGGCTGGATGTCCGGGGGGGTTTTGTGGAGCTGGTCTATTGAGAAGGTCCTCAAAATATTCTGTCCACCTCTTCATTTGCTCTTGTATATTGCTGAGCAGTTTTCCATTCTTGTCTTTAATGAGGCAACTTGTTTGCTTGTATTTCCCTGTCAGCTTCTTTGTGCTGTTATATAGTTCTCTCATATTTCCTTTGGCTGCAGCATCATTGCAGGATGTAAAGGTATATAGAGGAGCAGATGTGGCATCAGATCACCAAATTCTGATAGCCAAAGTAAAAATGAAACTCAAGAGATATGCAACAATGCAAAATTATAGAAAACAATTTAATGTAGGACATCTAAGAAATCAAGAAGCAAGAGACAAATTTGCGGTCACAATATCCAACAAATTCCAAGTGCTCCAACAGCTGGAAGATGTAGAGAATACAGAAGTCTATTGGCAGCAGGTCAAAACTGTATGGAATGAGACATGTGAAGAAATACTGGGGAAAAGGGAAAGACAACAAAAAGCATGGATAACAACAGAAACCATCAATAAGATAAAAGACAGAAAAAACAAGAAAGCAGATTTAAACACGAGCAAAACCAGAAGTTCCAAAGCCAAGGCTCAAGAAGTGTACATAGAAGCAAACAAAGAAGTATCAAAAGAAACAAGAGGAAGTATGTTGAGGAGTTGGCAAGAGAGGCAGAAGATGCTGCAGCCAAAGGAAATATGAGAGAACTGTATAACAACGCATCTGTGAAGAGAGCTAATTGCCTCTCATAGCTTTCTTCTGTCATTAGGACTTCTGCTGCAGTTTTTAAGGCCTCTGCACTGAAGTTACTTGAGAATGTTACTGTTGTGCCTGACAGCTTTATTTGTGTATCATTGCTTAGGCTCATAAAGACTCTTCCACCTTCATCTTCTGCTGCATGTTGTATTTGTTGCTGATCCATCTCTGTATGCATGATCCCTGGGAATTCAAGAAAAAGGATCTGACTTGTAATGCTATCAAACATTTTTCTCAATGAGTGCCCAATTACTCACCAGCAATGATATTTCTTGCATGTTAGCACATAATGTGCTATGGTGTTCTTCTCCAGACATGTTACACAGTAGAGTTCCACCACTATGAAATAACCTGTTCCTAGTTGAAGTCTAAGCAGTTTTCTATTGCATGATGTTGTTGGATCTCTAGATATCTGACATGTCCATGTTGGATCTTTTAGCAGTGTATAGGCTTGTCTATCTTTCTGACTTGTCTATCTTGTTATTTGTTTTACTGCGTGATCGGATTGTTTTGTGGTAGTACAGATGGTATCATGTTAACACCTGAGATGGTTATGGCCATATGTTTGAGGCGATGGAAACCTCATTTTCCAGGTTCTTTTCTAAGCAACCATATGACGACAAATTTGTTCAATGTAGATGATCTTCACAAACACAAACGTTCACCAATACTGTCTACAAACTACAACGATGAAACCTAACAACATTTATTTCTTTGACGTCGCGGCAGAAATAAGTTTAATGTTTCACAAAATCCATATGTCGTGTATATATTTATTGACTTATAATTCCTTTAAACAATTTCTTCTAGTTTTATTTTTCACAATGTTTACACATTCAGAACAGTGTAATACATGGTTCCTTATTTCTTAACGATGTAAGTCAGTCTTGTCGTTCTTTCTTATTCGACGTCTACACCAAGTTATTTATGAAGAATAACTTTACTGCCGTATCAACTTCAGAAAAATATAATATAAAATATAATTCAATAACTTTGGGAAGATCTCTTTAGGATTTGATAAGCTGGCAAATTTACTCTTTCAGGCAGATCTGTAATGTTACCCTTATTCTGACGTGAGGGTCTACGTTATCAGTGAAACTGCGACTATAGGACTTTTTTTTACTAGATTTTAAATAGAGCCTCAAGATCACTATTACCTGAAGCACTAGGGGTAGCACTAGCAATAATACCCCTTATGCTAAGAAGAAAAGAACAGACTGAATTACATGAGCAAAGTACTAACAGACAAAAACCACCCAGCCCATGCAATGTTTGTGAAGAATATCCTCTTTCGTTTTCTTTCCGGGATCCATAGCATAGCTGTTCTTGTGATGGCATCGGGGTCTCTTCTGAGGACATGGCCAACTGATAAGTGTATATTTTAATTCAACTGGGGCATTACTGATAAGTGTATATAAGTGTAACTCAATTAGTGGTAGGTTCATGTGGTAATGGACGATAGATGAATACTGAATATCACTGCCACACAGGCACCACTGACACTTACATACTGTAATGTTTAGGACAGGATAATCCTGGTCTATTTCTATTTAGGTGTACACCCACACAGAGCTATTTGTGAATATGTCCCTACTGCTGTCACTATGCCTTGAATGCTCAATGTAAGTGTGTATTGGCGCATTCATCCATCACAGTGACACACACTGAATTCATGTATCGTTGAACGAATAGTAACGTTTAAACAATGGTTTATTCACGTTACACACAGACGACGACATAGACGAAAGAACAGCATAAAGTACATGATATTGAATAAAGGTATTCATGAAGCTCCCACACTCCACAGCGCTTAAGTACAGCGCCTAATGGCGCACACCTCATATAAATGCACGTACACCACTCCTAAAGAACTGCGCTCACCGCAGTTATAAATATGGCCTCATAACTTATAGCATAATGGTGCACTCCTCATTGAAGATGACCATCACGATTTTCCTCAAGGGACTACGTCCCCCTTCTCCACCAAGGCTGCTCCCCGGCAGTTGAATAATCATCGTCAGCTATATATATTCAAGGCCTAATCATAAATAGTGGTGCACTTCCTCTAGAAGATGCACATCACCATATTCCTCAAAGGAAAGACTGCGCACACAGCAGTCTGCAGTAATATAACCTGCATAATATCTATATATGGTCTACAAAGTCATGTCTTCCTCTCAGACTCTATATATGGCTTAATCTCCTTCACAAAAATGTCTATGGCCTACAAAGTAATCTCTCTACCTCTCGGACTCTTTATAGCGCCTAAATAGACTACACATATGGCCTACAAAGTCATGTCTTCCTCTCAGACTCTATATATGGCCTAATCTCCTTCACAAAAATGTCTCATAAGCTGCATCCACTGCAGTCATAAATATTAATACATACCATCCTCCAATAATCTAACACATGGAAGAATACATATGCAGGAAGAATATTCAGCTACAGGCCTGTGCAAAAGTCTCCACCGAGACACACATTGAAAAAACACTATACCATTTTCACCGAACACTGGTCGGGAACACACTTTGGAAAAACACCAGGGTTGACTTCCCTCTGTCAACACCAGAACCCAACTGCCTAGCGGTCACAAAAACTCCCACCTAAAACAGTCACGGGACTTCGCAGTTCACCACCGCTCAGTCCCTTCACGGTTAAGCCGTGAGAACTATTTACAGTTCTACCATACAGAACAGCGCTCAAGACGCTATCTGACTTCTGACCTCTCTCATATATTTGTTCACCCAATTCACCGTTAATCAAGTCTACAAGTGATGTAACCCTTTAATTTACTCTGACCAACCCATATACAAAGTATCACCTCCCTTTTTAACCTTAACATCTTACCACCACCCCCGGAGAAAAAATGATTTATCATTTTTTTTAACAAAAACTACATCAATGAAAAATGAGGGGTCAGCTAAACTCTAAAATACTCATACAAAAATTAGCTTATGTTAAGGTTATAATAATACATTGACAAAAAATATAAGCAAGTGTACAATAAAACAAATTATGCACAATAATTTGCTAAGTACATTAAATAAACAGTTTCAAACAAAGTTAACGTATGTTCACTGTAGAGCAAGTAGTATACAATAAATAGAAAGTAACAGACAAGATCAAGCAAGAGAAGCATAATCAACAATGAAAATAATCAATATAGTAACAAAGATCCATAATCCCATATGATAACAATCAAGTAAATCAAATCCTTACATTCAACTAGATAGAACCGACATAAAAACTACCTCATACCAAACCATATAATCAACATGACAATCCTAAGGAAGGAAGTATACGAAGTATAAGAAGTAAACAATATGCAAATAGAATTAAGTGACACCTAGATGAAACATAGAAGCATCACGAAAGTATAAACCGCTACTGAATAAATCCAAGAGAAAATATGGAATGAAACAAAGAACAATCCGTAAAGGAAGAAAGGAATACAAGAAATGAATGTATAGAAAAGAGGCAATACTACATCCCAATAACTATCTAAACAAATGATGTATTGTATAAAAAATACAATCATGACCAAAAATCATACAATAACGAGACAAAGTATATATGTAAATATATCATAACACAAAAGCAAGCTATAATAAATAAAGCATAATAAATGATTTAGCCAAGTTACAACACTTATTCATAACTAAAATGAAATATCACAGGCATCACACACAAAAAAAAGTGTGATATGTAAAAACACAAATATCACAATCTCAAAAGAAAAAAAAAATTATTATCTTTTTCTCTTTTTTTTTTTTTTTTTTAAATGTGGAAATATCAATATATTATTATACCTAGTGTACAATTAAGCACTGGACACATAAAAAATACAATACTTTCACAAAGAAAAACAAATACATTCCTCAAAATTACAATACAAAAAAAGTTTCTTAACGTTAAGTTAAATAAAAATAGTATTTTAAATTTTTACAAGTTTCAACCACTAATTAATAAATCAAAAGTGAAACGAGCTTTAACAAAATGAGACATAAAATATATTCCCATCTCTAAGTAAACACAAATGAGCACCTACAAAAAACCACACTATTAACATTATACCAACTTGCACATATAAACATAACATTATTTCTCATGAAAAAATGTTTAAGTCACACTACCAAATTCTTCAATCAAACAACAGTGACAAATCTCTGACAATTCTACATATACAGTTTAGATCCAAAATAACATTCCACAACACAACAATTACTTCATATAACCTCTGTATAAGGTAATATATTAACTAAACATGTAATCAGATACAAAAAAGAAAAAAAAAACAAATTTAGTAACCAAAAAAATTCTCTGAAAGCGACTAACGCATATTCATAACTAATGAGTTTGTGCTTAAGGCTGACAATCTCATTATGTAAAAACATTTTATCAATTAGTCCTGCAAAATCATATCAATGTTTTGATGTAACAGCTATTATAGCTCCAAACTTGACAACAAAGCACATATGGTCAAATACAATATGAGAAAATGGAATAGTCTTCAGACTAGTGTATGTAAATACAAAAAAAAAAAAAATCCATAATTTCATCAACAACAAAAATTAACAATCAAAGACAAGTCAATACAAAATGAAATGTTACAATTCATTACAATAATAATACGTACAATATTTATCAACCATACAATTATGTAAATAACAAGATATAGTACAAATAATGCATAAATATGGACATACACAATATCCAATGTAACATTATACAATACAATCATATTATACTATACAATAATACATTATCCTAGAAAAATCAAGTATAAGAAACATTGTAGTAATCTTGAATCAATTCCTAAAGAAGAAAAAAAATAGGTTACAACTCCGGTGTATAGTATTCTGTAAACCGTACGGGATGACATCAAATAATACTGGGTCAACATACAGGCTGGGTTACGCTTGATTGCACACAGTAGTAAGGTAACAAACATTTCTGTCACAGCTAAGGAAAAAACAGGCACGCTGACCTTTATCGCATAGCTGCTACTGTTGAAAAATACAAATGAAAATCTCCATTTTAATCAACTGTCAGATTATAATGAAAAACGGATAGGTTAAACACACAATTACCTATGAAAACATCTGGTTTCCATATGATGTCACCAACTCTTCGTTCAAACATAGTATACAACCCAGGAGGCTTGGGTCAACCTGACCGAAAATGACGGTCATCACAGCAGAGCTGAAATAAAGTCATGCACTCACAAAAAACGAGATGCTCTCCCGTAATCCAAAAAACATAACAGTAGTAGTACATATCCATAGTTACTGTTACTTTATTTACTACCAATGACTTTGGGATTTTGTTGCACACAGTTAACCTGGTTAAGTGTAGTAATATTTTGAGAGTTATTATCTCTATTACTATTCCCCTTATTATTCCAATTGTTCTGCCTAGAACTGCAGTTAGCATTGTTATGCTTAACATCTCTCCTATGATAGAAATATCTGGTAAATGAATCTTGTTGACTCCTAGAACAATTATTACCAGATTGGTTCCCTTTAATGTAATTATTCCTACCATAATTTCTTAACTCTTCAGAATCAAAATCTTGAGATCTGTTAGACTGTCTCTGGTTTCTTAGAGAGGAAAAACTACCATTACATGGGCTTCCCTGGTACTGTCTAACATTATGGTTAATCTTTTTACCAAAACTGTTGTTATTCTTTTCTATAGTAACATGCTTATCTGCTGTATCACACTGCCTATATTGTGTATGACAAGCAGTGGAACTCATAAAATCCTTATGGTTACCAACATGATATTTGTTATATTTATTACCAGAATTAGATTTTACACATGAAGTATCTTTGCTGGTCTGACGCCAATAGCCATTAATCTTCAACATAGCGTCTTCCGTACGTGGGAAATTATATCTGCCACGCCGAGATTTAAGTCCATCATGTTCCATTTTCGAATTTGCAAAGAGTGAATAGGGCGGGCTCTTTGCTTGTTTATTAACAACCTTCTGTCCACTATTGTCAACCTTAGCAGTAGATAAATCTTTGATGCCTAAAACCACATCCACTAAACCATTCACTCTTCTTGTCAATTCAGTAATCTCTTGGTTTAGTTTTCTGTTTAAGTTATCACATGTTATAACTTTGCATCTCTCTTCTCTAAGTAACCTCTCAATCTTAATCATTTTCCTTCTCTGCACCGTTAACTCCCCTAACCTCTGCTTATCATCATTTTCCTTATTTGCCTTCAACTCATTAAACTTCTCGGGAATTATAGTATTCTTCTCCTCAAGTTTACCAAAACATACATCATGTAACATTTCTATGTATAATTTTTCTCGTTCATTGGTCTCCACTTTCAATTTGTTATACATTTCTTTCTTCCCTTGGATTTCTTGAGTAAGATTTCTAACTACGCGCTGGTTATCTTTTATCTGAACTTCCAAGTCCTTGACTTTACTGCATTCAGAGTCTAATGCTGCTTTCACATTAGAAAGCTCCAAGTTTGATTTATGCAAATCACTTGTGAGTTTAGATACTATTTCTTGTAACTTATTCCTTTCAGCAATATCCTGCAAACAATTTTCTCTTTGTTGTTGGGCAATTCGCTTGTTGTTCTTCATCCGCTCCTTCTCTTCTAATTTCTCTTTGTTATCATCCTGCATGTCGTTGCAGATTATATTGTGTATAATCTTATGCATATAATTGTGTCTAGCCCGAGTATAATCATACACCATCGGACGTAGACATTCTAACAACTTTGCCAAATCTCTAGCCATGATCATTTCAGGATTTGAATGAGGGTTATCATTAGTAAAAAATGTTATGGCTTGTACAGCATTAAACAAAAAACCATCCACAACGTATCTATCTAGTGCTGGGCCTTTTAATCCCTCGCCATATTCAGCTTCATTAGCTAAAAACTCTAGTATAGGCCTCATATCTTCTGGATCTGTATCACAGTCCATGGTGATTCAATCACTAAGTGTACAAAATTTATAAACCACTTATAATTCTTATAAGATTATGTTACATAGCCATCAATCAATTATGCATTAAATCTCATAACAATAAGCTGTGGTATAAACAATATTACCACGTGAAATGATGAGCCTTACGTCCGAAAAGTTGGCCCACTACTGATAATGCTGTAGTTTATATCAGTTTGCCAGCTGATATTCATGAGTCTATTTCATAGTAGTTGATCAATTCCTTTCAACGCGAATTTTGCGGGTTTTAAATTCCAACTTTACTGAAAACCACCACTGATAAATGTATATTTTAATTCAACTGGGGCATTACTGATAAGTGTATATAAGTGTAAGTCAATTAGTGGTAGGTTCATGTGGTAATGGACGATAGATGAATACTGAATATCACCGCCACACAGGCACCACCGACACTTACATACTGTAATGTTTAGGACAGGATAATCCTGGTCTATTTCTATTTAGGTATACGCCCACACAGAGCTATTTGTGAATATGTCCCTACTGCTGTCACTATGCCTTGAATGCTCAATGTAAGTGTGTATTGGCGCATTCATCCATCACAGTGACACACACTGAATTCATGTATCGTTGAACGAATAGTAACGTTTAAACAATGGTTTATTCACGTTACACACAGACGACGACATAGACGAAAGAACAGCATAAAGTACATGATATTGAATAAAGGTATTCATGAAGCTCCCACACTCCACAGCGCTTAAGTACAGCGCCTAATGGCGCACACCTCATATAAATGCACGTACACCACTCCTAAAGAACTGCGCTCACCGCAGTTATAAATATGGCCTCATAACTTATAGCATAATGGTGCACTCCTCATTGAAGATGACCATCACGATTTTCCTCAAGGGACTACGTCCCCCTTCTCCACCAAGGCTGCTCCCCGGCAGTTGAATAATCATCGTCAGCTATATATATTCAAGGCCTAATCATAAATAGTGGTGCACTTCCTCTAGAAGATGCACATCACCATATTCCTCAAAGGAAAGACTGCGCACACAGCAGTCTGCAGTAATATAACCTGCATAATATCTATATATGGCCTACAAAGTCATGTCTTCCTCTCAGACTCTATATATGGCCTAATCTCCTTCACAAAAATGTCTATGGCCTACAAAGTAATCTCTCTACCTCTCGGACTCTTTATAGCGCCTAAATAGACTACACATATGGCCTACAAAGTCATGTCTTCCTCTCAGACTCTATATATGGCCTAATCTCCTTCACAAAAATGTCTCATAAGCTGCATCCACTGCAGTCATAAATATTAATACATACCATCCTCCAATAATCTAACACATGGAAGAATACATATGCAGGAAGAATATTCAGCTACAGGCCTGTGCAAAAGTCTCCACCGAGACACACATTGAAAAAACACTATACCATTTTCACCGAACACTGGTCGGGAACACACTTTGGAAAAACACCAGGGTTGACTTCCCTCTGTCAACACCAGAACCCAACTGCCTAGCGGTCACAAAAACTCCCGCCTAAAACAGTCACGGGACTTCGCAGTTCACCACCGCTCAGTCCCTTCATGGTTAAGCCGTGAGAACTATTTACAGTTCTACCATACAGAACAGCGCTCAAGACGCTATCTGACTTCTGACCTCTCTCATATATTTGTTCACCCAATTCACCGTTAATCAAGTCTACAAGTGATGTAACCCTTAATTTACTCTGACCAACCCATATACAAAGTATCACCTCCCTTTTTAACCTTAACACCAACCCAACCCCAGCGTCTGCCAGCTATGATGGTGTGCATGTCCTCTTGCTTGCTCCGAGTAAGCAGTTCTTGGTTGGTGATGGTATTCGGCCAAAAGATTCGGAGAATTTTTCTTAGGCAGATTGTGTGGAAAGAGCACAATTTCAACATTTCCTTCTCCACGCGTGGTGGTGTCTTGTAGGGCAGCAACAAACTGCTTCCACTCTGCACGGTCGGCGGCCATCCTTCGTGCAGTGTCCCAGCTCTTGTTCATTCTTTGCATCTCGGCCTCCACAGTTCTCCTCCAAATTGTTTTTGGTGGGCATCTCTTTCGCTTTCAAATCAGAGGCACATCTCCAATCCAACCTGCAAGTATGGAAGGAAGAGCTGGAGAAGAGAGGGATGGTCATAAGCAGCTCTAAAACAAAATCCATGGTGATATCACGAGAAGAAAGAAGACATCAGATTAAGCTGGGAGAACAGGTCCTGGAGCAGGTCGACCACTTTAAATACCTCGGAGCTATTATAGACCGAAAGGGAGGCATCAAAGAAGAGTTGGCCACTCGAAAAGCAGCAGCTGGGAGACTTTTTCAGGCCATAAATCGAGGATTCCTCAGCAAGAGAGAGGTTGGTAAGAAAACGAAGATGGCTGTATACCGCTCCACCTATGTCCCAGTCTTGACATATGGATGCGAGTCATGGGCAATGACTACAACCCATAAAAGCCAGATCCAAACCTCAGAAATGAGATATCTGAGGAAGGTGGTTGAAGTAACAAGAAGAGACATGGTACGCAACCAGACGATACGTCAAGGCCTAAAATGCCACCCCCTACAGACCCAAGTAGAACAGTCCCAACTAAGATGGTTTGGCCATGTCTGCAGAATGGGAGAAGATCGGCTACCACGACAAGCATGGGAAACAAAGAGCCAAGGATCCAGACCCCGAGGACGACCCAGAGTCCGCTGGGAGGACAACATTAGACAATCTTTGAAGGACCGAGGACTAGAATGGAACCAGGCCAGGAGGAAGACAGCCGATAGAATAGTCTGGCGCTCTCTCTTCCAAACCTCTACACCTCACGGTAGAAGGGGAACGACTAAGTAAGTAAGTAAGTATCTCTTTCGCTTTCCTAAGCTTGAACATACCATCCTTGTATTTGTTATTAATTTATTTATTGCATCATAATAAGTATAAGAAGACTACCATTTAAGGGTATATTATAAATCACACACGCGCGCACACACACACCATATCATTTGGAAATCTTAGTTATCCCTTTTTTTTTTTTTACAATATTTGGACACAAACTATGATTTCACGATCAGGAATCGGCAAGTGAACACGTTATTTGGAATTAGAGACGCTAGATATCCATAATTATAATCCATCAGAGATTGAACGAGATATTTTTCTTTTATAAACCACAACGAGATAACAGTTTTCAAAAATTGTGCATTGTAAAAGCTGCCATCCATAGTTTCCTTGAGTCGTTTATTTCGTACTCACTATTGTAACACTGCAGAAACATAAAATACTGACAAAGTCAAGTATTATAGTAGTTTATAACCTTCTCCAGTCATAACTGACAATGGTGGTGATGCGCCCTTGACGTGATAGCACTTAGCTGCTTTATTTGCTTGGTGTTTCTTTCGAAGTGTTCTTTTCTTGTTATAAGAGCTACTTTTCGCCCCATCTAAGGTGGCACCGTAGGAAGCATCTGGTCAAGTTCTGAATTGTCGGCTATAACAGAATATTGAAACAACTAGACGAAGCGTTAACAATTCACATCTTTATGTATAGCGCTACCCAACTCATAATCCTGCAGCATTGACTCCCCTCGTATTGGTTATTCTAAAAAGTGGGAACTAATTACTCAATACATTACACATCTCCACTTGATGCGCTCGGCAATTTCGTCCTGCCAGGTTGCTGGATTTCTGTCCAGTGCCGTTATGTCTCTCTTGCACACATCTTTGAGCCCCAGCTGCGGTCGTCCGACTGTTCTTTTGACATCTGCCATTTGTCCGTAGGAAATTTCCTTCGGGATTCGACCATTTTCCAGCGACGTACGAAGCCGATCCAGCGTAATTGCGCTGTTTTAACATTGCATGAAGCTAGAATGTCCTATAAGAATGACAGCACTTACGAACACGTATACCCGTCAAAACAATGACGGGAGAAAAATGAAAGGCTACATCTTAAACTGTCAGCACTAGCAGCACATGTGTAAGACTAACAAGTTGGAAAATGTAAACAGATTGTATTTTAGCTAATTATATAACAGCTCTTTAACCTTTAGTTTTTGTAAATGTTGGGTTATCTGTAAAATTGTTGCATTGATAGTCTGTGTCCTGAATGTATAATTTGAGTTTGCCTGGTTTCCTTTCGTTGTGTGATTAGGGATGCACACGAATGCACGCTGCTCTTGCGTTTATTTCAGGGTTAGAGTTTTGAATATAAGCAACTCTTGCGTGAATTCCAGGTTAGATCTCTAACCAAGATACTGAAGTACCTCCTCGCGGTGCACCCTGGAAACAGACAAACTTCGAGTTGCCTGGCCAATGCTTTAGGAATCGACTAGCCTCACCAGAATGGCCCAACATGACGATTCCCCCTGTAGTGAAATATGTTGAGAACCCAGCATTGCACACTAAGTTTGGGAGAATCACATGAGACCAAAATTTAACTCCGGCTTTTACATGGTGGGTTGTGTGCAGGAGGCTCTCACAAAGAATATGTGACTGGCGAGGGGAGCTGCAAGGTGGTTCTTTTATTATGAAATAAAATATTAAGCTTCTCCGTCATTTCTTGACGGGTTACTTGCGAAGAGATCGTGAAATCCGAATAACCTGAATTATTGACATCTACATGGGGTCATTGTAACGGGTACTCAAGATAATCCCCACTCAGAGACAGTGCAATGCGTGCTGTTTCCGTATTTTCCGTGATTATTTCTAACACACTGAATGATGCACGATGAAAAGATGGAAAAACATAGGCCTACGTAATCTCTTTATGAATGTTAATTTTTGCTTTTACAGTGAATTGCCTTTTCCATATTTTCCCTAAAATATGATGCGATTGCTTTATACGCTGCAAATTTTCATTAAGGAAACTATTAATATGTCAAATACAGATTTGTTAATGTGCCTGAGTTAACATTTTTTTTCCCCAGCGTTGTTCCAGTCCAACTTTTTTGTAAGTCAAGACTCAAGAGAGACAACCCGCCTTAACCTGTTCTGGCCTAGATTTTTACTGTTGTCGAATCAGTCAGTATTCGTAAAGCTATTTCAGGTAGTCTATATAATTTATTTATTGATTTTGTTTTTTGTGTGAACAAATTATCCTGTTCAACCCTTGATGGGTTATAATTAGGATATATGGTGTAGTCAGCTTCAGGAAAAATCAAGAGTAAGGCAAAGAAGATCCCGATATCGGCAGTTGTTCATATTAGGCCTATTTGGAATTGAAAACAATATATTATCCTAATTATAACCCATCAGAGGTTGAACGGGATATTTTCATCATTAATATTTTTAAAAATCCCGAAGAGGATTGGAGCCAGAACGCAGCCTTGTTTAACGCTACTGCGTATGTCAAAGGGCAGTGATGTGCTTCCAGTATATTGGACTGTTCCCTTCATGGAATTATTTTATCATTTCCAGCAGTTTAGAGGAGAGCCTATTTTCAGGAGGATCTTGAAGAGCCCGTCCCTACTTACCAGGTCAAATGCCTTTGTGAGGTCCTGTAGTGGTTTTGATGGTATTGTATGATGGTGATATTACTAAGTGTGATGTATGAGGTCAGCTGTGAAGGCTCCTGAGATAAAATGTAGCTGTGAATTTTCAGAAGGCCTTTCTTGCTACCACTACGACCTCACACCTATTTTTTTTTTACTAATGAATGTGGCTACGTTAAAATCTAGGGTACTGAATGTAATGTGTTGTATTGACATATACAAACACACACACACAGATATTAAATAATATAATATTATCAATAAAATTTAGAACACAGTGAACTAAATTCAGCTGGTGAAATTTTAGAAAGTAAATCTTTTTTAAATTTATTTGTTCTGAACCAAGGTTTTATTTTGGCCAGAACATATGAAAGATTTTGAAATTTATGAGTGAATGGCATGAATAAATGGCATGATAAATAAAAGGTGTGTACGTATACAATTTTCACGATTAGTTAATATTTCTACAGTTCATAATTTTATTTTCCCTGGGAGAACGATGAATAGATGTGCTGTTGGGGTGGCTTCATCCCTCCCTGTCTATGCCTACCAAACATTGTCCCTTAATGATGGAAGGAAATGGGATGTTTTAGTAGTAATTCACTTTGGGTGCTATGTCTATGAAGTTGGTGTAAATCCAGCAGACCAGCCTGCTTACGTAACTTTGAAAGAGTAGTTCTGGTGCTGGAATCTGGTGGCCCCACCTCTCTGTGCTTGGGGGCAATATATCGGGTGGCCCCACCTCTCCGTGCTTGGGGGCAATACAAGGCTGTTCTGCCGAGATGCGACACTGCATGGGTCCTCACTGTCAATTATTTACCCAGCATTTGACACCACCTTTTGGTGTCAACATAAAACTCACTGTTCTGAAATAAAGTATTGGTTTAGGTTCAGAACCTTACCCAAGGAGCCACTTCTACACGTAACAATTTACAATAACACCACTTAGACAGGGTCAGATCTCTCTGACCATACAACACATTTTACCAAGTTGGTTTCACATAGGATAAGTTCTCCCAGACTACATATTCCGAAATATGTTTATTAGCTTCCTGCCATAGAATAGGATAGGTGATATGTTCCACTGATCTCAACACTTGATCTGTCCTTCCTAACCCTTGCTGGAGTTTATATATATTGTTTGTCCCTAGACCCTGAACTAGGGCGGGGGGTCTAGAGCAAATCCTTACTTGTTGTAAGGCTAGATTTCGATATGGCAGTATCAAATCACTCGAAACATTAAACAATATTTAAAATATACAAAGAAATAATTTCAATCTTACCAGATTATGAATAAAGAACACAGAAATGCTAGCAAAACTCAGCTGAGCTGCTGGCTATAGTATGGCGTCCCTGAACTTATTTCAATTTACTTCATTGGAAATCATCACACTTAAAATTTACTGTGTCTATCACTGGACAACTATTGAGGAATGGCAAAAAAGCGCGTCTGAGCGCTGATAATATGATTGTCTGTGGCCAATCAATGCCTTGTGTTTTTTCAAATTCAAATTTCCTACACTAAAGTCATTTCAGTCATGCTTCAGTCAAGTATGGATTTTTATCTGTTAGTCCGTCCGTCTCTACTTGCGTTTTCACAAAAACGTACTTGGTTTTTGAACCAACCTATCCGTCCCCTCTACAAATTTTGTCTTTAAAGTTATTTTTAGCCACAGCTCCCACCAATGTCCCTCTCTTTCATTCTAACTAGATTTGGACACTTGAGTCTCAAGGTCACGATTTTTGTGCAAATTAGTGACATGTTTGATTCAATGCAGTCTTTCGCTGATGTGAACAACACAGTCTTTTGTCAATGTCTTCATTATTATCTATCCGTCTGTATAAATAAAAGCATATTATTTCACTGCTCAAAATGGGCCATCCGGCCAGCTAGGTTTTATATTCCTAACATCATTATTAAGAAAAAGTTACTTTTCAAGGTTAGTTGTTTTTTTTCGAAATATTTTCTAGAATCTTCTGTGAAACGTGTGCCGCTGCATTCAAATAAAGGACAAAATATTGCAAAAGCGTCCAAAAAATGACTGTTGCGTATAATAACTATGGTCCCTTTTGTCGATTTCGTTACCTTGTGTCAACTTGGGGACGTGACTTTTCCTCCGTTCCCCCCCCCCCAATTGCATCTTTTTAGCCTTGCTAGTTTCACGCAATTTTTCAGTCATATTTTTTCCTTTTTGATCCGCCGTTCTCATCCCGTTCAAATGGTAACCGTTCTAGCAATTTAATTTCCATGGCGGGTGATGACCCGCGGCGTGGGCGATCATGCCTTCTAGTAACTTACGCATTCTTTTTATCCCTACATTTTATCCTTTGGAGATATTTTTACGTTGTATCACTGTTAATTTTATGACAGGTCCATAAAGGTGATATATAAAGGTTATTCTGAGGTTTCTTTTCACTGGTATATGATTACTGTTGAAGTCATGTCCTGGCCTCTGGAATAAGTGATTCTGAAGTTTTCAGAACATATTTCACCTGCTCTGATATAGGCCTATCGCATTTAACATAATCCAGTTTTTTTTCCATGGCTGCTTATTCAGTTTCACAGCCCAATTTTATATCAAGGGGCTGCTTAAGCAGCTGCCATCATCTTTGGCTATCAGTGTCATAAACTTGTTCTGATGTTTTGTACCTTCCTTCCCCCTCCCCCGCCCCCCCCCCCCCCCCCCCCCTAAACAATCAGTGGCAATCATCCGTCTTGATCTGTGGCAGCTTATTTACACAGCTAATCATTATATACTCTAGAACAGAGGTCGGCAACCAGTTGATCCCAATCTACCATCACATTCCAGTGAATTATTTGGTAGACCTTTAGGGGGGAGGGGGAGAGACTTTTTAAACTAAAGAAATTTTGGACTAGACCTCTCCTGCTGGCATTTAAAATCCCTGGGATCAAAGGTCAAAGGTACTTTTTCCGCATTCACAATGAAAACTTTTGAGCTGAATACTACAATATATTCGTGAGCTGCACTAGTAAGGAATGTGATCTTTTCTTCGTAAGGCTCATTATTCTCGCTGGCCACTTAAAATGATATGTGTATGTTCGCACACACACACACACTCATGCACACACACAGTGCAGTCCTGACAAGCGGAACTTGCTTAAGCCGAATTTCGGTTCATCATCTCATCTCATCTCAGCCCGTAACCCGTCATGGGTCGTAGGGGTGCCATGGTGGAAGCATCAGCAGACAGGGTCCTCCACTGCTCTCTATCCTCAGCAATGCGTACAAGTGTGGAAAAAACCGTGTCCTGCCCATTCTTTGATGTTATCAGCCCAGGATTTTCTCTGCCTTCCTCTTCTCCGTTTACCTTCGACTGTTCCCTGAAGGATCGTTTTCGAAAGGGAGTCATGACGAGTTACATGCCCAAACCAGGCAAGCTTTCGACGTTTCACTATTGACAAAAGTGGTTCTTGGTGGCCTGCATAGGTGTTTATCTTCTCTCTAACATAGACATTTGTTTTGTGCTCTTTATAGCAAATGCGCAAAATTCTTCTATAACATTTATGCTCGAAAGCCTGAATCCTTCGCTCCGTATCTGCAGTGAGTGTCCAGCCCTCACACCCATACAAGAGAATAGATAATACAAGTGATTTGTATAATTTGATCTTCACAGGAAAACTGATGTTACTTTTCCAGATCACATTCAACCTTGTCATGGCAGCTGAGGTCATCTCAAGTCTTGTCTTGATTTCTTTAATTGATCTTCCATCACTACATATAGTGGACCCGAGATATTTAAAGGTGTTAACTTCTTTTAACGTTTGCCCATTTAACGTAATGTTGGTCGGAACATGTTTCTTATGGCTATTCACCAATATCTTGCTTTTTTCTATATTAATTTCCATCCCATACGTTCTTGTTACTTTCTCCAGTCTAGAGGTAAGGTCTTGAAGTTCTGATTCTGATCCAGCTATCAGATCAATATCATCAGCAAAACGTAGGTTGCACAGAGGTCGGCCTCCAATCGATATGGTTGATTTATAATCGTAGAGAGCCTCCTGCATAATATGTTCTAGATATATATTAAAGAGCACTGGTGACAGGATACATCCTTGGCGAACTCCTACAGTTGTTTTGAAAAATTCTCCAATGTCGTTGCTTACAAAAACAGCACTGCTTGCGTCCTTGTATAGTGCTTCAATGATATCTATGATGTTGGTATCAAAATTGAATTTTCTCATTACTTGCCATAAGCCTTCATGCCAGACTCGATCGAAGGCTTTTGTGAAATCGATGAAGTTATGGTATAAATCGTGTTGATGTTGGAGATGTTTTTCGATAAGTAATCTAATATTGAAGATTTGTTCTGAGGTACTTCTTTTTGGTCTAAAGCCAGCCTGTTCCTCTGACAAGATTTCTTCTGATTTCTGTTTTATTCTGTTCAAAAGTATCCTTAACATTACCTTACTTGGATGACTAATAAGGCTAATGGTTCTGTAGTTCTTGCACATTTTTAGATTTCCTTTCTTTGGAAGCGGTATTACTAATGACTGCGTCCATTCTTTTGGCCATTTTTTTTGTACTCCATATCTTCTGGCAAATTGTTGTCATGATTTTTACTATATCTGGTCCTCCATATTTCAAGAGCTCTGCTGGGATATTATCCACACCCGGTGACTTCCCTCCTTTCATCGAACATATAGCCTCTTCCACTTCTTCCCGTAATATTGCTGCATTTCCGAGTTCCCTGTTTTCGCACTTAATGTTGTTTAATATGCCTAAGTCAGTGTCAAGTTTACAGTTATATAATTCTTTACAATATTCTGTCCACCTTCTCGTTACAGCTGTTTTTTCATTGAGCAGAGCCCCATTGCTATCTTCTATGACAGTTACCCTGGGCTGTTGAGGTTTTGATAGTTTTCTTAATGTGTCAAAAGCTGCCTTGCTGTTACCTTTTATTAGCCCCGTATTAATGGACTCACATTTCGGTTCAGTCACAGCAATTTTAGGTCCCGGCCAGAAGTCTTTTTTGAGAGAAACTCCTGATAAACAGAATTTTGGATACGCTTAAGTATTTTAGATGACCCATGCAGCTTCCACTTATCTGGACTGCAATATGGTAGATCTTTAGAGGGCATAGTGTTACTAAAATAGATCCCAAAAGCTTCTGGGTTGCCGACCCCCGCTCTAGAAGCTGTTTAGCCACCCAACTCTGGATGACATGGTAGAAGAGCAGGCTCTTCCCCAAAGCTGATGATTTCTTCTTCGTTCGCCCTCAGACGTCAGCTTGAATATGTTCACCCTCAGACGTCAGCTTTAGTATGTTCACCCTCAGACGTCAGCTTGAATATGTTCACCCTCAGATGTCAGCTTGAATATGTTCACCCTCAGACATCAGCTTGAATATGGTCACCCTCGGACGTCAGCTTGAATATGTTCACCCTCAGACGTCGGCTTGAATATGTTCACCCTCAGACGTCAGCTTGAATATGTTCACCCTCAGACGTCAACTTGAATATGTTCACCCTCAGACGTCAGCTTGAATATGTTCACCCTCAGACGTCAGCTTGAATATGTTCACCCTCAGACGTCAACTTGAATATGTTCACCCTCAGACGTCAGCTTGGATATGTTCACCCTCAGACGTCAGCTTGAATATGTTCACCCTCAGACTTCAGCTTGAATACGTTCAAAGAAAGCAGTGGTCAGTCTGAGGCTGTTGACATTTCCATAGAGCTTTTCTAGGATTAACACTGGTGATGACCATATGTGTTTTCACTGATCCTCATATTGTGGGCACCTTTGAAGTACATGCTCAGCAGTCATTAAATCAGTGCCACAGTTACAATCATCAGTAGTTCCTATTTTTAACTTCTTGAATAGATGGTATTCCAATCTGTTGTGATCTGTGTGAAGTCTGAAGATACCACTTGTTCACTTCTGCAGAGCTGGTAATACATATCATTGTGATTGTGGCCTGGATGTTCTGCTTCCCACTTGCTCCTGTACGTGCACTTTTTAAAATTCTTGGCCTCTTCATAAGTTAAGCTTGTGTCAAGTTGAGGCAGCTTTGCCAGTGGTCAGCCTCTTCATTTCCGTGGATGTTGCAGTGAGAAGGGATCCACTGTATCACAACTCTTTTGAATTGCTGACACAGTTTGTGAAGTGTTACTCTTAGGAAGCTGAGGATTTAATTATGATTTGAAAACAAATAATAAAGTTATATTATTAAATCTAGTTAATATTATTTAATAATTATAATATAAAATGACATTCACTATTGTGATTTATTACTGTGAATAATTGGTGTTTTTTGTTTTGCTTTCTGATTATTTGTATTTTTCATAATTATTTAGCTATACTTTAACTGAGTGGCCTGTATTGTAAGATTTTTAATTGTGTTATTGATTCAGTGTGTCAGAAGAATCGTCCATACTGAAACAACAAACATGCCAGCACACAGTGTAGAAGTAAAACAAGAAGAGAAATCAACACAGATATATCAGGTAATGACTTTTAAGATCAGTCTGTGTTATTAATGCAGCCTAAGTGGAGTGATGCAATTTGTTTATTTGGTAAATGAAAGATGTATGAGATTTTAATAAAGTATCTGTCATGAAATTGATTGTTCTACTGCAACCTGTCATATTCTGACATGTCCCATCAATCTTTTTTTATACTAGGATGGAGAAAATATTCTTACTGATGTCTGTGATCTAACAGTAAAAGTAAAGGAAGAACTAGATAATGACGTAAGTATGTATTAGTAACCTTTTATCCAAAATGCTTCGATACAAGTATGTTTCGGAAACCAGGATTTTAAAAATTTGAGATCTTGCCCAACTCATGATCAAGAACTAGCCCAACTCTCAATCCATAGCATTTCCCATCATTGTTGTTGTTATTTTGTTACATGAGTAACACACCACGAAAAAACTTATTTATTAATAATTTAAAGAAAAACAAACTTGATTTGCAGGGTTTTAAAAAAAATGAATTTCAGATTAGCGGTTAGACCTGTACATATGTTTTAACTCTTTTTCTCCTAAACACTTTTTAGACTTTACCCAGGCCAGCAGAATGATTAATATTTTCCCCAACATCATCATCATTATTACCTTTCATCAGTTTGTAGAGCACACTTCTTCATCCTTGTACTCCATTTAAGTCGAGCCTTTTTGTCTGTGCCATCTAATCAAGGTCTGTCTTCTGTATTCCTTTCACATCTGTTTCCTGTTGTCTTCTTCGTGTATTCTTTGGTCTCTTTCCATTTGTCTTACCCTGGAGATTCCAGTACAGGAAATGCCTAGTAATGACATTAACTGGTATTTAAAAAATGTGCCCTATTCAGCACCACTGTCTTCTTTTCACTATTTCCTAAACCAAGATATTTTCTAGAACAAGCAAGTAACACATATGCTTGTGAGAAAACTATCATCCTATTTATACTTATTAAATTGTTGTTAGTTGGCTCAAGACTATTGTGATGTATTTTGAGTCTTAATGTGCAGTAAATAGCCCTGTAGTGTATCATCATAGGCAGCGTGATCATGAGAAAATATGGTGAATAGAAAAAAGAAGAAACATGTTACACTTCTTCTTCTTCTTCTTCCGTCCTTAGCCACCGACCGTCAAAGCAGTCAGTGGCCATTACGCCTAGTGGCGTCTTAGGGCAACAGCAGATAGATTTTCTTTGCCATTGTTTCCCATCACGCCTAGTGGCGTCTTTAGGGCAACGGCAAATCAACCCATTTGCTGTTGTTTCCGTAATCGAAGTGACTGGCAAACGGGTGATCAGCCCATTGTGATGTTACACTTACTTGTAGTAATTTTAGAATCAAGATAACATATCCCTACAGCATCCCACTTTTGACACTGCCACCCCTTACAATCATGTATTGGATTTCCAGATTAGACATCATCATCAGTTGCCATCTCCACAACGAAGGTTGGCTGTAATGGATCTCCAACATCTTCTGTCTCTTGTCTTGGTGGTGCACTCTGATAGACTCTTTCCTGTCCATCTCTTGATGTTATCTTCCCACTTATAGCGCTGTCTTCCCCGTGCACGTTTGCCTTCAACTCTCCCTTCTGTTATGGTCTTCTGCAAGTGTTATGCCTTTTTATGTGGCCAAAGTATTTTAGCTGCCGAACTTTGATCTCCCTCATTAGTTCTCTTTTCATACCTAGATTTTCTAGGACCTCCTTATTTGTTTTCTTCTCTTTCCATGAGATGCGCCCCATTCTTTCAAAAATCCACATTTCAAGAACCTCAATTCTTTCCTCCAAATGCTTATTCATTGTCCATGTTTCCGCACCATACAGAAATGCAGAATATGTATAACACTTTATGATTCTCAGTTTGAATTTGTGAGATAACTGTTTAGATGTCAGTATATGTTTCATGTTGTTGAATGTAGCTTTGGCCATTCCTATTCTCTTCTTGATTTCTGTTTTCACATCTGCCATCTTCTGTTATTATATGACCAAGATATACGTAGCTCTTGACTTGTTCCAGGATTTTCCCATTTACGCTTATCTTTAATGTGGGTTTATCGTCTGTTTTGCTAA